>CAUYUJ010002496.1:25000-85000 GCA_963575745.1 Prorocentrum cordatum
GTGCCGCCCGAGAAGTGCTACGAGGACGTGGTCTGGGCGATGACCGAGGGGATGGCGCAGACCGACAAGTGGTACCCTGGCCTGAAGAAGTCCGACTCGTTCGAGAAGTTCCAGGCGTTCTTGCACAAGGATCCAAGCCTGGACTGCCCGATACCCTGCACTCCGAAAGCAGGGGAGGCCACGACGACTAAGCTCGTCGCGGCCGAGGATACCTCGACCACGAGCTCAGCAAACACGACGACGTCGTCCAAGGAGGAGGTTGCGAAGGAGGATGCGGAGACCACGTCGGCCAATGAGGAGACGGCGCCGGAGGAGGATACAGAGTCCACGAAGAGCACCACAAAATCCGCGAAAGCCACGACGGAGCAGGCCCCCACAACTTCGGAGGCTACAACTCCGAAGTCGACGACCACGCGGAAGCCTCCGTGCCACACCGCGGTCGAGGGCGACAAGTGCTCCGAGGCCGTAGGATACGCCATGACAAAGGGCTTGTGGGAGCACCCGGAGTGGTACCCGGGACTGACACCGATGAGCACGTTCGAGGATTTCCAGCAGGTGCTGAGTGACAACCCGGAGACGGAGTGCCCCCAGCCGTGCGCATGCAAGACGGCGGAGCGCTGCCTCGTTTGACCGATCCCACTCCTCACGGGGCCATGGTCTCTCGGCCCCACCAGCGCACCCGCCTAGGTGTGGACAGGTCCCGCAAAACCGGGAGGAGCAGGACATGCTCCCGCCTAGGTGGGTAAGTCGGCCAGTGGGGCCAAGGCCACGCCAGGGGAGGTGGCATCGGTGAAGCGATGCTCAGGAGCCCGACTCCGACTGCATGGGCAGCATGAAGTGGGTCCTGCAGGAGGGCATACAGTCCAAGCCGGACTGGTACCAGGGGGTCACGGAGACCTCGCGCTTCGAGCAGGTGCAGAAGCGCCTTCATGGCGACAAGGACTTGGCAAGGCGTCGGCTTGCGCGCAAAAAAAGCCCCTCCAGGCAGTCCTGGCTGGCTTCAACCAGGCCCCCCCCGAAGTAGTCTGGGGCGGTCTCAACCCTGGCGCCGCCTCTGGCGGCGCCCCTGGGGCGTTCCGCGCCCAAGGGTTGGGGTATTCAGACCGCCCTGGACTACTCGGGTGGCCTGCTGAGGCCAGCCTGGACTACCTGGGGCGGCTGTCTGCGCGCAACCCGACGTTTTACCACAAGGACTCCGACTGTGACATGCCCTGCACCCCGAAGGTGTGGCAGACACCATCGTTGTTTTGCTGGTCCCTGTACCGCTCGGACGGGTACGAGGTGGACCTGGTAAAGACGCACGTCGATAAGATGGTCGGCATCTTCGCGTGCGACGAGTTCTTGCCGCTGTGCGACGAGGTTCTCGACCTAGGCAACGGCATCACGACCACCAGCATCGGGAAGACCGCGCCCAGCGGCGTCTCGAAGGACGGAACTGCCGCGAACACATTGGTGTTCATGACCGCCTGGGCCGCAGTCCACGACGACTTTCGCTACCACGCCCACGACTGGATCCTTAAGGTGGATCCAGACGCGGTGTTGCTCCCACACAGGATGCGACCTCTGCTGGCACAGTATCCCAGCACTGTCTACATCAAGAACTGCAACATGTACGACGGCCCAGGCTGGCCGATGATGTTCGGGTCGCTGGAGGCGATCAGCCGCCCCGCGCTGCAGCTGTACTACGACAATGCGGACCGGTGCCGCGAAGAGCTGGAGTGGGAGGCCTGGGGCGAAGACCTGTGGCTCGGGAACTGCCTCGACATGCTGGGCGCCGAGTCTGTGGGCAATTTCGACATCATTGGAGACGGCGTGTGCACTGGCGCCAACTGCGGTGATGGCTTGAAGGCCACATATCATCCGTTCAAGAGCTCGGAGGACTGGTTCAATTGCTATCGAGCTGCCTGCGGCAAGTCCCGCCACCGTGGCAGCGCAACACTCTGTGTGGCGACGCTTCTTTGACACCTCTGGTCTCTATTCTTCACTTTCTCTCGAGGGGCCTACCTGGGCTGTCTTGGTGCCGTCGTGTGGCTACTGGGGCCGTCTTGGGGCCCTCTTGGTACCTCTTGGGCCGTCTTGGGGGGCTTTTGGGCCGTCTTGGTGCCGTCTTGTTTTGGGCCGTCTGGGACCCCTCTTGGCCGTACAGGGTGTCTTTTGGAGCTGTCTTGGGGCCTCTTGGGGCTCCTCGTGGGCCGCCTGGAGACCTCCCGAGGCCGCCTTCGGGACGTCTTGGGGCCGTCCTGGGATTTCGGGGGACTTTTCTCGAGGCCCTCGTCCTGGTCTGGTGGCCTCTCTTGGGCTCCTCCGAGGTCCTTCTGGAACCATCTTGAGCCGAGAGTCCTGGGAAACCTCAAATATTCAAACGCATTACAGGACTTCCACAGGTTCCCACCACCCCTCTCCTCTGGGCCAAGTATGGGGCTACTGTTGTCAGAGTGACGCCTCCGCCTCCTCCCCTCCAGGAAAGCCCTGTCAGACAGCCCGCGGGCATTCGCACACTGCCCACACCGTGCAGGCACGGTGGCGGATAACACCGCCATGCCGCCGCCTGCGCCACCCGCAGACGACGGTGGCGGGGACGGGGGCGCAGACGATGGTGGAGACGACCCCGGCAGCGGGGACGGCGACGCCGGTGGAGACGACCCCGGCAGCGGGGACGGCGACGCCGGTGGAGACGACGCCGGCAGCGGGGACGGCGACGGCGGGAACGATGGCGGCGAGGGCGCCTCCTGAGACGCCGGCGCAGCGCTGGCGTGCGCGGGCCGGGCACTGCCGGTGCCACGCCTCGCTGCACCTGAGCAGGAGGAGGCCCCCCGCGGTGTCTCGATTTTCCTCGCCGTCTCGGGGAGTGCCAAGGGCGGCCACTTGCTGCGTGGGGGTTGTGTTCGTCGCAAGGGTGATTTCACACCCGGCGTTTTTCGCCCGGTCCCCGGCCCCGGGGCCATCATAGATCGATCTTGCTCGAAAGATGCAGCGGGAAGATGGGGTCCAGGGGTTCCGTCGTGATTTCCCGCGACATTATTTTTGTTCGCGCCCTCGGATGTTAGGGTATGGGGGTCATCAGTTCCTCCTGAAGATCGAAGTTCCAGGATCGAAGCTCGGGGAGGTTTTTGGGCATTGGGGTCGTTTTGGTGGTCTCTGGGGTGTTCTGAGGCCCCTGTCTTCTTGAGCGAGTGGGGTTTCCCCGAGGCAGTGGCGACCCTCCAAGTGGTGACCCCTCTTGACATTGCCTGGTCGTCACCTGTGGCGCGATCGCGTCCGCGCCGACCCCACACAGCCGGGCCGCATCATGAGGATGAGCAGCTTTCCGAGGGCGTCCTCGCATCCTTGCATCTGAGCCCATCCTGGCCCTCGGCCATGGGCCAGATGGGCTTCCAGCTTCAGGTTCAGTCTGGGTGCCGAGGGGACCTGTGTCCTTGCCGCGCAGTCTTCTATGACCTTGCCAGTTTGCACCCCACAGAGGCGCCGACGACCTCAGGAGCAGGCGTGGTGTGCAGATCCCCCCTGGCGCGGGGGACGATCTGTTCACCGGGCCTGCTCCAGGGAGGTCGTGTGCGCCCCTGGGGCAGGGGGCTGGTGTGCATGCGAGGATGAAAAAGAAGGATGCAAACACACATTTCCATAGTTCCTCGCTGATTTCTTAGATCGGCGTTGGGCACCGCGCGCCAGGGAGGGGGTACAGCGCTGATCCAAGAATCCGCGCCGACCTCCGAAAGATTGTTATTGGTTCTCGATGCACAGGTGCCGTTTGGGGACGGCGCATGCAGATCAATATTTCGTAAGCCTGTTGCCCGCTGGCGCCCTGGGCTAGTTCCCGCTGGCGCTTGGATGCTGTGTCCACCACTCGAGGATCAAACAATGGCATAAGCATGCACTTTCGGAAGTCCGCGCGAAGTGTTTTGGATCGGCGCTGTACGCCCCTCCCAGGCGCGCGGAGCGCGCCTGCGGCGGCGCCAGATGCGCTGCCAGGGGGGCCCAGCGCCGGTCCACGAGGTGCGCGCGGGGCTCCGAAAGTGCAGTATGCAGTTCCTTGTTCCTCGAGCCGCGCGCTACGACTGGGGCCGCCGTTGCGTGATGACCTCGTGGCTCCGTCGCCTTCTGCTTCCTTTCGCCACCTGTAGCGCTGGGCCGGCCCGTGTCCTGCGGCCGAAGTGGCCCGGACGGCACGCCGTGTGTGTGTGTGCGTGTGTGCTTGGCCCGAGGGCGTAGAGATCCAGGCCTCTCAAGTGGGGTCTAAGTTTAGAGAAGGAAAAGGTACCGATATCGCTTTTGAAGCCTCCTGGAAGGCTCTCGTCGCCACCGCTGGATTCGCCTCGAGATTCTGGTTAGAATGCACCCCTGGATAGGTCCAGGGAGTAGCGGTATCGGTATCTCTTGGTTTCCCCAAGGGTAGATGGGGTCGGAGGGGCGCTTCGCATCGCCGATGCATCGCCGATGCGGCTCGATGTGGAGCCCAATTTTCTCCACACCGACGGCGCCGATGCATCGCCGACGTCGCCCATGCATGGCCGATGCATCGGCCATGCATCGGCGATGCGGCGCGATCTCCCGACGCCATTTACTCGGATCGCATTTGGAAGGCCTCCAAGAGAAGATTTTGTGAGAGACAAATCAGCAGCTGCCTGTGGCATACTCCCCCGCCACCTGCCCACGCAGCACCGGTGCAGGCTGCATTCTGCCGTGCTCTCCCACGGCCTTGGAGGAGGCGGACCTCGAGCCCCCCTCAAAATGTTGGGCCTCGGGGGGCCTCCTCGAGGCCACCGCCAGACGCAGCTCGAGAAGCTGGCCAGGATGGACCAACGGAGGGTTCTGGGGACGAATTTTGAGCTGATTAGGCTTTGCCTACGGGTTTGTTAGGTGGGTGCCGGGCCTGCGCCGACCAGCGTTTCCCGGGTTTCCCCAGGGTTGCTTGGTCTTTTTTCTTTATACAGCGGCATTCCCTGGGATTTCTTGGTCTTGTTCTTTTTGCACGATATTATCAGGTTGCTTTGTCTTGTTTCCCTGCAAGGCCTTCCCTGGGTTGCTTGGTCTTGTTCCTTTCCTGCGTTTCCCTGGTTGCTTGGTCTTGTTTCCTTCCTACGTTCCCCCAGTTGTTTGGTCTTGTTTGCTTACTGCGTTCCCTGGGTTGCTTGGTTTTGTTTCTTCGTTGCCTGGCAGCGTCGAGCAACGTGAAGCCACGCCAGACAACGTCAAGTAATGCCAAGAAGCGCCAAGCAATGCCAAGCAAAGCAAATAGATGCCATGCAAAGCAAAGCGCTGCCTTCGCGGCTCAGTTATTCACTTAATTTGTGTCTCTTTAATTGGGGTCGCGCCGGGTTCCGGGCTCATGCCGGAGATCCCGAGTGCGGAGCGAGGACGCTTGGTAGCGGCATGGATTGCAGCCGAGACGCTGGAATAAGACACCATTTAAGGCTCAGGAGGGGATCTGGCTTTATGGCCGCTCCTCAGATCTAGGTCGGGGGAGCTACTCGTGGCCGAGGCTCGCTGTGGCTGGGCAAGACTTTCTCGTCCCTTTCAGGCCTCGGAAGTCATTGTCGAGCACTCATGCCGCATTCATCCGTCGATGGCTACCCCAATCATCAATGCTGGCGGTGGGCCGGATGAGCCGCAATTCGACCGCAGTCTTCCCCGCACATACCAACTTCGAGCTTGAGGGAGCGGGGGGGTGTCCACGAATTGTTTCCTTCTACAGTATTTTGCGTCACTTACGCTAGCACGATGCCTGTATGCGGGGACCTCGCGGCCCTCTGGACGCTCTAGGGTCTGGGGCCGTGTTGTTTGTTGTGACGGTTCTCTCGGGGTCTCCCGGAGAGATTCGGTTGAGCCACCTTTGGGGCCGTCAGGGAAGCAGCGCTGCGATGTTGCAAGCGTGGCGTGGCCGCGCAGTTGCATGGGTTGTTGCGTTGTCTCCTCTTGGAGGCCTCTTCGGTGCTTCTTTGGAAACTCTTGGAGGCCTTTGGGGCCCCTCGTCAGGGGCGGAGAAGATACCGATATCGCTTCCCTTTCCTCGTCGCTACGGCTGGATTCGCTTCGGAGTCCAGGCCAGATTTCAACCCCGGAGATGTCTGGGGACTAGCGGTATAGGTATTTTGTGTTCCCCCATCTCGGGGAGTGGCAACGACGCCGACGGCAACGGTGACGACGCCGAGGACGAGGACGACGACGGCTCGTTTGACCCTCCTTGCTTCGGCCAGGCACAGAAATTTCATAAAGACACTCATGCCCAGGCGCAGATACTCATGTCTCCTCCTCCTCCTCCTCCTCCTCCTCTTCCTCTTCCTCTCCCTCTTCCTCTTCCTCCTCCCCCATCCTCCTCCCCCTCCTCCCTCTCGGGGCCCTGTCGGGGGCTTCTGGGGGAGCTGCCCGTGGCCCCGGAGGCGTCCGTCCTGGGCGCGCGCGTGCGGCCGGGCGCGCCCGAAGGGGCTCGGCGGAGCCAGCGTGGGAGCACCTGAGGGGTCTCGGGGCCTCCTTGGGGCCGTCTTGGGGCCTTCGGCCATCCTTGGCTCCGCTGCCCTGGTGCGCCCGTGCGGAAGCGCAGCACGCACCGTGTTCCGCACGGGCGTGCCGACGGACTGCGCGTGGGGTCGGCACGTGCTGGCCCATGCCTGGCGAGCGTATGGCACAAGGGCTCCCTCGAGGGCGCGAAGTTATTCGCGCTTCGCGCTTCGCGGTCCTCGTTCCTTCTCCCCCTCCTCCTCGTCCTCCTATTCTCCCTTTGGGAGGGCGGCGCGAGAGCGCGAAGTTATTCGCGCTTCGCGCTTCGCGCAGCGCGAGAGCGCGAAGTTGGGAGCCCTAGAGCACGGGCGTGCTGACGGACTGCGCGTGGGGTCGGCACGTGCTGGCCCATGCCCGGCGAGCGTGTGGCACCAGGCCTACGGTAGGTTCGTGTCGTGTCGACCAGCGGCGACCCCGCCAGCGGCGTTCAACTTTGAACGCCGGCGGCGGCCCAGAATCGATCGATGTTGAACGATTGGACGTTGCGGAAACGGCCGATCGTTCAAGGTTGAACGATCCCCGCGGTGTCAGAAACCAACGCCGGGGTCGGCACGACACGAACCTGCCGTACGTTTTCGGTCTGCGCGTCGGGGCGCGGCTGCTCAGATCCCCGGGTCGTGTTGGGGTTGGTCGCCGACCGGGGGCCGGAGGTGGCCCAGCACTGGCGCTGGCCAGCAGGAGGGGGAGAATCGGGCGTGGAGAGAACCCCCAACAGTGACACGTCGATTAGTGAATTGTCCGTTTTCGGTTCTCGAGAGGGCGCCGTGGCCGCTATTTTCCAGGCTTGCGCCCGCCAGGTTTGGGCCTCAGGTCGTTTTCACTAAACCACGTTTTGCTAAAGGGGGGTCTGTCCATACCCGAGAGAAGGGGCTCCAGGGTTTGGGGTTCACGAGCGCTTCTTGCCCTGGCCAACCTCTGGATTTTCGGGCCCGGGGACTGTCGAAAACCAATCCGGGGTGAAACGTTGTGCCAGATGGGCCAATTTTGGTGGGATTTGGTTTCATCCCCCCTCCTGATTGCTTTTTGGGTCCCAACCAGTTCAACCTCCCTGGCCGCCTCCAACCTGGGACCGTCTTGGGGCGTTCTTGGATGCAGATTTCGTCGGCTTCGTATGTTCAAGCCTCCTCAGGGAGCAACCCCTTGGGCATGCTCCTTGCCTCTGAAGGCTCTCTGTCTGGGCCTTCTTGAGCTGGTCTCGAGGTATCTTGCGCCCGTGCCAGGGCGGTCTTGGGGCCAACTCGGGACAGAACATGGCGCCAGCAGTGCAAAGGTATGGGGGCGACCCTTGGCGGGGTCCTGCCCCGAGGGGGGGTTCGCCCCCGGAAGACCACAGACACCCGTTCAGGCAGGCAACAGGCATTTTATCAGCACGCCTCAGCATGCGATTGACACGGTGGCGGATCTGTAGGGGCGCGCGCTGTTTTGATTGCGTGTGGGGATGGGAAAGAAGAGGGCAGCAAGAGCATAATGATCGGATGGGATTGTGGTGGCGATGCTGATGGTCGCGATGACGACGTATATGTCGATTACAATGAAGATGATGTCGCCGACGATGGTGGTGACGGGAGGTACTATGATGGTGGTGACGACGACGGTGATGATGATACTGATGATGATGCTGATGATGATAATTATGTTGATGCTGTAGTTGGTGACGATTGTGATGGTGGTGGCGGTGGTCATGATGACGACAACGATGCCGATGACGATGGCGATGATGCTGATGATAACAGTAATACAAACAGTAATGATTATGCTGCTGATGATGATGATGGTGATGTCGATGCTGCCAATGACTACGAGGACGGTGACGATGCAGGCGACATTGACACTGATGAGGACGATGATGATGCTGGTGGTGTTGATGATTACGACATTATGCTGGCGGCAATGATGATGAAGGTGATGGTGATGGTGATGGTGACAACGATGGTGGCGATTCAAACTTGGATGTTGAGGGCGATGGCGATTCTGACGACGACAGTGCTGCGTCTGCTGCAGATGATGATGTATCTTGTGATGATGATGATGATGATGATGATGTTAATGTTGTTGATTATGAGGATGTTGATGCTGCTGCTGATGATGATGATGTTGATGGTGATTATGATGATGATGCAGATGCTGAGGATGGTTATGACGGTTATGATGCTGATGCTGTTGAGGCTGGTGATGATGTTGATGTTGATGCTGATGTTGATGATGATGAGAAGGATGGTGACGCTGATGATGATGATGATGATGATGATGGTGATGGCGAGTACGACGATAGGGAATCTACCGATGCCGATTATGATGTTGATGATAATCCAATTGATGATGATGACACTGGCGGAAGCGATGACCATGACAATACTGATGATGATGAGGATGATTAGGATGATTATGATGACGATAGATGGTGATGATGATGACGATGACGACGACGACGACGACCATGATGAAATGATGATGATGATGATGATGATGATGATGATGATGATGATGATGATAATGGTGATGATGCTGATGATGATGCTGATGATGATAATGATGATGCTGATCGTGATGCTGCTGATGATGATGATGATGATGCGAATGATGCGGATGGTGGTGAGTATGATAAGGATGATGAGGATGGTGCTGTTGCTGATGATGATGCTGCTGATGATGATGCTAATCAGCAGGAGGAGCAGGAGGATGAGGAGGGCGGTGGTGATACTGCCGATGATGACAGTGGTAATGCCACTGACGATTGCGACGATGATGATGATGATGGCGACTGCAATGATGATGATGATGATGATGATGATGCTGATGATGATGATGATGATGATGATGATGAAGATGGCGATGCTGTTGATACTGATGATGGTGATGCTTATAATGATGATGCTGCTGATGATGATGATGATGCTGCTGACGATAATGATGCTGGCGACGATGGCGGTGATGATGTTGATGAGTGGAGGTGATGGTGGATGATGCCGATCATGATGATGACGATGCTGGGTGAGGATGATGATGATGCCGATGCTGATCACGACGATGATGATGATGATGATGATGATGATGATGCTGATGATGCTAATGATAATGATGATGACGAGTAGGATGATGATGCTGATGATGGTGACGACGATGATTGCAATAATCATGATGGTGCTGATGAATACGCTGATACTGATGATGTCGATACTGATTATAGTGATGATGATGATGCTGCTGCTGACGATGACGATGCCGATGATTATGATACTGCTGGTGATGGTGATGAGGGGGGGGGGGGGCGATGATGACGAGTATGATGATAGTGATGATGGTGATGATGGTGATGCTGATGCTGCTGATGATGACGCTGATGATGCTGCTGCTGATGCTGCTGCTGATGTTGATTATGCTGACGAAAGTAGTGCTGCTGCTGATGCTGGTGCGTATGATGATGATGTTGCTGATGTTGATGATGGTGATGATGATGGTAATGCTGATGATGAGTATGATGCAGGTGATGCTGACGATACTGATGCCGCTGATGATGATGCTGCTGATGCTGATGATGATGCTGAGGATGCTGATGCTGATTATGAGGATGCTGCTGATGACACTGATAATGCGGATGATGATGATGATGATGATGATGATGATGATGATGATGATGATGATGCTGTTGATGCCGATGGTGATGATGCTGATGATGATGATGATGACGGTGCTGATGATGATGATGATGATGATGAAACTGGTGACGATGATGCTGATGCTGATGCTGCTGGTGATGCTGCTGATGATGATGATGGTGATGCTGATGCTGATGCTGGTCATGACCATGATGATGCCGATGATGATGCGACTAATGCGGCTGTTGATGATGCTGATGACGATGTTGCTGATGATGATTGCGATGCTGATGACGATGCTGATGCTGCTTCTGATGATGGTGACGATGCCAATGATGAGGATGCGAATGGCGACGGTGATGATGCTGATGCTGATGCTGACTCTGATAGATCAGGCTGATGATGATGCTGATGCTGATGATGACGATGCTGTCGTGGTTCTCGGCGGTGGTGATGATGCTGATGATGATGATACTGATACTGTTGCTTCTGCTGCTGCTGCTGCTTCTGGCGATGATGCTGCTGAGGAGGAGGAGGAGGAGGAGGAGGAGGAGGAGGAGGATGATGATGATGATGATGATGATGATGATGATGATGATGATGATGATGCTGCTGATGGGGATGATGCTTCTGCGGCTTCTGCTACTGCTGATGGTGATGAGGAGTAGGATGAGGATGAGGATGAGGATGGCGAGGAGGAGGAAGAGCAGGGAGATGATGATGAGGAGGAGTAGGAGGAGGAGGAGGAGGAGGAGGGGGAGGGGGAGGGGGAGGGGAGGAGGAACAGGAGGAGCAGGATGAGAACGAGGAGGAGGAGGAGGAGGGGGAGGGGGAGGGGGGGGGAGGAGGTGGAGGAGGAGGGGGAGGACGACGAGGAGGACGACGGGGAGGAAGAGGAGGAGGAAGAGGAGGAGGAGGAGGAGGAGGAGGAGCAGATGGGAGAGAGGAGGGCGATCACCGAGCCCAGTCGTCGTGGACGGAGCAGGGGGAGAGGACGGAGTCGAGGGGAGTGAGGAGTGAGGAGGGGCAACGAGGGGTTGCTGGGGCGGCAAGGGGATGGGCAGGAGGAGGGGACGGAGGAGAGGAGGAGGATGGAAGAGGAACATTGAGATGATACTGCTGCTGCTGCTGCTGCTGCTGCTGATGATGATGATGATGATGATGATGATGATGCTAATGCTGATGATGATGTTACTGTTTTTGATGATGCTGGTGATGCTGATGCTGATGATGATGCGGATGCTGCCGCGGATTATGATGATGATGATGATGATGATGCTGTTGGTGATGCTGGTGCTGATGCTGATGATGCTGCTGGTGTGGATGCTGCTGCCGCTTCTGATGATGCTCATGCTGATGCTGTTGCTGATGATGAGGATGATGATGCTGATGATGATACTGATGATGATAATGATGATGAGGATGATGATGATGATGAGAAAGATGATGATGATGATGATGATGATGATGATGATGATGGTGATGTTGATGGTGGTGATGATGATGATGATGACGATGATGATGATCATGATGCTGATGCTGATGATGATGCTGATGATGATGATGATGCTGATGATGATGATGATGATGGTGATGGTGATGGTGATGGTGATGGTGATGGTGATGGTGATGATGGTAATGATGAGGATGAGGATGACGATGAGGAGGATGATGATGATGTTGATGATGATAATGATGATGAGGATGAGGATGAGGATGAGGATGAGGATGAGGATGAGGATGATGATGATGATGATGATGATGATGATGATGATGATGATGATGATGATGATGCTGATGATGATGCTGCTGCTGATGATGATGATGATGATGATGATGATGATGATGATGATGCGGATGAGAAAGAGGAGGAGGAGGAGGAGGAGGAGGAGGAGGAGGAGGAGGAGGAGGAAATGGAACAGGAGGAGGACGCGGAGGCGGCGGGCGGAGAAAGAGGGGAAGGGAAGGTGCAGGAGGGGAAGGGAAGGTGCAGGAGGGCAGGGGAGGAGAAAAGGGGTACCCGGCGGGGGAGAAAGGTGTATCCGGCGGGGGAGGCGAAAAGGGGGAGAGGATGGAGGTGATGGTGATGGTGACGGTGCTGATGATGGTGTTGGCGATGGTGACGATGATGCTGCTGAGGAGGATGATGACGAGGATGGTGATGATGATGATGATGATGATGATGATGATGATGATGATGACGATGATGATGATGATGAGGCTGATTTTGCTGATGCTGTTGCTGCTGATGATGCTGCTGCTGATGATGGCGATGATGCTGATGATGCTGAGGATGACGATGTCGATGATGATGGGGATGGTGATGATGAGGTTGATGATGATGATGCTGACGATGATGATGATGATGATGACGATGATGATGATGATGATGATGATGATGATGATGTTGTTGATGCTGATGATGGGGATGAGGACTAGGAGGATGAGGATGACGATGCTGGCAGTGCTCAAGATGATTGTGATGATGATCTGTTGGCTGCGAACACGAGGCAGATGCCGATGCTGATGATGATGATGATGATGATGGTGATGATGAGGATGAGGATGGTGGTGGTGATGATACTGATGATGATGATGATGATGATGATGATGATGATGATGATGCATGTGCTTGTAATCTGTGGCTGTGAACACGAGGCAGATGCCGATGATGATGATGATGATGGTGATGATGAGGATGAGGATGGTGGTGGTGGTGATACTGATGATGATGATGATGATGATGATGATGATGATGATGTGATGATGATGATGATGACGATGATGATGATAATCATGATGGTGGTGGTGATGATGATGATGATGGTGATGATGATTATGAGGATGGTGACGATGTCGATGACGATGTTGTGGATGATGATGATGGCGATGAGGATGATTGTGATAGCTGGGACTTTACTCCTGCTGCAGTTGCTGATGCTGGTGACGATGATGATGCTGCTGCTGATGATGATGGTGATGAGCATGCTGATGCTGATGATGATCATGATGCTGATGCTGATGATGATTATGATAATGATGGTGATGACGATGCTGATGACGATGCTGATGACGATGCTGATGCTAATGATGCTGATGTTGATAATGATGCTGATGATGCTGATGCTGATGCTGATGTTGATTATGGTGATTATGCTGGTGATGGTAACGACGACAACGATGATGGTCATGATGATGATGACGATGATGATTATGATGATGATGATGCTGATGATGATGACGATGATGATGATGATGATGACGACGGTGATGCTGCTGCCGCTTCTGATGATGACGATGATGATGGTGATGATGAGGATGAGGATGGTGGTGGTGGTGATACTGATGCTGATGATGATGATGATGATGATGATGATGATGATGATGATGATGATGATGATGATGATGATGATGATGATGCATGTGCTGGTGCTGCTGATGGTGAGGAGGAGGAGGAGGAGGTGGAGGAGGGGAAGGGGAAGGGGGGTGAGTCCCTCAAGCCCTGTATCACCAAAGAGCCGTGCTGCAGCCCACTTGTCAAAGATACGCAGTGTGGGTCGCGCCTTCGGCTCCCCTGGCGCGCGGGCTGGCCGACTCCTCCTGCTCGTCCTCTTGCTGCTGCACTCTTCCTCCTCTCCTCCCTCCGAGGAGAAAGTCATATTGATACCGATGCCCCTCTCTCGTTTTCGCCGTTTTGGGCCTCCACAGGGCGGGGGAGAGGAGACTACTCGCCGCGGCCGAATTCGCCTCGGAGTCCTGGTCAGAACGCGCCTCGGGAGAGGTCAGGGGAGCAGCGATCTCGGTATGTTTTGCTCCCCCACGTGCTCTTGCTTGCCAATAACCACCGCCCGTCGAGTTTCGCGAATACCGATTCTCCAGGCGGTGGTTATGGGTAAATCCCCGCCTCGCACCATTCCTCGCCATGAAGGAGCGGGGTCCTAAGGGGAACGAGTCCTGGGCCCCGGGGCTTTCCCTGGTATCAGTTCTCCATCCTGAGTAGCTTTTGATGGTCCTGCGGCCCGGAGGCCCGAGAGCGGTGGACACAAAATCCAGGTCACTTTTCCTGCAGGAGCAGCTTGCCTCATGCCAAGGTTCCTCTTCCTGCTGATCCCGCCCGTCTGGATGACGGGGTCCCCGGTGCTCGTGCTCCGATGGTTGCCAGTCTGTGTCCGCTTGGCTTGTTAGATCATAGCAGTGACGCTTGCGCGCGCGTGTCGCATTGGCAGCGCCGTCCACGCGCGGCGTCGCCTACTACACGCATGCGCCCGCAGAGGAAAACTGTCCTGACGAGGGACCCAACCGTCTGCAGGCGTCAGTGCCGCAAGGCAGGTGGGACGAAGTACGGGGAGCTCCCCACGGGGCCACAAGCGTTTTCGAAATGCGCGGTGCGCGAAGTCAGGCGACCTGGGTACATGGCGTGCTGTTGGTGGCGCCATCGGTCACGCCCCAGGCTGCCGGACGACAAAACGGCCCTTTCGAGGGGAGTGCCCGCATTGGGCGGTGCCGCCGTGCGGGCGCTGGCGCTGGCGCCGTTGGCAGGGCTCCCCTATTGGGCCACGAAGCGTGGGTGGTGTACCGACATGGGATGGCGCCGCCCTGCGAACGCTGCTACTTCAGCCTGCCTTGGAGCTCCCTGTGGGGCCACGAAGCGCGTGAGGGGTGTGCCGAAACGAGGCGGCGCCGCCATGCGAACGCTGGCATCTGGGCCTTAGCTGGAGCTCCCTATGGAACCACGAAGCGCGTCAAAGGTGTGTTGAAGTGAGGTGGTGCCGCCATGCGAACGTTGGCCTTTGAGCCTTAGTTTGGGCTCTCTTTGGGGTCACGAAGCGCGTGAGAGGTTTGTCGAAATGAGGCGGCGCCGCCATGCAAACGCTGGCATTTGGGCCTTAGTTGGGGTTCCCTGTGGGGCCGCGAAGCGTGTTAGGGGTGTGCCGAAATGAGGCGGCGCCGCCGTGCGAATTGGCTTTTGGGCCTTAGTTGGAGCTCCCTGTGGGGCCACGAAGCGTGTGAGGGGTGTGCCGAAATGAGGCAGCGCCGCCATGCGAACTGGCTTTTGGGTCGGCCTTAGTCCATATGGGGCCACGAAGCGCGTGAGGGCTTGTTTTGAAATGACGCGGCGCCGCCATGCGAACTTTGGCTTTTGGGCATCACTTGGAGCTCCCTATGGGTCCTCGAAAGTTGATTGGTTTGCCGAAATGAGGCGGCGTCGCCATTCGAACGCTGACATTTGGCCTTCGTTGGGGCTCCCTCTGGGAACAAACGTGTGAGGGGCTAGCCGAAATTTGGCGGCGCCGCCATGCATACGATGGCATCGAGCCTTAGTTGGAGCTCCCTGTGACGACACGAAACGTTTGCCGGAATGACTTGGCGCCGCCAGAGCGGCTAGGAGCAGGCCTTTCACTCCAGGCCTCCCAAGTGAGGTCCGATCAGATGGGGTCGGATGATCGCGCTACATCGCCGCTGCACCGGCGATGCGGCTCGATTCATCTAGAGCGCGATTTTCTCCACGCCGACGTCGCCGATGCATCGGCGATGCACTGGCGATGCATCGGTGATGCGGCACGATCCTCTGGCCCTGCCTGCTCGGACCCTGTGTAGGAGGCCTTTGTCCTCATTTTCCAGCCCAGTCCTGAGCATTATGTCCCATCTGTTCCTGCAGAAGCTCGAAGATAGCCGCTCTTCGTGCTTTGCGGTCTCCGGAGGTGTTGGTCTCCATGGGGCGGCGCGAGGGCGCGAAAGTATCCGTGCCTTGCGCCGCGCGACGCGTGAGATTGGGTGACCTGCCAGGCAGCTGGGCACGCACGACGTGGCCGGCCTGGGTGAGAGCCAGACACACCTGTGGCGGCATGTCGTTCCAGCGCTTGGCCTCGTATACAGTCAAACCGCATGGTGAGAATGAGCAATCTTCCACGACTGCCCTTGCCTCCTTCCCCTTCGGCCCATCCTTGGCCGCTTTTGCTGGCCGCGCCCCGCTCGCAAAGTGTCGACATGGTTTTCCAAGGCTCTTGCATCCTTATCGTACGTCCTTGTGATGCGGGTTGACTGTAGCCTGTAGCCAGGCGGGTGGGCCCGCCGCGTGTGCCTCCGGCGCATCGCCTCCGCATAGGCTCCATGCGTGAGTCCAGCGAGGCGTGCGCTCCATTCTCGTTCGGACGTGCCCCTCGCACTAAAGAGGCGCCCAAGACGCCCCGGAGGCGGCCCAAGACGACCTGACAAGGCTGGCCAAGACGAGACCATCCCCGACAAGACGCGACAAGATAGCCGTTCTTTTATTTAATCGCTTCGCTCATTCCGCTGGCCCATTTTGTGCCATCGTTGGCGTTTGCGTGAGCGTTTTCCAGGGTAACGGTCGTTACCCGGGGGGGTCGGGCGGGAGGGTAACAGTAATTACGGCCGCGGCGTGCACCAGCCAGGGTGCGTCCGTGCCTCCCGCGTATCAATCGTCCGTGTGCACCACAGTCTTTGCGTGCACAACAACGCACGACAATGCCCAATGCCTGTGTGCAACATACCGCCGCCTGTGTACACTGCAATGCCTGCGTACACCACAACAGCCGCGTGCACCGCAGCACCACGTCGCTTATGTACGCCGCAGTGCCTGTGTACACTGTACACTGCAGCTGCCGTGTGCGCAACAGCGCCTGCGTACACCTCGTTGCCTGCACCAGATCGCTTGTGTACACCACAGCGCCTGTGCACACCACAACCATGTATACTGCAGCGCCTTTTCACGCCACAATGCTTCCGTGCACCACAACGCCTGTGTACACCAGAACGCCAAACGAGCCAACGAGCACATATGCAGCTTGTGAAGCCTCCTTTTGGGACTCGCCACAGACCACGGAGGCATTCAGGACTCGTCATTCGTCTCCTCCTCCTCCTCCTGCTTCTCCACCTCCTCCTCTTCCTCCTCCTGCTTCTCCAGCTCCCTGTCCTCTTCCTCTCCTTTTTCAACGGTCCTGGCAGCCTTCGTTGAGGGAGGGGAATGCGGAACGGGGGGAGGAGCAGCAGGAGCAGCAGGAGGAGCAAGAGGAGCAGCAACAGGAGCAGCAGTAGCCTCACGATGAGGTCGAAAGCTCCAACGCCGTGGAATTCCCCAAACAACGCTTGCATTCAGGCGCTCGTGCTCCCCGCGCAATGCTTGCACTGGTGCCGACATTGGTAGCACAGCACATGTTGCATCGCGTGCCCTGCGCGTCAAGTAAAACGAATAAGTGTGTGGGGCCCACATGCGCCAACGTGTTCTTGCTCGACATCGGTCCCCCGACCTGCCGCCCTAGGAGCAGGACACCTTGGCAGTGAGTCCGCCTGACTTATGCGCACCGCAAAAGCCTGCAAGCGCCGCAACACGCACAACACCCATGTGGGCACCCAAACATACCTTTCGGCACCACGCCATGCCTTTGAGCTCGGCGCCGCAACAGGTGGGGATCCTGCGAGCGCCACAGCACTTTTATGAGCACCACAGCATGCCTCTCAGCACCCCCGTATGGCTGTGAGCACAGTCCGCCCCCGAGCATGTAAGGGGAGGTTCAGGCCTACCCACCCAGTAAGATCGTTAGCGTTACCCATGAGGAGGGAGGGCGGGTGACGAGCGTCACGCCGGGGAGTCACGTGCGCGTTCGTGGGCCATGCGGCGCAACTGGTCAGCGTTGCTGCGGTTGTGGGTGATAGTCCTCATGGATGCTTTTTGGTGTCTCTTCGGAGGGTTCTCGGGGGGCTCCTGCGTAGCAGTTCTAGGGGCTCTGGGGGGCCTCCTGAGGGCGCCTTGCATGCCTCTTGGGGCTCTCTTGGCGCCTCGTGGGGCCCTCTTGGGCCCTCTCGGGGGGCTCTTGGGGGCCGCTTAGGAGCCTCGTGGGGCCTCTTGGGAGCTCCTCGGAGGCCTGGGGGGGAGGCTCCTGGGGCGATTTGGTAGCCGAAGGCCTATTGAGAGCTCTTCGCAGGCCGGGCGGGGGGGTGCTCTTGGAGCGATTTTGAAGCCGAGCGCTCGAAATGTCCGTTGGTGCTCCCCGTCGAGGGGTCTTCCTGACGGTGTCTTGGGGCTCTCCAGCGCCGTCTAGGGAGAAACTTGGGCCGTCTTGGAGTCCCCGGGGGCCGTTTTGGGGTTCTCTTGGAGGCCAAACGGGTCGTCTTGGAGCGATCTTAGGGTCTTTTTGGGTCATCTTAGAGCGTCGGCGGCCGAAAACATTAGAACGCTGAAGACCTGCAAGAACCAATGGCATATCGTTGAAAACTGCTTTTAGGGGGCTTTTTGGGAGTGGTCTTGGAGGCATCTTCGGGCGTCTTGGAGGCGTTTGAAGCCATCTGGAGGCTATCTTGGGCATCCTGAAACGACTTCCGGTGACCCTGGGCCCTCTTAGACCGCCTTGGGGGCCTCTTGAGACGCTCTCGAAGGCCCTGAAGGCAGCCCCCAGGTGGACTGGCATCCGTGACGCGGACCGCCTTGGACTTGCCCAGGGTACTTGTCGTCCGCGGGCTCCCAGGGGCAGCCCCGCGCGCACGAAGTAGACGTACCGTAAAGCTGTCACCGGAGATTTTTGCACGCCTTTGGCCCGCTGGGCTGGCGAATTTATTGTTTCGCCGATCGGCGCGAGTCCTCCCCCCCTCCCCCCCTCGCCGCCCGAAGACCAGATCCTGGCTGCTCTTGGCGGCTGGTTTCTGGCGACTGGCCAGGACCCCTGCAGCCCAGTCTGCTCGCGCGGCTGGCAGAAGCAGGTTGACGGAGCACCGGCCCAGGCCCAGACCCCGCCCCTCCCCTGCCCTGCTGCCAGACTCTCCAGACGTCGAAGCACAGGTGTAGAACAAGAAGCTGCAGAGTGAGGCAAGACCCGGTGGCACACGCCGAGTACCCCAGGAGAGCCCCCACACGGGCCCAGGAGGGGCCCACGACGACCCCGAGATGCCCTGTTACCGAGACGCCCCTCAGAGGGCCGCTTAGAGGGTCCCTGAGATTAGAACGTCCAGGGGCTAGGCATTGGTTTTCCCCAAAGGGACAGGAAACCTCCCGAGCCCCTCCAGAAACCTTCCTGGAAGGGTTCTGGGAGGCTTTTCGGAGGGGCTCGGGAAGGTTTCGGGAGGGCGTCGGCGGCCCTTGATGCATTCTTGAGGGTTGGCACTAGGGACTAGGAAGCCCCAGGGCCTCTGGGCGTCTTGAGTAGAAGCTGGGGAGGTATCGAGCGGGAGCGTTGCTGTTGTTGGGGGGCCCGTTTCGGCGCAACCCCGGAGGCATCTTGGGCCGTCATGAATCAATATTCGCCCGCCTTGGGGCCATCTTGGTTCGTCTTCGAGGCGTCTTGGGCCATCTTGGTGTCCTTGGTTGCCTGCGCGGGCCGTCTTGGAAGCTCGGGACGCATATCCATAGTTTGTAGCTCGGGATCAAGGCTTGGGAGGCTGTGGGGCGCTCGGGAGCAGCGCCTGGGAATGCGGGGCGTGCACGATCCTCTAGAGGGTGCACGTGGGATGAGGGGTCTGAGAGGGAGCAGCCATGCGGGAAGTGCGCGATTCTCAAGCGGGCGCGCATGGAATGAGGGTTGAGGCATTGGCTGCCATGCGGGAAGTGCACACTCCTTCCTCGAGCAGGCACGCGTGGAAAGGGGGGGTCAGGCAGTAGCTGCCATGCCGGAAGTGCACCATCCTCGAGCGGGCACGCGCGGAAGGGGGGGTTCGGCATTAGCTGCCGCTGGATGTGCACCCTCCTCGAGCAGGCACGCGTGGAATGGGGCTGTAGGCATTAGCTGCCATGCTGGAAGTGCATCCTCCACGAGCGGGCGCGAGGGAAGTGGCCTCGGTGAGTAGGTGGGTGAGTAGGTGGGATGCACGCAGCGGTCGGCTTTTATAGGAGGCGGTCCCTTATTGGATGGCAAAAACACTACCAGACCTTGGCATCCTTCCACGCCTCAACTTGCCAGGGGGCACGGTGGCAGATGTGAGTCCCCCGGGTCCCCCAGGCGACCAGAAACTTGGGGCCCATCTTTTTGCGGCGCTCCGCGGGCTGGCTGGGGCCCGAGATGGAGCGAAACCGCTGGGTGCCGAAACGAATTGCAATGCCATGGTTCAGCTCGACGCGGTCGGAACAGGGGTCAGCTTCCGCCCGCCCGCTCACGCGGAAGCAACGGACGAAATCCAGCAGGACGCTCTTGTGACGGCGCAGCAGAGGCCGACGTGTCGAGGGACACCGCCCAGATCAAGCAACATCACATCGCCAGAGATCTGGGCGTGTCCCTCGACCTGAACCCTTTGCACCTTCTCGCGGCAGGTGCCGCGCTGCCGCGTTCGCCGCCGCGGCCACAGCGTCGGCCAGGGTCGGGGCCACAGCGGCGGCCGCCGCGGCCGCATCGCGGCGGCGCCTTCCGCGCGGAAGGTGCGGAAGGTGCAGGGTCGAGGGGGTCGTGTGCACGCGTGCCGCGGGCGGCACGCCGCAGGCAGCCGCGGCCGCCAGTCGCCGAGGCGCGCCCACGCGGCGCGCCCGGGCGCCGCGCCCGCCGCGCGATGGCCCAGGTGGTGGCGTGCCTGCGGAGCCCGCGGCCTTCGGCGGGGGGGGCCGGCCCGTGCGGCTGCGCGGCGGAGCTGCTGCCGCCGCCCTGGGCGCGCGGCCCGGCGACGCCGAGGTCGGCGGCGGAGTCCGAGCCCTGCGGTCGGGAACTCTGGGACAGCGTGTCGCTCCGCCAGGTCTGGCCCACCGCGCTCCGGCGCGACACGCTGTCCACGTCCGCGTCCAGACAGGCGTCAGCGGTTCGAGCATTTCTAAGGCTCCCGCCCCGCGGAGCGGAGCGACACGCTACCCGCTTGCACGGCATAGCGTACCGCCGGGGCCGCCGCCGCGACGCGCTGAGCAAGAGCTCCCGACCGTACCGTCGCCGATCAACGATTCAGGCAACCCGACGGCGGCGGAGGTTCGGAACTCGTCGAACGCGTGGCGACATCCGAGCCCTGCCCTCGCCTCCCGTCGATTTGGGCGAAGCGGTACTTCCTTGGGGGGGTCGGGCTCGGATGTCGCCCCCTGCGAGGGCCAGCCCGTGCCGGGGCGCTGCCGCGGCGGCGCTGGCCGTGCCCAGCCCGCCGCCCTCGTCGCCGCGGAGCGAGCGGGTCCTGAGGCAGAGCAGCCACCTCCCGGGCGAGGTGTGGCCCGTACCCCTCCTGGGGAAGCCAGTGAGTTCGACACCACGCTCAAGAGATCGTCGATCTGAGGGGCTCCCTCCAGGGGGTAAGGAGCACAGCTCCCCCAGTCCACACCTGGGGGAGTTGTGGTCTTTGCCCTCCTGGGGAAGCCAGCGAGTTCGACACCCCTCTCAAAGGATCGTCGATCTGATGGGCTCCCTCCGGGGGGGTACGGAGCACAGCTCCCAAGGTGGTGGCTGATCCTGGGGGGGGGCCCAGGTCTCCGATCCAAGCACTGCCTGGGGGATCGACCTTCGGGGGCCCAGGCAGGCGGCGGATGTGGGTTTATGTGGGCTTCCGGGGGCCCAGCCATGTCCATGGCCACCGTCCGCTGGGGTCCCAGGACGTCGGTGCCACAGGCGGTGGACATGGACATATCCCCGCCTCGCATCCGACGATTCGGTTTTGAATGCGGGCGCTCTGCCTCGATTTCGGCCTCTGGGGCCCGGTCTCGGCCCGGCCATCAGAACCGAAGCCAGGACGCAACAGAAGTCAGATCGGAGGATGCCTGGAGACGGGCCCTGCAGAGGTTCTTCGTCGGCCTCGGGCCCCAGGGAGGCCCTCCCCGGGCCCCGGGGCCGCCAACACGCGGCTCGGGACCCAGACCCCCGACGTCGTGATTTTCTCACGACGTCGACCCCCGGTGGTCTGGGCCCCTTCTATATATGGACCAGCTGTTCATCCCGGAGCCGTTTCCCGAGGGTCCAGGGGCCCGGCGAGGGCCCCTGCAGAGGCCGAGCATGGCCCAAGGCCTCCCGCCGTACAGTTGGTAAATCTCGCAATCCCTTTGTAGGGACCCCATCCAACCCCTGGCGGGCTGGATCTACATGCCCGCCTGCGTTTCGAAAGGATTCGCCTGGTTTTCAACATGGTGAAAAAAGGAGGAGGACGAGGATGATGAACAACGAAGAATGAGGACGAGGAGGAAGAGGGTGGCTGAGGAGGAACCAGGAGGAAGGGGATGGCTGAGGAGAAAGAAAAGAGGATGAGGATGAGGGTGGGAAAGAAGAGGAGGAGGAGGAGGAGGAGGAGGAGGAGGAATACGAGGGACGAGGCGCATAGGACTTGCTGATGCAGCAGCGACGCTTCAATGAATTCTCCCTTGTGCGCTGTACGTTCCTTCCTGAGTCCTGAGATGTCCGTGCAAACACTCTTCGGGAGCTCGTCTTGGGTCTTGAGGGGGTCGGGATCTTTGGGTATCTTTGGGTGGCTATAGTCTTGGTGTCTAAGGGCTGTCTTTGGGTGGCTATAGTCTTGGTGTCTGAGGGTATCTTTGGGTGGCTATAGTCTTGGAGTCTGAGGGTCTGTGGGGTCTTGGGCCTTGGGGAGACGTCTTGGGATCTTCGGGAGACGTCGTGGGGATCTTGGGGCTCGTCACTTTGGGGGGGGCGTCTTGGGAACCCTCCGTCTTGCGTCTTGGGAGGCCATCATGGGGCCCTGTCATGGGGGGCTGTCTTGGAGGCGTTTGGGGGGCAATGTTGGAAGCCATCTTGACATCTTGGCATGCCGTCTCAAGATTGAGCTGCGATCGCATCGCAGCCATTTTGGCTGAGGCTCAGGCTATGGCAATGGCCTGGAATTCGGTTGGTTCCCATGTCCGACTTCTAATGTTTCTTCTTGTCGGGGCCCGCAGGACTGACAGACAGGGCCCTGGTAACGGATGTGTTCCTCTCAAGGCGGTGTTTTCACCTGTGGTGTGTTCTGGTCTGAATGCTCAATGCAGTGCAGTTGGGTTGAATGCGCAGTTCAGTAGTGACCCAAAGCAGTGGGCTCAACGATTAGATTTAATGAATATGACTGTTGTTGGTGTCGCCCTGGCCGTGCCCACTGGGATTCCATCTGCTGCTACATTCTTGGTCTCTGCTGAGCGTGCGCTATTGGATTACTGGTCTCAGACAAGGTGGAAGGAGGATGCTTTAGTGATGCTGCGCCTTGTTGAAGCTGATGCTATGAGGCATCTCGTGCATATGTTCAACTCACAATGCAATCATAACTTCAAGTCGCTATTCGGAGAGGTTTCCAGGAGCACTTTTAGACGATGCGTGGATGCTGGATGTGTTGGTCACGACAACCTCTTAGAAACGATCCTGAGGTGGGAGCTCAAACATAACATCCGAGCAGAACGAAACGATAGAGACGAACCTCTCATCACGACGATTGCGATGATGCCATTGCCTCATGCCGTTCTTTGCGCCACGAAGTGTTGGTCATCTTGGGCGTTTCCCATCAGCCAGAACCCGAGGACTTGCAGAGGCATGCGGCTGTCTCTGGTGGCACCATTATGGCGACACTTTGGTGAGGACGCAATCCGACGAGGAGTCACTGCGCTACCTGACGAGGACAGGGTTCCAAAGCATACGTGCCCATGTGTCTGCTCCCCCCCTAAGCCCTGCCCTCTAATCTCCCTAGGAAGGGGTGTCAGCGAGGAGCAGGGCGGATGGGAAGGGAAGCAATGCGAGGGCATGGATATGCTTTGGAACCCTGACAGGATCATGACTTGTCGATTGGTGATCTGCAAGGCGCGGCCGACACCTTACAGATCCTGTCATCCATGGTCGCTGGTGACGCTCCGATCAAAGAGGAAACTGGCCACCACATCGCGTGGCTACAGAACATGCGGAACGCAATGCTTATCCAACAGCTGTGGCAGACGCGCAGGGCGTTCAGAATGGAATCGATGATCAATGTTGTGCTGGCGTCGTCGCTCCTTCGGCAGGTGGAGAGTTTCAAAGAAATTTGTGTTCGATGCATTCAAGCGGTAGTGGCTGACCGTGCTCTCTGTCGACATCTTGTGACGCTTGTACACCAGCCTCACATTCTGCCTGGGAGAGCGACTCTGTATCGGCACAGGTTGACTTTGCATCTTGGTTTTTGCGCTCGGCTGCAGCAGCTCAACGCAACGCTTCTGGAGGATGCAGGCATCAGTGGTTCAAATCAGACCCAGTCCCTACGCACCTGAACCACCCCCTCCGAGAAGCCAGAGGAAGAACGGAATCGGAGGAGGTGGGGAGGAGCGCTTGGGCATGGGTATGATTTGTACCATCGAGGCGGAGTCGTGTCTTGGAGGACGCTGGATCTTCCTCCTCAAGCTGGTGTTGAATGGCTCTTGCATGGCGCATCATCGATGCGACAACGTGATTTGCCAAGAGCTTTGGAGGTATCGATGCAGCTATGCAGGCGCCCCGACAATGCAGCTGACCTGGTCGATGAGCTGAAGAGGCTGCTGGTCTTGGAGGCTGGCTGTCCTGTCGGCGTTGGCAGTGGCAGGAAGGGCCTCAAGTACAAGGGGCACGCTCTTGTGCACGCGCAGAAGATTGTCTCGCCTGGGTGGCGTTCGGCATGCCATCTCCTGAATGCAACCGTGAGCGTTACTGGGGATCTAGGCGAGGCCACCACCGTAGATTATCGCACGGACATTCGTGATACGTTCGGGCAGTGGGTCGCTGCAGAAGACGGCGATGGTGGCGGCGAGGGCGGCGAGGAGGACGCCTTCGACATCGACTTCGACGTCGACGGCGAGGGCCCAGCAGAAAAGTTCAACTTCGACGAGCATGCTGACATTGCAGATCACGGCTCAGGCGGACGAGATGCAGGTGATGACAACGAGGACCAGGACCCACCTGACTACCCCTGTGAGGATGCCTACGTCGTCGATCTTTCGAAGTCGATCTACACACCAGGTCCGCATCATGTCCTACACAACCTCACGAAATGGCTTCCAACTGTTCTGGCGTAGTGGGGCGATTTCGTAGAGTACGCGAAAAACGTGTGTAAATTGCTGAGCATGAAGTTTTCGAAGGAACGTCTTTTGCGCACATGTTTCGCTGGTGGCGCTGGGGCATTTTTCTACGACGACATTGCTGGTTTCACTGCTCGCATCTACGATGGACGATGGGGCACTGTCCACAACGCTACCCACCTCCTGATCGACTCGAACATATCTGAACCCCTTCGCTACAGCTGGGACAAGGCTCGATACAAATTTGAGGGTGGAGTGGTGGCTCCCCGTGATGACATCGACGACCCCGATCGCAAAGGAGCCAACGTGGACAGAGTCGACGAGGCTATTCGATCAAGATTGTTCTGGGGATACGCAACAGTGGTGGACATTACAGCTACGTTACTTCTGTACCTATCTGGTTGGATCGATAGTTGCCCTTGCCATGATTCCGACTCAACCCCAGGGGAAGCAAGTTTCCGCAGCCGGGAGAGAAAGTCGCACTGGAAGCGCATTCTGGGCAAGCCATGCCCGATGATATGTCGGCGAGCACCTGACCTTGCAGCTGGGCGTTTCTCATCATTCTTGCGGCTGCTCCTGCGTGTATCTCTCAACGGGCTGCTGTTTGACCTAGCGGCCGTGGGCGTGGTTGGGCATGATCGGGCAATCATACTGCGAGACTTTGACTCTATGCGTCGGCACGTGCATTTCATTTTCAATATCAAGTTCGGCCATTGACAACAATTGCCATGGGTACTTGCTGGGACTGCTTCGACATCCCTTCAGGTCGGTCGCGGGTGCGCAAGGCGTGCGTTGGCTTTGTTTGCTGGCGCACCAGTCGGTCGTCGACATCACATTGTGGAGATGTTGTTGTGCGCTCCTGGTTCCAGGGGCTATGTTGAGATGACCGCCTTCGTTGATGGTGAGGACCCTGTCAACCTGCCTTTCCTTCTACGCATGGTGGCCCGCTTCAGGTTCATTTTGACGAGCGAGCGTTGGGTCGAGGCGCTGCATGCTGCAAACAAGCACTGGTTGGCGTCAGCACATAACGCAGGAGCTGTACATGTTGCATTTCACTCGTGCTTGCCAGTTCTCAAAGAGCACCTGCAGCGTGGGCCCCAGTCGTTTGATTTGCTGGCCAAGCATTGCGTGAACACGAGGAACATCGTCGAATGCACCAGCACGGTTGGCTTTCGATTGTATCCCCGAGTTGTGGAATTCCAGGCTGCTGGGAGGAACAGTGCTCTCCATCGAAAGCACCTCAAGGAACTCGCCTGTATTATTTATCACGTCGGCCCGCGTGCGCTTTACCAGGACTTGCCAGATTTGCTCCCCATCGGGCCTGCGCCTCCACCACCGCCCGCACCCCCTGCAGGTCCAGGACACTTCGGGTTGAGATCAAACACCCTCGCAAGCAAAACAGGAGGAAGGGGGATAAGGAGAAGGAGCAGGAGGAGGGTGGAGGAGAGGTGAGGATGTCCATGATGATGGGCCTTCTGAGGGTTCGAGAGGCCATTTCAGAGTGTGTCAGGGGGCTATTCGTCTTCCTTCTCCTTCAGCTCATCCTCCAATGGGGAGTCTTTCCTAGGTTGTGCCCTTCGCAGACACATCAGAGTGTAAAGGACATTGCCAACAAGCGCAAACATCTCAGCATCCTTCTTCTCTACATGTGAAAACCGATGTCAAGTGTTTCGTAAAGTCCTGTCCCTGGGGAGGTCTCAAGAGTTTTGCTTGATGGTCGTTCTTCACTTTCCAAATCTGCTCCGCATGTGCCTCACGTTCCTCCCTCCTCTTTCATCTTCTTCTCATCCTCCTTGTTATATTCTTCATTCATTCTCCGCCTCTTTCACTTCCCCCACTATCCTTCTCCTTGCCCTCCTCCTCATCCTCCTCCTCGTCCGCCTCTTGCTCCTCAACTACATGTCCTAGTTGCTTCATGGCGCCTCGCTGCTAGGACCACCACCACCACGCGGCGATGGTGACCCTCATGGAGCTGGTGGTGGCGGTGGCGGTGGCAGCTCTGGCGGCTGCAGTGGCGGCGGCCGCGCACCTGGGACTGCGCCCGGGGGCCCTGGAGCGGGCCATGGGAGCAGCGACGGTAGCGGCGGCGGCGGTGGAGCCAGCAGCAGTGGTGCTGGTCATATCGTTGGCTCTGGTGGCGACGAGTCTGGTGGTGGAGGCGGCGCCGCCCCGAGCGCCAGCGACGACGCTTCCTTGAAGAAGGCTGGCCGTGCTGACATATACGAGGTCATCATGTCACTCCTTGCTGTGCGCCATCTCAGGGCCTGTGCTCAGTCTGGAGATGAAGCTATGGGACACAAGATATTCTCCTTGGCTTTGGACCGCCCGTTCGTTGATGTAGACATCCAGCGGCTCATCGACATCACTGACCCGACATATGACATCAGAAAAGCCGGTGATGAATTTGATTTCGATGTCGAGATGGCCAGTGACCCTCTGCCCGATGATGCACCGTCTGGCAAGATCAATGGAGGGCGGCATTTGTTTTTTTACTTTCCACCATACCAAGCCTTCAGATCTCGTCGCGCCACCTGGGGCGCCGAAGATTCGCGACTCCGACAGCATTGCTATCTCGCTGTGTGAAGTCACGGACCCGAGCTCGGAAACGCCAGTCCTGCTCATGAAAGATACTGAGACTGGACTTGATGAATCTTCTGTGATTGCAGTGCCGTCGACCTTCACCATGTCAGAGTGGAAGAGCCTAACTCGATACACTTGTCAACCCGCGCTGTGCCACAAATTTGGTGGCGTCGAGGCGCCGGCAGGGATTGCTGACGCGATGGGCCTTGTCATCGAGCAGCTCTTGCCATCTGCAGCTGTGAATGGGCAGGGTGTCTTCTTCAAGGCGGAGGCGCTTACTGACAATGTGGAGCGCGCCTTGAAGTTTTTATCCGGGAAGGGCTTTGTGACTAGATCACTGGGCAACAGCTGGATGCTCAGCTCTCGCGGGAAGCCATCTTTGCAAACTTTGCAGCCTTTGGGAAATCCAGAGAATGTTCTGATGCCGCCTGGGGTCTCGGAGAAGCCGCCCTGCGATTTGTCAAGTTTGCAGTTGGCGCTTTTGTTGGATAGGGCAGGCTGGAAACATGGAGTTGTCAAATCGAGAAGAGGACTGAAGCCTTGCACTCAGAAAGGCGCGAAAGTGTGGTATCTCAGGGAGAGTGCGAAGACCTTTTCCCAGCACTACTTGTGGGCGCTTCTTGATTCACCAAGGCATGGTTCGCCAGTGTTGCATTTGATGCCGGAGGGCTACTACGTGGCTCTCCTCAAGGGCCACGAGTGGACGCCTCCAGCCAAACGAACGAGTAAAGACGAGTTTGAGTTAGATGCTTCGGACGCGGACTACGAAGTTGAAGAGGAGGCTATTGACGAGATCGGCCCAGCAGAAGGTGAAGATGACCAAGACGAGGCAGGCGGGGGGCGTCCAGCTGAGGAACATGCAGAATCCGACAACTGTTCCGACGCTGCCTCAAGCTCAAGTAGTTCTTCGAGCTCGAGTTCTTCGAGCTCAGGATCATCAGAGTCTCCGCCTCCGCCTGCGCCTCCAGTCGGACGCATCCAAAAGGATAGCCAGAACTGGCGAGGGTCGAGGTTCACTTATGTGTATCACAAGACGACTGGAGAGGTGACTGGACTTGAGTGCACGTGCGTATACAAAGATGCACATCCCAACAAGTGCAGGCGGCGGCGGCTCTTCTGGGCAAATAAAGGCCCTGGTAACACAGAGAAGCTGTTGAAGCATTGGGTGCTCATGGGCGGACAGTGCGACGACCAGATCACACATCGTGACATGCCGCACCCTGCAAAGCTCCCTACTTTCAAGGAGCTTGATGAGATGGATTTTACTTGACATCAATGCTGTGCACTGTGCGCTTCACGTGATGCGTAGACAATCACTCTTCCTTCTTCATTATCTGCCTCTACTCCTCTTGCTCTTCGAAAACTCCTCCTCCTCCTCCTCCTCCAACGTTCCTTCCTCCACATCTCCGCTTTCTTCATATCGTTCTACTCGCATGGCGGGCTTATGGTCGTCAGAAGCTGGGCTGCCTTGAGGATCTCGGCACCGCCATAGGCTGTCTCAGGGTAAGCTTCCTGGGGAGCCGTACTCGGCTGTCTTTGGGGTATCGTGCGTCATTGGTTGTCTTGGAGCAATCGCAAGCTGTTTAAAGCCATTATAGGCTGTCTTGGGGAAGCCGCCATAGGCTCTTGGGTCAATCTGCTTGGTTCGGAGGCTCTGGGGCAACCTTAAGCTGCGTGGGGCGTGGGCCAACCTTAGGTTGACTTGGGGCTCCAATGGGCCATCTGGGTTCTTGGGGACGCCCAGCGGCATCCTTGGGAAGTCTCAAGCTACCTCGGGCAATGCAAAAGCTGTCGTGGGGCCACCTTAGGCTATCTAGGGTCTTGGGGCCACCATGCCATTGCTGGAACCGCTGAGGGCCGTCTTGAGGTCATCTTGGGCTGCCCGGCGACAATCAGGCCGACTACAACACCTTAGCGCACCATGCAACAAACAAACAGCAGGCTCGCAGGACCGACTCTGATTTTATGTTAACATTACAATCCTATGATGTTCACCATGCGCCCAGCGACCCGCCCTTTCCACTGAATGCAGCAACTGTTACATATGTTTTGAAGCTTTTCTATGCGTTTTGCAATATTCCATACCTTTTGTGTGCAAGCGGGTGTGGAACCTATGTTGTTCTACAGTCCCCTGTGATTTCGCAAGCCCGGGCAACTTTTTACAATGAAGCGTGTGTGATTGAGAAATTTCATTGCGTTTTCATTTGTTTAACCTGCTTTTGTAGACGCCACTGCGCTTGGAAAGAATTCCCGCCAATTCCAACGTGTCTGTTCCAAAAACATTGAAATTTCAATTGCGTGGCGTTTTCGCTTGGATATCAACTGCTTTTGTGTAGGCTGGCAGCTTTTTAAATACATTCTGGTTGTTTTCAAATGATGGTGAACATTCAGCATCAATTTGCATGACATGCAAAGATTTTCAAGCGAATTCTAAAAATTTCAACGAATCTCATGGATTTCAAGCGTTTTCGAGCGATTTCCGCATAATTCCATTATTTTCTAAGGTTTTCAATGAATTTCAACAGATTTCAACAATTTTCAAGGTTTTCGGGTTTTTTTTGCTGTGATTTGGTCAATTTCGCATTCCGTTGTGCATTGTTGGCGTTCCTCACCTTCTTTGCGCCCGAAACACTTAACCCACGAAGTTTCATGGCGGATTTGCGGAGAACTTGCGGGGCACTTGCGGGGAACTTGCGGGGAACTTGCGGGGGGCCTCCAAACCGCCCAAACTACATCAGGAATATTCGAATTTCACCGAAATACACCGGAAACTACAAAAGAAACATTGGAAATCATTAGAATATGCCCAAAATCATCAAAAAAACATTGAAAATCATTAACATATGCCCAAAATCATTTAAAACATATTGAAAATCATTTATATATGTTTAAAATTTGCAAAAAAAATAGAATCATTAAAATATATTCAAAACCACCAAACAGCAGTGAACATTTCAGAAATATGCCCAAAACAACAGAAAAAAAAAAACATTGAAAATCATTAAAATATGCCCAAAACAGCAGAGAAAGTATTGAAAATCATTGAAATCTGCCCAAAACTACAAACAAACATTGAAAATCATTGAAATATGCACAAAACAACCAAAACACATTGAAAATCATTGAAATATTCACAAAACCATAAAAACACAAGGAAATTATTGAGTTACGTACAAAACATTAAAGACATGGTAAAAACAATTAGATATGTTTTAAACGTGAGCATATTGTCAACCCCGCCAGAAAACCAACACAACACCCCATCATACACCAATGACCCAAGAACAACTCGAACCAAGTCGAAACATTGCGAATAAACGCAAAAATCAATCAGTAGACTTGATATTTCAAGGCGCAGCGTCAGTATGTTGAACTCCTTTCGGCTACTTAGCGAGCTAGGGGGATATTGCGCCATGCGCTCCCTACATTGTGAATCGTGTTTCGGTGAGAACTGGGGTCATCCATGTGCGATTTGGTCTGAAGGAGTGATTTTGGCCCAAACCGATCCTGGCAACCAGTTGGGAGCTCACGAGATGGAGTCCCATCCCGACGCCTCAAGCGCAGATGCGCCAGTTCTTCCAATGGTTGGCGACGCCCAAGGCCAGGCGATCGATGACTCCTTTGATTGGTCGCTGTGGCCTCATGATGAGCAACCGACTTCCAGCTTCGCCAGGGCGAACAGGCTGATTCCCCAGGTGCAGCCGCGATCGAGGTCTCGCTCCCCAGTGCCAGCACCAGTGGTTGCAGTGGACCTGGAGGAGAATGACTTCAAGTTCGACCACGACGGCGACGCGGACATCAGCCTCAGCCAGCACAGCCAGCACAGCGTTCACAATGTTGGGGGGCGGCAACAGCACGTCGCTGCTGACAGCGACGACGGTGACAGCGAAGGCGGCGGGGCTGAGCAGGAGGACGTCCCGGTGCTCATCACAACCGACTCCGACTGTGACGACATCGACAACCCATGGGGCGGCTACTCACCACAGGGCTTGCAAAGGAAGCTATTTTCTGTGAAGGGAGGTTGCGCGAAATACAAGAAGATGACGAAGCACCTCCCAAGCGGGCCACCGTCGCTTTCAGAGTTCAAGGATCACACGAAGCGGCGCATGGACACAGCGTTCAGTGGGGAGGAGGGCGAGCTGAGAAAGAGAAGAGCCCTGAGTCTCTTCCAGTACAGCGTGGCCCTGCACACTGACTTCAGCGGGATGCAAGGGGCTGAAGCCGTCACGCTGATGATCGAGACGGAGCTCAAGAAGGTCGGCCTGGAGAACGAGCGGCTTATGTTCTATCGCGCGACGGAGCCCATCCCAGCGTTGAAGGACCTCCTGATCCACGAGGAAAACCCAATGAGACCAGCCCGCGTGTTCAAGACGGTTGAGCAGCTCCACATGAATGATTCTGTTCACGATCTACCGCAGAGGCCTCCCAGTGGGCATCCAAGTGATCTCCAAAAATGGTACGAGGACTTCAAGGACTACCTCAAGGAGCACTTCGCCGAATTCTATGCGTGGGGCAAGACCAGTCCGAACAGTGTGCTCAAGCCAGGCGTGCACGTCCCTGTTCGTTATGGGGAAACCGAGGAGCTTGAGCAGTCCATGATTGATAACTTCGGGCCATTGCGAGTGAACTGGGGCTCGCCGCCATGCATCCCGTGGTGCCCAACTGGCAAGAAGCAGAAGCTTACTGATAAGACGATCCCAGCGTTCGAGACATGGCTGGAGGAGGCGAAGCACATTGACCTGGTCTTCATGGAGCAATCGCATCGCTATCCCCCGATCCTGTTCGAGGAGGCGCTGAAGGATACCCACAAGATCGTGTACTCCAAGTTCGGGCCTAACGATCTGGGGTGGCCAGTGGCTCGACTTCGATTCAGGGCCGCAGCGATTCGTCTCGACAAGCTCGCTTGGGTGGGGCCTATGCACAAGAACGACGTGACAGGCGACTTCTTGCGAATCTTTCACCAGCAGGTGACAACCACAGCCAGCATCTTTGCCAAGATCGACTCCGAGGACAACATCGAGAAGGTTATCAAGGAGCACGCGGCCCTGCAGGGGGGTGACTATGTTGAGAACGAGCCAGTTTGGCAGCATCTGCCTCCACATGCGGTCGGCAATTTCCTGGCCTACCACGAGAGGGCCGCGTGCATTGCCGAGGGAGTCGAGACGATGGTGGCAGACGCGACGTTCAACCCCAGAGTTCGCTCTGGCCGCTTTGGCCACTGGATGCCTACAACCCAGAAGAATACCAAGATGGTGGAGCTCTCCGTCACGAACGTGAACCAGGTGCACATCTTCACACCTCGCGAACTCTTCTTTGCGATGGGCTGGCCAGTCATTCAGATCCCGAAGGGGGATGCCAAGGATGATCACAGCCTGATCCCGAAGCCGAACCCATATAGCTTCTTCGAGCGCATCTTTTCAGAAGGCCCCTCGATCAAGTCGTGCGCTCTTGGAAATGGGATGCGCTTGGCTGCCGAGGAGGCGTGGGTCATCCACATAGCGTCCAACACCATCCGGCGGGATGTGCTTTCGTCGATGGCGCCCCCGCTGAGCGCGCCCAGCAGCAGCAGCGCTGGCACGGCGGACTCCGTGCCCCACCAGGACGGCCGCTCGGCCCTTGGAGCTGCGCCAGCTGCGCCATGAGGAATCAGTCGCTGTTGGCTGAAAGCTTGTCGCCGCGAGAGCAGTTATTTAGAAGGCATCTTAGATGCCAAGGCGAGCTGAGAGCTCGCTACGAGAGAAGGGGACCAGGCGCGAGATGTATCCTATCGGTCTGGGCAAATGATTTCCCCTGAGCTCCTGAGGATCCTCAGACTTTGCTGGGTTGAGCCATGTTGAAGCGTTGCAGAGTTGAAGACTACATGCACTTCTGTCCCCGCGTGCTGGGAAAAAAACGTACCAACAAACGATTTAAAATATAACAAGCTTGACTTTCAAACAGAGAACGGCCAAATAATCCCACCCATCCACCCAAAACTACAAACAGCATGGCCTTACCCACACGACATGTTGCAGTCAACCGTTGTTCTCATTCGTCACAGGTCATAGGCTATGTTAGAATAGGCGCTCAGGTGAGGCGAGGTAGATTAGGTCAGGTTCTAAGCGCTGAGGCAAATCAACCCAAGCATCTAGGAGACAAACAACCACAACAAACAAACCTTGGAGCAAATACTCAACCCGCAACAAGTCAGCAAACAAGACAAGAAGCAGGTCGCAGTAAAAGAGAGGGGACGCCAGGGGGTCTAACGTTCGATCCCCCCCGACGCCGCCGCCGCCCACGCCCCCGCCCCGCTCCTCTGGTGACCAACGACGTGGACAAGACAGGCGCCGCGGCCGCCACGCGCGGCGCGTGCCGTCCGCATCTCTGCATTGCTCCCACGCTCCCACTGCCTCCTTGTCGCTCTTGTCTTTATATATCCCTCCCTTCCTCCTCCCTCCTCCTACTCATGCTCCCTCATCCTCCTGCTCCTCTCCGGGGTCCCTCTCTCCTCCTCCCTACCCCTCAGCCGCCTCCACGTCCTTCTCGTCTTTCTTGGGGGTTGTATTTGGGGGCCGTCTTGGTGGCAGTCTTGGTGGGCTGTCTTGGTGGACAATCTTGGAGGATCGTCTTGGTGGATCGTCTTGGTGGATCGTCTCGGTGGATCGTCTTGGTGGATCGTCTTGGTGGATCGTCTTGGTGGATCGTCTTGGTGGGCAGTGTTGGTGGCCGTCTTGGTGGGCCTTCGTCGAGGCCGTCTTGAAGCCATCATTGGGCCTCCGCTGTCGGTTGCTAAGTTGTTCAAGTCGTAGTCGCCAGCTCGATTGCGAGCGTTGCGAGACGACAGTTCGAGGGATCAATGCCTCAAAGATGTGGACAGAGATTTCTTCCAATGACTTTCGTTGCAAGGTTGTGGCAGAGGTGCTGTTTCAGACACCATTGTATTCAAGCTTGCGTTTTCGACTGCTCATGCTCTCACCTGCGTAGGGATTTCGGCTCAGCGGGCTCCCCAGGGTGAATGCCTAAGTTGGCCAGCAGCACAGACGCAGCGCAGATGCCCGCAACCGAGCCAGTCGCCGCTGCAGATGGCGCCGTCCCCGACGCTGATGATCGTGAGAAGGAGATTTCGGTCACTCCAGCCCTGCCTCAGACACCAGATGAGAAAGGCACTCAAGGTTCAGTCATGTCCGAGCTGATGGATGCTTCAAGCAGCAAATATGCTGTCAGCAGCGCTGGCAAGGGCAGCGCCTCGTTCGATGACGAGTTCGGCTTCAGCGAGTTCGAGTGGGGGGGGAGATTGCTGGCGGTGCCCGCGCCGCTATCGCCGCCCTCAGAGGCAACAGCATCAGAAAGAGGGCAGCGGGGCCAGACGCAGCCGCGGGCGAGCCACCGAAGCAGCCAAGGCGCAGGTCGAGTGGCAAGCCGTGCCCGCTTCCTTCCTGCTCAGACGAGATTGATGGAAACAGGAAGTTCTGCAAAAAAACACCATCGCGTCCACGAGTGCTTGGAGCGGCGCGCGTTCAAGGGAGTGAATCACGCCAAGCCCGAGACGGAGAACGAGGAGTCCAGGTCCTTCAAGAAGACCTTCGGCTACAAGCCAGGCAGGAAGGGCGGTGAGCCGCATGATGCAGATTGGGAGCTAGCTGACGAGGTGATGGCCGACATTTTCGCCAAGCACCCAGACATAGAAGACGCCCAAAGCAGCAGGTCTACCAAGTCGCGTGGTAGCGACGTCAGGTTGTCCAACTACATCAGTCGCAAGGGCACTCAGAGGGAGAACTCTGACATCGCAGCCAGGCCCAAGTGGGGCAATGAGTTTTTCGTGAGGAAGATGCAGGTGCTCCGGCCTTGGACGGAGGCTCGTTGCAACAATGAGTGGGCAGCGCTCGAGATGGACACGCCTGACGACCAGAAGGACATGCGCGGGCCTCCTGAAAGCCCACTTCGCCTTCCTGTTCCAGCGTGGATGGTGGGCGAAGACAAGCTCGAGCAGAAGACGACGAACTTCCACGCGCAGGAGATGATCACCAAGTCGGCGAAGGGCAAGGCCATGACTGATGAAGCCGTCGCCAGCGCAGTCAAGGATGTCAGAGAGGCTTTGATTCACTGGCGCATGCCAGCACCATCAGCGCAGTGCATGCGCCATCGAGTCGGGCTATCAATGCAGGTGATGCTGGTAAGCTCGCAGCCGAGATCATGGTCAAGCACGGGGCGTCCAAGCCCTCAGCAGGTGCCGAAGGCGCTGGCGACGCAGCAGCCAAAGATCCAGCAGATGAAGCATCCACGCAGCCGTTCGCGAAGAAGCAGAAGGGGCAGGACAATGTCAAGTTCGACGTGGGTGTTACGAGGCTGACGATCGCTGAGACACAGAGGAAACGTTAAGTTCCGAGGAGTCCAAGCTGATGAAGGCATTGACAGTTGCCTGCAAGACGATTGCGACGTGCCCAAATGCTAGTGCCGAGGGGAAGATGATGTTGCAGGAACGGTTTGATCTCGGATGTCGCGTCCTTGACAAAAAGATCGAGTACGATTCTACCAGCGGCAGCATCGCAGAGAGCGAGTGCAGCGTGACAGAGTTGCTGGAGAAGATGAAGGGCCAGTTCAAGAAGACGGGGGGTCACGAGGAGATGGACTTCCCCGAGCACCTCAACAGCGAGGGTGCGTTCTGCGACTACATCCTGAAGAACATGCTCGCCTCAGCTTGCGTGTTGTCCGTTGACGACGCCTCGAAGATCGTTCGGATGAAACGCATGAACGAGCGGTGCCAGAGCATCCGGTCAGCTACTACACCAAAGGAGATCGAGGATGCCGAATCAGCGATGGAGGACTTCAAATCCAACATGGAGCAGCTCCGCAACTGCATCATCACCATCGCCAAGGCTGCCAAGACCTCGAACGCCAACCACATGAAGAAGATTGCTGCCAGACAACAAGCAGATGAATCAAAAGCACGAGAGGCGGCGGTTGCTGCGGCTTCAGCAGCTGCGGCAGCGTTGAGGAAGCAGATCACCACGCAGAGGATCGGAGCTCCCAAATGCATTCATCAATCTGGCCTCTCCCTTCCCGTCCTCTTCAACCCGTAACCCCGCGAGGGAGATGGAGAGAAGGGGCAAGGGGGGGAAGAGGGCAGATTCGCGGATGCAATCAATGGGAGCTCCAAGAGGAATCTCTCGTCTGGCGTGTTCGCAATCGACTGGTCTTCTGTCGGCTGCCCAGAGGTGGTCACTTGCGACAACGAGGAGAAGCTCAAGGAGGCGCTGCAGACCAGCGCGGACATCATGGACAGCCCCTTCAAGCTGAAGGCGTCGGCCACTGCGGTTGCAGCACTCGCAAGATAAGACGTCAAGACGGGCCGCAACAGGTACTCCGAGAAGTTCCCTGCCGCAGCGAGCCAGAGGGGTGACAAAGCTACGGCTCCCATGCAAGAGTCGCATGGCCTAGCAGACGTCACGCTCATCTTCGAGGTAGTCGCACCCAAGTCCAAGCTTGCAGATGTGACCAAGCACCCGGTGGTGAATGCAGCATCGGAGAGGATTTGTTTTTTTTTTCGGGCTTCTCCCAACCTGCGTGGACATGGGCTTCGAGTCAGATCTGATGGGAAGTGCCAAGTACTTCTACGAGGGCAGCATGAAGGTGATATACTTCAAGGGTGCCGACCTGAAGAGCAAGATTGGGCAGCCCGTTCAGGGGGCAAGTTTCATCGAGCAGGCGTCCGCGATGCTGAAGAGCGTCGGCACGAGCACAGCGAAGGAGTGGTGCGAGAAGAAGGATATCGGCTGCTGCTGGACGACGGTCAACGCAGGCGAGTTCGTGGTCACGCCGCCAGGGTGGTTTGCGTGCAGCTCATGCACTCCCACGGGGCCGAGGTGCGTTGGCATCAGGAAGTTGCTGCTCGTCCAGCGGCAGGCCCATCGGGGTGCCCAGCCTGAAGAACGATCGCGTGCAGGCCGCCCTGGACATCTTGGTTGCTGGCGCCGCCTAGGCACGCAGGAGACAGGCGGCCAGCATCCAGGCGATGAGCTCGCCGAGCTCGCTGACACAATCATTCCTCATTATTCCCATCCTCCTCGTCCATGTCTTCCTGTCTTCCCCCCCTCCACACACGGGTCCAGAGCAGAAGACCAGCACTGCAGAGGCAGGGAAGGAGCACGAGAAAGAGAAAGAACAGGACGATGATGAGTGAAGAGGGGGAGGAGGAGGAGGAGGAGGAGGAGGAGGAGGAGGAGGAGGAGGAGGAGGAGGAGGAGGAGGAGGAGGAGGAGGAGGAGGAGGAGGAGGAGGAGGAGGAGGAGGGAGGAAGTGGAGGAGGAGGAGGAGGAGGAGGAGAAGAGAAAAGAGGGGGAGGAGGAGGAGGAGGAGGAGGAGGAGGAGGAGGAGGAGGAGGAGGAGGAGGAGGAGGAGGAGGAGAGAAAGATAATGTAGAGGACTCTCATAAACTCCGAGGCGCCGAGGCGGCGTCCTGGCCCCTCGGGAATCTCCAGGCGCGGAAACCCTACGCACCCCCATTGTCGAGTATCGTTCAGCTTTCTGCTCCGCCTCCCCGCTTCCCCCCTCGCTTGCCACCTCCATCCACTTTCCCTCCTCTGTCCACTCGATCCTCCTCTTCCTCTTCCTCCTCCTCTTGCTCTTCTTCCTCCTTCCTCCCTCCTTCCTTTTCCCTCCTCCCTCCTCCCCCCCCTCCGCGTCCTCCTCCTCCTCCTCCTCCTTCCTGGCGTCACCCTTTCGCTGAGGTTCAGCCGAGATCCGCATGGGGTGCGAAATGCGTGAGAGAGCGTGCGAGAGAGAGGCTCGGGTCATGGTAACACTTGAATAGATCGGAGCCTGCCTGAGCCTGCAAGCAACGTAGAGATCCAAAGATCTCAAGATCAGGAGATCCGAACTCAAGGGACTCAAGGGCCTTAGGGCCGCGCCCGGGGCCGTTTAGAAAAACCCTGGGCCCCCTTGTCGGGGAACCATGTGTACAGGGCCTGTACAACGGAATTGCAAGATTTGCCACGTACAGTCGACCCGCAGAGTAAGGACAGGCATCCCTTCCAAGGGTACCCTTGCATCCTTGCTTCCTGGGTCCCTCCTTGGACACTTTCGTTTTCTCCGCGCCCCGCTCGAGACGCTTCGAGATGGGCGTCCAAGGGCCTTGCATCCTTATCGCGCCTCCTTACTCTGCGGGCTGACCGTATTTTTTTCCGTGACCCGAGGGGGGTCTGGGGGACGAACACCTGGCCCGGGGGGCGAGGGCCTCGCCGAGGCCAAGGGCCCCGTCGCCTCGCGGCAGCCTCGTCCCTGGCCTCCACATCCCTGGGCAGCGACGCCTCGGCCGCCAGCGCCGCGCGGCCCATGGCTCCGGCGCCTGGCGCGCCCGCCGCCCTGCTGGCCGGGCCACGGCCCTGCGGCTACCAGTCGCTCGGGCCTGGGGGCGCGCAGGGCCTGGAGGTGTCCCGTGTCCGGTAGCCTCCCGGAGGGGGTCCGAGTGGATGCCTCGACCTGCACCTTCCGCACCCTCCGCGCGGAAGGTGCCGCCGCCGCTGCGGCCGCGGCGGCGGCCACGGCAGCGCGGCGCCTGCCGCGCGGAAGGTGCGGAAGGTGCAGGTCGAGGGGAGTCGGAGGATCGCGCCGCATCGCCGATGCGGCTCGATGTCGAGCCCGCTTTGCTCCACGTCAACGTTGCCAATGTATGGCCGACGTCGCGGATGCATCGCCGATGCATCGGCGATGTGTCGCCGGTGCATCCCATGCGGGTCCCATCGGCGCACGGCGTGGTGACCACACCGCTTGGTGTGCCAGTGGGGATTCGGGGCCACCAAGCGGTTTTGGGACTCGAGTCGTTCTCCGACACTCCCGCTGGGGTTCACTTGGGATGCAAATAGCCCTCGAGTTCTCAACTCCAGCCAGCGCGTCAGAAATCTGACCTGCAGGGGTCGGTTCACATGAGCGACGCAGAAAGATGGATTCAATTGCGCCGACTTTCGCGCGTAAGTTGACCGCGCAAGGTCGCGCGTAAACGCCCTCGTTTCCAATTTGACGTGCCACGATGGCGGCCCGCATAAGTCACCGTGTAAGGTCGCTATGCCACCTCGCGTAGGACCCCTTCCTTTTCGTCGCTGACATGGGGTTACCCCCTTCCTTTTCGTCCTTCAGGTGGGTGGCGGGGTGGCCTGGTCCATGGACCAGACGCGGCGCCTGAGTCCCACGGATGAACTCCATGGCCTCGTGCAGCACGTGCCAAGGATCGAGGCGAGCATCGTGAGCTCGGTCTCGAGCGCAGTGGAGCACCTGAACAGGGGGCTGCTGGAGTGCCGAGAGGGTCTCTGCGTGGTGTTCTCGGCCTCGGTCGACTCCAGCTTCCTGCTGTACCGTCAGGACCGGAAGGACGTCCTCCAGCGCTTCGGCCTCCAAGAGGCGCCTCAGGGGAACGCGGCGCTGAGCCGCTCGGCGTCTCGCAGGTGCTCCAGCTTCGACCCGGCCCCCCGCCGCGCCCCGCCAGTCATCACGAGCCCGCAGGACCGCGCACCTTCCGCCGCCGCCCAGGAAGGCAGGCTCGGCCGGCGCGCGGCACCGGCGTCGCCTGGCGGGGCCTGCCCCAGCTCGCCCCAGTGCGGCGCTGGCCGCACCCCGTCGGCGGCGCCCGCGGCGGCAGTCCGGGCCACCTCGGCCGCTGCCGCGCAGGCGCCGGCAGAGGAGGGGCCTGCCCTGGGCCCCAGCGAGCTGCGCGTGGGCGGCTCCAGGTTCCAGGTCCTCGACCTCATCGGCAGAGGGGCCTTCGGCACCGTGTGGCGCGCGCGCCGCGAGGGCGGCCGCGAGGAGTGCGCGGTCAAGGTCACGAGCACCGAGGACGCCGCCTCCTTCGCGGCGGCCACCTTCGAGGCCGAGCTGTTGCAGGTCCTGGAGGCCGCCTGCGCCCACCTGCGCCGCCATGTGCCACAGTACGTGGCGCACTCCGTGCACGCGAAGGACCTCAGAGGAGGGAAGAGGGTATGCCCATGCCATAATGCCCTTCCATCGTTTTCGCCTCTTGGGGTCTCCTGGGAGGCCTTCGTCGCCAGGGCTGGATCCGCCTCGACACCCTGACCAGAACGCGCCCCGGGAGAGGCCCGGGGAGTGGTGGTATCGTTGCCTCTGTGGTCTGCCCCAGGACGGCGGGAGCGGCGGCGGCAGCGTGCACCTGGCGATGTCGCACCTGCGCGGGCGCGCCCTCGACCTCTGGCTGTACGGCGTCAGCGACGAGGAGCACAAGACGCGCAACGTGGGCGAGCTCGTGGGTGGCCGGCTGCCCGGCGGCCAACAGGGGCGGTGGTCGCTCGGGGGTGCGTGTGCCGTCGCGCGGGAGATGCTCACGCAGCTCGCGCCGGTGTTCAGCGCCCTGGAGTTCAGCATCGTTTCACCGATCCTTCTCCCCGTCTCCATCCCGGTCCCCACTATCCGACCACCCCGTCTTGGGGTGTGCCCCTCAAAAGCCGAACGGAGCAGCCTCTATGCCCCTCTAGGGCCTAGGGGGCTATAGATCGGCCAGTGGGGCCCAGGCCACGCCGGTGGGGAGATGGATCGGTTAAACGATGCTCAGGAGTCCATCGCGTTCCACCGCGATGTGTCCGCGCACAACGTGCTCGTGGACTTCCCGGAGGGCGCCGCCGCGCCCAGCTTCGGCCTCATCGATTTCGGGCTCGCGGTGCGCTCGTCCACGTGGCCCCAGCGGTGGCGCAGCTCCAACCTGGCGGGCGACCCTCGCTACTGGGCGCCGTCCGCGTGGATGGCGCTGGCGCTCGGCTTCAGGCACGTGGCGGGCCATCCCAACTCCGGCTTCCAGCACCAGTACCTGTCGCGCATCGACCACTTCGCTGCGGGCATCATGGGGCTCGAGGTCCTCTTCGCCCTCTGGGACGTGGCCGCCCTGGAGGGCCCGTGCTCGCACCTCCTGGAGGCCCACGCGGCCTGGACGGAGTACTGGTCGGGCATCATCGTTCTGTTCCAGCAGTTCCACCGGCAGGTCGGGTCGGCTCACGAAAGGAGGGGGGGCATGGAAAGGCAATGGGGGTGTACGCACGAGATCTGCTGCCTGCACCGTGCTTCGGCTCCGCCGCCCTGGCGCCTTCCTCGATGCGCGGGCGCCTCTCCAGCGCCAGGAGGCGATGGACAAGCCGGCCGCGTGAGCTGGTTCGCTCACGCGATTCTCAGTGAGTACCCCCGTGCTTCGGTCTCCGGGGCTTGTTCCAATGAGACGCGTTACGCCCCTTGGCGGCTGCGGCCACCGACCGCTAAGTGTGCAGCGATGCTTGACATGGTCATGCAGATGCAAGCGAGGACGACAGCGGACAAATCGTGCCCTCCCAATCTCCTCTCGCGGCCTGTGAGGCGGGCTAGCCTCCTTTACTACAGTCAAGACGCCGAAACCAGGGACCTCTTCGGTCTCACGAGGGGCTCTCATGTTCGGGCCGCTCCGCAGATTGTCGGGCCTGGGAGCCTCTTCGTCGCCGAGGCCCGCCGCGATCAGAAAAGCCCTTTCGTTTCTTACTCAGCGTTCCTCGGGGCAACGTCAGGTCAGGGGGGAGATTGGCTCTGGGGGGCAACATCGACTTGGGATCGGCGATGCATCGCCAACAGGTCGGCGATGTAGGCCACCGGTGGCAAATCCGCACGTTCCTGGGCGGGGTGGGCTGTCGGCTATCGGGTCCCCGTCGGCGACCAGAGGGCGACTGGGGGTCGATGCGTCCGCCCTTGAGCCTGTCCCCCCTAGCGTTGCCCCTCGGTCCCCTATGGCAGCGGGTCGAGCTTTTGGCGAGGAAGCCATGCCTGACCGTTCTCTGCTTCCTTGCGGGGCGTGGGCGGGAGGCTCCTCCAGCGTGCAGGCTTCTCTCGATTCATTGCGGGACTGTGGGGCGAGAGCACCCCCCCACGCCACCACGTGGCGGGATCAGAGATGAGCCGCTTTCGCTTTCCCGACCCGCCTCAGGCCCCTTTTCTCTCTCGACGAGATGGCCTCTTCTTTCTTGAGGCGACCTGGCACGTTGCGGCCAAGCGTTCAACCCTGCCAGAGACTGCGAAGGCCTGACGGCCGGTGCCGCCGACCCTGAAGAGGACCACGACACGACGTCGGCGACGAAGTGGGCGGAGACGGAGGCCGTGGAAGATGATGAGGAGGAGGAGGCGAGGAGGAGGAGGAGGGGGAGGGGGAGGGGGAGGGGGAGGGGGAGGGGAGGGGGGAGGAGGAGGAGGAGGAGGAGGAGGAGGAGGAGGAGGAGGAGGAGGAGGAGGAGGAGGAGGAGGAGGAGGAGGAGGAGGAGGAGGAGGAGGAGGGAGGTGGAGCAAGCGTTCAACCCTGCCAGAGATTTGCATGTGAGTTTGTGCGTAGCCTGAGGCCCCCCTTTCTGCCCCAACAGTTCGTGCGTATGCCGCCGCTGCGCAGCCGCAGTAGCCGTCTGCTGGAGCCGCCCCACAGGAGCGCCTGGCTGCGCTAAGAGCTTTAAGAGCTTGGATAACCGAGAAGGAAGCGCGGCGGGGCTAAGGTGTGTCTCCATTTAACTGGTTCGGCCGAGTGTGCACTCCCCCCCAAACAAAAACAAAAATCCTCCCAGTGCGACCCTACCTAGGAGTTGGAGCATTTAGGGAAGCAACATCTACATCTACACCGACAGCTACATTTACATCTACACCTGCTTTGCACTGCAGGTCCGGCTTTGCGTTGCTTGTGTTTTGCTTTGCTGTTGCTGCTGTTGCTTTGCCTTTGCTTTGCTGCTATGCTATACTATGCTATGATATGTTATGCCATGCTATACTATGCTATGATATGCTATGCTATGGTTTGCTATGCTATGCTGCGTTATGCTGCGCTATGTTATGCTATGATATGCTAGGGTACGCTCGGCTGCGCTGTGTTACGCTAGGCTATGCTATGCTGTGCTATGCTGCGCTGTGCTATGCTATGATATGCTATGCTGCGCTATGCAATGCTGTGCTATGCTGCGCTATGCTATGCTATGCTATTATATGATATGCTATGCTGCGCTGTGCTATGCTATGCTATGATATGCTGTGTTATGCTCTGCTGCGCTACGTTAGTTGTTTGGTCAAATGCTAGACTCTCCCTGACCCCAGGAATGCGGGGGCTGTTTCCCCTGTCCTTTTCCCTTCCTCTTTGCTTTCCCCCCTCTTGCTCGTCCCCGCTCAAGCTTTCTGGGTCAAGCTGGGGGCCGGCCTCAGGTTGCCCAGAGGCCAGGGCGTCCCGGAGGCCCATTCCGGGAGCCCGGAAGATCCCGGGGTGACCCGGGAACGCCCGAGCGCGGCTGCGCCATGTCGCTGCGCGGGGCGCCCCTCGGCTAGGGGGCGGGTGGGCTGCCGCTGCCGGCCGTGGCCAGGCGCGTGCGTGGAGGGGGTCAGCGGCGTGCGGCGCCGGGGACCCCCAGCCGCGCGCTGCTGCGGGCCGCCGCGCTGCTGGCCACGGCCGCGGGTTGGCCCACCCCACAGACACTGGGGACTACGGCCCGTCGTACTACGACGACGAGGACCAGGACCCCCAGTTGCGGAAGGGGTATCGCGGGAACCCGATGATAGGCGAGCATGGGTTGCCGCCGGCGGGGGTTGATCCGCCTGGCGTCCCCCCTGTGCCGCCGGCCGCCCCGCCCAGGAAGGACGCCACCCAGCCTCCCTCCCCCAACGGCACTTCAGACACCTCCTGGATTGGGGGCTGGGGCCTGGGCCTGGGCTATCTCAGCTGGGAGAACCTGGGGAACCACACCTGGTCCTGGAAGGCCGAAGGGATGGGGGGCTGGGCACACTCGTTTGAGAACCTCAAAGGCGCCTTCTCGACCCAACAGGATACCGGCTGGCTGCGTTCCGACGGCGGCTTGGTCCTGCACCTGGCTGACAGCTGTGGCGTGCGCCTGTTCGGCGCGGCCTGGCCCATCGTCGGCTGGACCCTCGTCACCCTGTGCTGCACCGGCATGCTCGCCCTGGCGGCGCACAGCCTGCGGACCATCTTCGCGCCGTGCGCCTGGGTGTGCTGGGTCATCGGAGCAGCCGCCGGCTTCTGCCGTGCGTGCTGCTGCTGCTGCGCGCGCAAGCCGCCTGGCGAAGCAGAGGTCGATCGCCTTCTGCTGCCGGCGCCGCCACAGCCCATCGCGGTCGTCTGGGCCGTGCCCGCCACGGGCCCCAACACGACGACCTCCTTCTGCCAGAGGACCGTACGTGCACGTGGGACCGGCAGGAAGCCGAGCGACCTCCTCGTGAAACTAGACGGGCACGTGGCGCGGATTGGACTCATCTTCGACGAACCGGAACGGGTCGGCAAGAAGGGGCTCTGGGTCCAGTACAACAAGATCAAGGGAGCGAGCAGCAGGGCCTCCAGGCAGAAGCTCGAGCAGGGGAAGTGGGTGCACTTATGCCGCGGGGACTGCCAGCCCCAGGGCGAGAAGGCGCTCCACTGCGTGGAGTGCGCGGCCCTCGACTCGGCGGCCATCGTCGACATCGGCGCGCGCGCTCGACTGACCCCCTGCCGCTTCTGCGTCCTCGCAGGGCGGACCCTCGCCAGTGGAGTCCGCATGTTCGTCGCCTGCGTGATGTACTTCTTTTATTTGGCCTGCTGCTGCGGGCGCTGCAGCCGCCGGCGACGCCGCCGCCGTGAATCGGCAGGCGCAGCGGAGCCAGGCGTAGCTGGAGGAGTGGCAGAATTCCTGGATCAGGAATCCGAGTCTGATGTCGAGATCGAGGAGCGCCCCTGCGAGGCCGTCAAGGTGGGCGTCCTCATCAAGGGCGCGATGAGGCCCGTGGCCCCAGGTGGGTGCCGCGACGCTGCCGACGCGACCCCCATGATTCTGCTCTGCGAGGACGGACGAGCCTCGGACCTACCCCCCCCCCCCCCCCGTCGACGGCAAGAACGCCACGTTCTGCCTCTGTGAACGCCACGAGCAGGTCTACAAGGCTACCCGGCTCGGCGACAAGTCTTCGATCGTCACCTGTTTCCACCGAGCAGTCGGGTCTTCGGCCGGAGTACCTCTTTGCCTCGTCCATCTTGGTGTAGAAGCCGGCCGTGCTGCCCTCTGCTCCGTTGCGACAGCCGCCCCCCCCCACCGGGGTGTTCGCCGGCATTCGACGGCGAGTGGGGCCCGAGATCAGAGGAGCATGAAGTATTGATATGGATAGTTTTCCACATTTCCAGGTTTTCCTGTTCTCCCGCGCGGGCTTCAGGGACCACTGGTCGAGCGCGTTCCGTCGCGCAGGTTCTTCGCGCGATGTTCGCGGTGCACTTTTCGCGCATCGGAGCGCCCTCGAAGATTCCAAGTTGCATGCTGTGTTGCTCCTGGGGGGTCCGCGAGTCGCAGCTGCCGTGGCGCTGTGTTCGAGGTAGCCCCTTCGAGTGATGTTCGCGGGCGCAACGCGCGGCGCGCGCTGCGCCCAATCGCGCGCGGCGCGGCGCGTGAATCAGCCGGCCGCGCCCGTCGGACCGCCCGGACATTAGTTCCTGATTATAGCATGCGTCAGCAAATCTTTCCGCTTTTTTTCGCGCAAGCGTTTCCGGAATTTTTCAAAAAGGAGCCCGGAAACTTTTACGAAACAGGTTTGAGGGGTGGAATGCGCCCGCCGCGCAGGAGATCTGAATAATTCTGAAATCCGGCATTCTTCAAAATGGATTCCGGCATTTTCAAAATCGACCCCGGAAATTTCCAAAAACGGGTCTGACATTTTTCGAAAAGTAGGCCAGACATGTTCAAACATATTCCCGGATTTGTTCAATTTTACCCCCGGGGAATTTTCCAGAGTCGCGCGTGATTTGCCCTGCCAGGTTTTTGGGGATCCGTCGAGACGCGCGGCGCGCGGCGGCGGGCGACGGGGCGGTGCGCCGCCGTCCCCCCCCGCGCTCGGCAACGAGAAGGGGGGTCAGCAACTGCCAAGTAGCCCCTTACGGGCGACCGCTCGATTCCGAATGGATGACCGACCAGCGACGCCAGCCAGAGTAGACAATGCTCGACGCAAAGTGCACCCCGCGCGAAGGCTGTTAGAAATCCCGGAATCTCCGGAACGCATCAATAGCACACTGTGTCAATAGATTCTTCTCGTCCTACGAGAGCCAGCGCCCCCGCCGCCCAGGCGAGCGGCGGATGCACCGCGCCCCCCAGGCGAGGCTCACCTGCCCCGGCAGGGGGCCTCCAGTCGGTGCGCTTCGAGTCGCCGACTGTGCCCGTGCCAGCTCCGAGTCCCGAGGATATCGACTTGGACGAGTTGGACTCAGGGGGTCTGAAGCGCCTCCTGATCAGGGCTCGGGTGAACTGGCCGAGCGGAGCGCAGTGGATCATCTTCCTTTGCCAGCGCCGGGAGGGTAACGACAAGGAGCGGGAGTCCCTCTGGGCCGGCGCCGCTCGCGGCCCCGAGGGGGCCAGCCTCGACTTCACGCTGAAGTTAGACGAGGTGCAGGCCCGCCCCGCCCTCAGCCCGGCAGGCCGGTTGCCGCGGGGCTTCCTGGAGGAGCTCGTGCACCGCCCACCTGCGGGCGCCCGTGGGATGGGGATTGCCGCGGCGGGATCTGCGCTGCCCCGGGTCGCGTGGGAGAAGCTGCAACCCTGGCAAGGCAAACCTATTGGGGGCGAGCATCGCTCGCTCAAGGCCTGGCAGTGGCAGCTCATCCGCACGCGGGGTAGCACCATCATCAACTGGCATCCGGCGGGGTCTGCCTCTGCCACGGGGGACATGCCGAACGGAGAGAAGAACGAGCTCGACGCCACGATGAAGGGCCTGGACGACCACTGGAAGCGGCTGGACCGCAGCGGGTCGCCGCGGGCCCCGTCCAGGGGGGGCCGGGGCAGCAGCAGCGGGAGGTCTCCATCCAGGACACCCCGGCGCTCGGACCGGCGCCCGTCCCGCGAGCGGGACGACGGGCAAGGCCCCGAGTCTGGAGTGGGCGACCTGGATCAGGGAGAGGCCGTGCTCAGCGTCTACGAGGCAACGGGTCCGACGAGGCAGATGCCCTGCAAGGCGTCGCCTCCGGCTTGGACGAAGAGATCAGCGCCGTTGTTGAGCGGCTCGCCCACTACGCGGAGCAATTGGCCAACTACGCCGAGGCCGAGGACGACGGGCGCGCGTGCTCCATGCACGCGGGCCGCTGGAGGAGCCAGCTGGCCCAGCTGCGCAGCACCGGGGCCGGGCAAGCTGGGGCGACTCCTCCGCGGCCAGCCGCAGCAGGGCTACTGCAGCTCGAAACGCACTCACTGGCCACGAGGTCTATCGACACGGCTGCTGCCGACTACGCTCCGTCGGCCGATGCAGCCCCCCCGAGCGTGCAGACGCCGCCGGCGGATCGCCCGCCTGGCTTGGTCTCACCCACGGGCCTGCGCTTCGGGGTGACGAGCTCTATCCCTGGCGGACTCCCGAGCGTCACAGGCGTTGCCAGCCTGTTCGTCAACCGTGGCAGCTATGCAGACACGGGCCTAGCCCAGGTCCCTGGACAGCCCGACCGACAGGGAGCGGTGGGGGCCACTGGCGATGCCGCCGCCGTGCAGGCCTATGCCCAGGCGATGCAGGCGAGCCAGGCGCAGCAGCACCAGGACCGCAAGCAGCTCCCGCACGCGATCCAACAAGGACTCATCCAGAGGGGCGACGGCAAGGTCGCGCAGCTGGGCACGCTGGCGGCTATCAAGAAGGCTGAGGAGTTGGACGTATTCCTGGCGTTGGGGTGCGACGCCGCGGAGGTCGAGATCTGCAAAGGGCTCCTGGGGCGCGACCTCTTCCACGGCCTCCGCCGAGCATGCGAGGGCAGCAAGTGCCCGATGCTGGCCGTGGGATGCCCGACGACGGTGACGAACAGGATCGCCTATGGTTCGGCCACCCTCTCCTGGGGAGGCAAGGGCCACCTCGAGCTTCCCAACTGGAGCCTGTCCGTGGCAGACTTCCCCGTGTGCCGTGGCGAGGACTTCGGCGACTATGCGATGCCATCCGAAGTTAAACTGGAACCACGGCCGAGGCACCCCGTCGTGTTCAGCCAGTGGCACCGACAGGCCCAGAACGCCATCAAGTTCTGGTGCCTCATCTACGGGCGCCAGCGCGGACCGGAGAGGTGCGCCGCCCTCGAGAGCTTGAGGAAGTCACGCGAGCACGACGAGAACGAATACCCTTCGAAGTGCGTCTACGGGTTGTGGGAAGAGCTCAGCGCGGCCTGGTGCGAGCAGCTGCGGGAGAAACGCCGAGCGATGTGTCTCCTGCTCGGAACGCAGCATCCCAGGAAGGAGGACCTGAAGCTGCGTGCGCTGGCCCCCGCGGGCCCAGGCGGCCAGGCAGCTTTCAAGTTCCCGAACGTCTTCGACCTCGACGATCCAGGCGGCTACTAACAGATCGTCTGCGTCCCCCGGAACGAGCGCAAGCTGCGCAAGCTCTTCAACCGCAGCCTGCACGGGCTAGGTCCAAAGGGGCCGATTCGCGCTGGGGGAGTTGATGGAGGCGATGGGCAGGGCCCCAGGCACGCCCAGGGCGCTCGCTTCCCACCGACTGAGGAGGGCGAGAAGGCCGGCGCCGGGAAGCGACCTAAGAAGCCCAAGGCACCAAATGGCGGGGCATCTGCCAAGAAGCCCTACCCGGCGGGGAGGAGGCTCGCCGCAGGTGAGATCACGCAGTCGGCGCAGCACGCTTCCCGCAACCGAGCAGGCAAGATCCTGTGTTGGGACGCTTGCAAGTGGATGGGTTGCCCCAAGACCAGCCGGACGTGCGCGCGCGCATGAGGCCATCAAGGGCATGGGGGGCTTGCATTGGACCGTGCAGGCGCAGTTGGTCAAGCGCGGCGACCTGAAGTCGGGGGCCCGCGTGGGGCCGAAGGACGTGGACGGGCGCGCGCAGCAGGTGCGCGCACAGGCCAAGAGCGAGGACGAATCCACGCGGGCCGGGGCCGCCCAGGCGCAGGCAGGAGCCACGCCGGCGCAGCTCAAGGGCGCTTCGGGAACTCCTCCAGGGCGCGAGAGCTGTGCGGGGCCAGAGGTGGACTGGAGCGCCCCAGCGGCGTGCGACGAGATCCAGTGCACCGCGATGGAGAACGACCTGGGGGAGGCGGTGCAGGGGCCAGACCACTCTTGGCTCCTCGACGCTCACGCAGACTCCCCCTGGGTGTACATCACCAGCCATTGCGACCACCCCGAGGCCCTCAAACTGCAGACCCTGATCGACGAGGTGCAGGGCGGCGGCGTCCTCGACAAGCTCCAGGAGACCAGCGACTACCTCAAGTCTTATGTCTTGGCCCCGCTGACCCAAGCAAGGGCAGAAGGAGCCACGCTCGAGGTGGAGCAGGCGCTGCTGGAGGCCACCCGCGATGGAGGACCTACTCTCGCGGAGGAGGCGGGCGCCGTGCCGGATAGGATAGGCACCAAGGCGGGCAACCTGGGCGGAGAGCCAGACGTGATGATCAGCCCCGCGGTCTGGGACGAGGCCAGCGAAAGTGGTGCGGGGACTGTGAAACTGGTCGGCCAGACATGGCAGTTTTGGAACTACCAGGACAAGCTGCCCCTAGAGCCAGAACTCGCTGCGCGGTCGGGGCTCCCAGCCGACACTCAGGAGGAGAGGCAGTGCCTGGCCCTGCACTTGGCGGGCGCGCTCCTGAGCGAGCACGGCTCGAGCCCCGTCCATCACCGAGGTGCGCGAGTTGGCCTTGGTCCTTCGCCGGTCCTTATGGGGCCAGGCGACGACCGCGGCCGCGGCGTTGGGCGACCCGCCGCCCTTCGTCTCCCCGCGCGAGGCGGGGCTGAGGATGTGTTGCCACGACGCGCTGATGCCACGCCACGACAAGGACTTCCGATGCATCACGCTGTTCACCCTGCCGGAGCTTCAAGACGCAACGCTCCGTGAAGTAGGGCAGCGCGAGCTCCACGTGATGATACACAGAGGGCACATGCGCACGCTCCGACCCCCGCCCGGGATTGACGGACGGCAGGCCATCGGGGAGGTGATCATCAAGACTTGGGCCTTGGCCGGGAAGGAGCTGCGGGAGCGGCTCGCGACGGGCTGGGAGATGTACCTGGAGACCGAGGACGCGGCAGGCCCCGCCATCCCCAGTCGCCCTCCGCCCTGTGCGCATTGCCAGCAGGCAGCTGCCTGCGAGATCAGAGAGATCGCCCGCGGGGAAGCTCAGGCGAGAGCTGAGGAAGAGGACATCGACTTCCAGCAGCTGGAGCCACTGCTGCGCCAGCCCGCCTTCGCCTGGGGTGTCAAGGCGAGGGAGATCTTCGCCGGCACCGGGCGCTGGTCCGCGGCGATGGCCGATGCTGGCTTCCCCGCGTCAGAGTCGGTGGAGCTCTAAGAGCAGCCACTCTCCCAGACGGGCCCGCGCGAGGACCGCGACGTGCTGCGGCCAGAGGCGCGGGGGCGCATCCTGTTGGACGCGGGCGCGGCGCCGGGCCCCGAGGAAGCCAACATTCGGCAGCTCGGGCCGCCGCGCGCCACCCACGCGGCCTGGCGGCTGACGAACGGAGGTGCCCAGACATTCGAGAAGCCCGATGGGGGCGGCGCCGACCCAGAGGAGTTGGCCGCGAACATTTGCACCGACTTCGCGGCCGACGTCGCAGAGCGCCTCGACGTGAACGACCGGGAGTGGCTCCTCGAGTCCAGCTGCCGCAATGGGCGGTGCCCGAAGATCTGGGGCCGCCGGCGGATCAAGCTGCTCATCGAGCGGACTGGCGCGAAGATCATCGCGATCGCGATGTGCGAGTGGGGTCTTGCGCCGCCGGGCCAGCCGAGCAAAAGGTACCGGAAGCTCACGACGTGGCTCGTGAGCAAGGGCTTGTACCCCTGGGCCCTCGCCCTGGCGAGGGGGTGTTCGGGCCACCGCGAGCGCGCCCCCCTCGAAGGCCCCTTGCTGTGCGACGTCTCCGACGAGCACGCTGCCACCTTCCATGCCAGGGGCGAGACCCCCCTCTCCGAGGCAGACCCAGACATCCGAAGGTTTTTTTTTTTTTTTTTTGTTTTTTCATAGCTGCGAAATGTCTTGGTTTTTGTGGATTGTCTTGGTTTTTGTTCCAGACTGTGCGATGTCTTGGTTGTTTGTCAGATGTCTTGGCTTTTTGTCAGATGTCTTGTTTTTTTGCTAGATGTCTTGGTTTTTCTTACAAGTAGACACCCCGACGTGACCAGTCACAACAGGCCGTAGCAAATACAATGCACGTGCTAGATACACCGATAAAGGAGACACAACAAAACATAGTTTCCAACGCGCATAAATCTTCCATGTTAAACTCGAGAACTGAATGGCGAAACTGCTTCACTTGTTTTATGAAGGCCTTGACATGGAAATAAACATAGTCGAGTAGCACGTTTCCTTTTATCACGCACGCGCGCGCACTCGCGCGCGCCCTGTATTCTGGTGACCTCAACATGGAATGCTCGATCCTCAAACACAACGCTTTCCTTGTCGCGCGCGCGCTCTGACATGCGCAACGCAAGAAGGAAAAAAAAAGACTGAATACCGTCATATGGAAAAATCAAGGGTGGCACGTGCCACCCCGAAACATGAATGGTGAAAACAAATTGTTTCATTCGTATTTCCAATGCCTCCATCAAGTTTCTTGCATATATTGCCCGCGCGCCAGAGGGCGCGCGCGCGCAGTAAGGAAAACATGAGGTTTCAACATGTAAAATTCCATGCGGAGGCCCTCAGAATACGAGTGAAACAATTGGTTTTCACCATTCATTTGTCGAAATTAAGATGTGCATTCTTTATTAATGGCTGTTATAGCGCGCGCGCGCCAGGGCGCGCACGAGATAAAGAAAATACGCTGCGTCACAATATAAAACTCCATGCTGCCTGGGGTGTGCCGGGTACCCTGCGCGCGATGCGAAAAGCGTTGTGTTTCGCACTGTCGCGTTAGGCTACATGTTGTTTGATAATGAACTGTGCAACCTGCTGTTTGTTCGAATATATGACGCCGCGCGTGCGAGGCGGAATTGGATTTCACCATCCAGTTTTCGGGGTGGCACGTGCCATCTTTTCTGTTTTTGTTCATATGACGTCGCGCGTGCAAAACAATGTGCCATATTATGTATATATATATATATATATATATATGATATCATGTTGAAATCAGAGGTGCAAGTGGAATAATAGGAGGTTCACACGCCTGCGGCTCATCCATGGCCAGCGTGCGTATTTGCCGTGGATTGTCTGGGGCGAAATGACCCCAAGGGGGAGGGGAGGGGTGGGCGGGAAGAGGAAAGTGAGGAGGGAAAGGTGAACGGGAGGAGGGGGGGATGAGGAGCGCGCGGGGCGCGGCGCGCTGCGCGCGCGGAACGCTGGCTCTGGCCCGCGCCGCGGGCAGGGCGAGCGCCCGCGCGCGCGCGCACATGGCGGCCGCGGCCGACTCCGAGGCCGAACGCTCCTCCTCCCCCTCCTCACCCTCTTCCTCCTCCTCCTCCTCTTCCTCCTCCTCCTCCTCCTCCTCCTCCTCACCCTCCTCCCCCTCCTCCTCCTGTTCCTCGCCCTCGTCACCCTCCTCGATCCTCCTCTTCAATCTGAATTGTGGTTGTCTTCCTCCCCTCTCATTCCTTGTCCTGCTCTCCCGTCGCACTCATGATATTACCTCTCATCCTTTTCCCTCCTCCTCTTCATTCTCCTGTTGCCTCCTACCCCCTTCACTTAATCGCCCTTCTCCTCCGGTTCGAGGACCAGCGAGAGACCGAGGAGGATCGAGGAGGAGAGGAGTGGGATCGAGGCATTCATCGAAGAACATTTCCAGTTCGGGCTCAATTTCGACGAGGCGTGCGACCGCGCAGGGATACCAGTCTTCGATCCCGAGGCCTGTCCTCCTCCTTATCCTCCTCCTCTTCCTCCTCCTCCCACTCATCTTCCTTTCCTATCCTTCGCCTACTCCTCCAAATTTCTCCTCGTTCACAATCCTCCACATCGCCATCGCAAATCGTGTCAAGATCATCCATTCTCAATCCTGCTCGTCCTTCTGTCCCTCCTCCTCCTCCTCCTCGTCCTCTTGTGTTTCTCCTCCTTCTTCATCGACTCGACGAGGGTGCTGGTTCCCCCCCCTCCCTCCGAGGGTGCTGTGGACGCGTCAAAGCTGGGGTCGTGCCGAAGAAGGGCGCGCAGCACGAAGGAGCCCGAGAACATCGCCGAGGTTCCATGGGCGGAGGAGTGGGGAGGGAGAGAGAGAGAGAGAGAGAGAGAGAGAGGGGAGACAGAGAGAGATCTCATGAATAAAGAGAGGGTGGGATATGTACAGGTATATATATATATATATATATATATATATATATATGCATCTCGAAAAAGGAGAGGGAGAGAGAGGGAGAGAGATAACGGAAAGTGCCAGAGAGAGAGAGAGACAGCGGGATAATAAGTATAGAGAGAGATATAGGAAGAGAGCGAGGGAGGGGCGGAGGGAGAGAGAAAGAGGGGGAGAGACAGAGAGAGCGAGAGAGGGAGAGGAAGATATTATAGAGAGAGAGATAGAGAGAGAGAGAGAGAGAGAAATAAAGAAAGGGAGAGAGAAGGAGACGAAAGAGGGAGAGAGAGAGAGAGACGAGAGGGACACAGACAGCGAGAGATAACGAGATAGAGAGAGAGCGAGAGCGACAGAAAAGAGAGAGAGAGAGAGAGAAAGAGAAGAGGGTGGCAGATGGGGAACGGATAAGAAGAATGGATGAGGTAGGAGCGATGATGATGATGGTGATGCTGATGCTGATGGTGTTGATGCTGATGCTGGTGGCGATGCTGATGATAATGGTGATGCTGATGTTTATGATGATGATGATGATGTTGATGACGGTGATGGTGATGATGTCGATGCTGATGACGGCAATGATGAATGTCATGGTGATGGTGGTGCTGATGAGGATCATGACGGTAATGATGATGGTGATGATGATGATGTTGACGATGCTGGCGACGATGATGATGATGATGATGCTGATGATGATGATGATAAATGGTGGTGGTGATGATGGTGATGCTGATGATGATAATGATGATGATGATGATGATGGTGATGATGATGATGATGGTGATGATGATGATGATGATGACGATGCTGTTGCTGATGATGATGACGGTGGTGGTGATGAGGAGGATGACGAGGAGGAGTAGGAGGAGGAGGCTCGAGGAGGAGGAGGAGGAGGAGGAGGAGTAGGAGTAGTAGTAGTAGGAGGAGGAGGAGGAGGGAGGGGGAGTGGTGCAGGGGGTGAGGGAGTGAACGGGGGCACGGGAGAGGAGAAGGAGGACGACTAGGAAGGAGATGAGGAAGATCGGGAAGACTGGCGATAATGAGAGACGATGGTGATCACGCGGGCTAGGAGCATGCCACAGGAGCAGGGGGGGCAGGAGGAGGAGTGGCAGGGTGGAGGAGGGACGCACCCAGCCATCAGGCGCTGGTCTACACGGAGGGCCAGCCAGTCATCGCGGGTGCCCTTCTTCCTCCACCTCTCAATCCCCTCGTCGACGGCAGATCTGCCTCTCGGTCGATCGGCGTGCGTTCAATGCGTCCTCGGCTCCTGCTCCTGCACATGGTTTTCCCTTCCCCTCCTTCTCCTCCTCCGCCTCCTTCTCCTCTGCCTCAACTTCGCATGGCCCTCCTCCGCTTCCTCCTCATTGCATTGCTAGCTCACTCCTGCTAATTCCCCTGGCGCGCCATCCTCCGCGTCGTCACCATCGCCCCATCAAGGTGCGAAGATCCCCAATTTCGAGGATTATCAGCAGGAGTACGCGTCGCGCCCGAACAGAGCGGCGATGCAGGTGCACTGAGGGAAACTATGAGAGTGGGATCAACCATAATTGATACGAGGATGGTGAGGATCCACGAGGAAGGGGATTGAGGAGACGGGTCGAGGATGAGGAAGAACATGACAACAACCAGGGAAGTGAGGATACCGCGCGATCCAGCCGCCGAGGAATACGACAACACTGACCAGCCCTGCAGGAGAATTGCGGTTAAGGAGGGGGGGAGATGCGACGAGGAGGAGCGAGGAAGGTGGATCGAGGAAGGACGGTGAGAGAGGACGGGGGTGATGGGGCCACTGGGAGGGAGTCCCAGGTGTGGATCCCCATGGCAGAGGCGCTGGATAAGATCACGGACACGCTGCGCATCTCCCAGAAGTGCGCGGAGGCCCGAATGAACAGACGAGGATGATGATAAGGGCGGGAGCACGAGGAGGAGAGGTGGAGAAGGGGGATTGTATTGTGTAGGAAAAGTGGGGTGAAGGATGGAGGAGGAACGGGGGGAGCGAGGAACGAGGAACGGAGGGGCGACCCTCCCCCTAGAGGCGGCATGGTCATCGCTGTACTGGGCGCCCCTCCGCGTGCACCTGCAGAACGAAGACAAGCGCGGCCGCGTCCCGACGAACAAGGTCATGAAGGCGCACCAGTGCCGAGGGGCAACATTAAGGAGGATGAGAGGGAGAGGGAGGGGGAGGAGGAGGAGGAGGAGGAGGAGGAGGATGAGGACGGAGGGCGGAGGACGAGGAGGAGGATCTCGAGGTGGATGAGGAGGAACACTAGTAAGAGGAGATGGTTTAGAGATGACGGTGACGAAGAGCACTGGAGTGGCGCCTTCGAGGAGGGTAGGACGCGGAGGAGTGGGTAGAAGTATGCACATGTCCACCACCTCTTTCTCCTCTTCATCATGCTCCTCCTCTCCTTTCGTCTCCTCCTCCTCCTCATCATCATCAGCATCATCATCATTGTCATCAGCAGCAGCACCATCAGCATCTTCGTCGTCGTCATCATCATCATCAACAGCATCAGCATCAACATCATCAACATCACCATCATCGTCATCATCGTCCTCCTGCTCATCCTCACCGCCCCCTCATCTGCCTCATTCCTCCTCCACCACCACAGTCATCAACAGCGTTCGAGCCCGAGGTATTTGCAAGGACGAGCGATTCGGCGTATCCACGCGCACTACCAGAAGATGATTGGAGCGAGCACCCAGCCATCGAGAGCGGAGATGGAGGCGCCCCTCTCATCCACCGTACCACGCCCCCATCATCCTTCTCCTCCTCACGCCTCTCCAGCACTCCTTTTCCTCCGCTTCCTCGTCCTCCTCCTCCTCCTCCTTCTCTTCCTCCTCCTCCTTCTCCTCTTCGTCCACCACCGCCTCCCTCCTCTCTTTCGTCATTATGACCCATCATTCCTCGGTTGCGCCTCGAGTCCCCCCCTGCCTTCCTGAACAGGCAAGCGCAGACAGGCAGATCACGCCCTACGACAGCGAAGATGAGGAGCAAATTACTGAGGACGGCTTCCGGCAGATGTTGGCACAGGTTTGCCAGGGAGGATAATAACGAAGAGGACGAAGGAGGACGAATGAGGAAGATGGAGGAGAAGGATCGAGAGAGGGAGGAGAAGGAAGAGGAGGAGGGAGGTAACAAGGAATATGAGTCAAACCAACATGTACGAGGGAAGGCACAGGAGAGACGAGGGGATGAGGGGCAGGTGAGGGAAGAGGAAGAGCAGGAGGAAGAGGAGGAGAAGGAGGGGCAGGAGGAGGATCGAGGAGGAGAGATGAGGGGAAATACGATGAGGAGACGGAGGATGGTAATGAGGAGGCAAGGAGGAGGACGATCAGGAAAAGGATGATTGGGGAGAGGTGCAGCAGAAGGGCGACTTCGACCAAGACGAAGATCAGGACGAGGCTGCGCAGCAGGAGCAGGTCGAGACGCCAGCGCAGGCGCCTAGGCGTCGAATCCCGTTCATCAAGAGCCTACTAGCGTGCAGGCCGACGCCAAGGATCGAGGGAACGAGTGAACCAGAGTTCGAGAGGGAGGAAGGACCAGGAGGAGGAGGAGGACGAGCAGCAGCAGCAGCAGCAGCAAGTGAACGACGAGACAACGCCAAGGCAGATGATGATGATGTTGATGATGATGACGTTGATGCTGCTGATGGTGGTGATGATGCTGATGAGGGTGGTGAGGATGATGGTGATGATGTTAATGACGGTCATGATGATGATGACGATGATGATGATGATGCTGCTGATGCTGCTGATGACGATGACGATGAGGGAGACAACGATAGGGGGCGCCCTCCAGGCGAGGAGGCAAGGGATGAGAAGGAGGACGGCGATCGGTACAAGGAAAGGGATTGCAAGGTAAGGAATGATGAGGAAGGAGGAGGAGGAGGAGGAAGAGGATGAGGATGATGATGAGGAGGAGGAGGAGGAAGAGGAGGAGGAGGAGACAGAGAATGAGGACGGAACCAGAGAAGGGAACTCAACAATCACGTAACCGATGAGGTGGATGCGGAGGAACGGGACGGCACGAGGAGGAGGGCGAGGAGGATCTCGAAGGAAGTCGCGGATCAAGACGAAGACCAAGAAGAAGAAGAAGACGCAGCAGGAGCCGAGAGAGATGGTGGCCATCAAAGACGAGCCAGTGCTGGCGCTGCCCATGATCAAGCGCCCAGCAGCAGCAGCAGCAGCAGCACCAGCAGCACCAGCAGGCGGCACGCCCATGAAGCGTATGAAGCGCCCAGCAGCAGCCCCGAAGGCTTCCTCATCCTCCTCGCCCTCCTCGTCCTTCTCTCCCCCTCGATCTCTCACTTCCTCGGCTACACTCAATCCCTCATCCATGTGTGCAGCTCCATTACATTGTACTAGTTCCTATACGTACGCACACGCACACATTCACGCATACACGCATGTACACATGCCTACCTACCTACCTACCTAGCTACCTATCTGCATACATACATACATACATACATGCATGCATGCATGCATGCATGTATGCATGCATGAATGAATACATACATACATACATGCATGCATGCATGCATGCATGCATATATACTTACATACATACATACATACACATATACATACATACATACATACAGACAGACAGACAGACATATAGACAGACAGACAGACAGACATACATGTATACCTGCACACAATGTACACATACATGCACATGCATACGTACATGCATACATGTATACAACCAGGCGGACATACATACACACATACATACAGGCATGCACATGCCAATACGTATACACAACTACATGCATACATACATACATACATTCGTACATACATGTATACATGTATACATGCATGCATGCATGCATGCATACCCTCATACACACATGCATACATACATACATGCATGCATGCATACATATATACATACATACATAGGTACATACATACATACATGCATACAGACAGACAGACAGACAGACATACCTGCATGCACGCGTGCATGTGCAAACGCCTGTGTATACACATGCATGTATACATACACACACATGCAAACACACACGCGCACGGACATACACACAGGCCTGGTTGTATGTGTGTATGCGTGTATATATACAATCATGCATACAGACATACATGCACGAATATATGTATGCTTGCATGTACACATCCAGACATCGAGTCCAGTCACGCAGGCGTGCATAGTCACGTATAGGTAAGTGGATGCATGCGCCATACAAACCTACATGCATGCATGCATGCATGCATGCATGCATGCATGCATATGTGTACATGTGCAGACTGCGTGTGCACGTGCACGCAGACATATACATCCATGCATGCATACATGCGTGCAGATCTGGCATGCATATGCACACATGTACATAACATCGATTTCCCCATGTAGGCAGAGCTGGTGCAGCCAGTCGAGGAGCTCGAGGTGGTCGAGGAGCTCGAGGGCGCCGATGAGGTCGAGGTGGTCGAGGAGCTCGAGGGCGCCGATGAGGTCGAGCTGGCCGAGACCCAGCTCAGTGAGGGCGCCGAGGGCGCCGATGAGGTCGAGCTGGCCGAGACCCAGCTCATCGAGGGCGCCGAGGTCGAGCTGGCCGAGACCCAGCTCGTCGAGGAGGAGATCGAGGGCGCCCAGGTCCAGGAGGACATCGAGGGCGCCGAGGTCCAGGAGGAGATCGAGGGCGCCCTGCCAGAAAGTACCAGGGCTCGAAGGATCGAGGAATGGGAGGACCGCTTGAAACGTTGATTCGAGATCCTCCCCCCCCCCCTCCTCCTCCTTCTCCTCCGCCTTCTCTTCCGCCTTCTCCTCCGCCTTCTCCTCCTCCTCCTCCTCCGCCTCCTCCTCCTCCCACTCCTCATTATCCTCCTCCTCCTCCTCCCACTCCTCTTCCGCCTCCTCCTCCTTCTTATCGTCAGCATCGTCATCATCATCCTCATCACCATCACCATTATCATCATTGTCATCAACATCATCAGCGCCAGCGTCAGCATCAACATCAATAGAATCAACATCACCATCACCACCATCACACATATCACCATCCGTTCCTCGTTCACCATATTGCTACGTCGGGCCCAAGTCGGCTCAAGACTGTTCGGGAATGCCGAGATCGCCTCAAGACTGCCAAGGAGGCTCCCGCGGCCCACGGGAGGGGGAGGCATGCGGGACATGGAGGAACGATCGGCCAGCGCAGGCATTGTGAGGATCCAGGTCGGCGACGAGCTCTACGTCATCAAGCGTTTTTTTTTTCGTTTGTGTTTTGTTTTTTTTTTTTCTTTTTTGTTTTTT
>CAUYUJ010002497.1:0-22500 GCA_963575745.1 Prorocentrum cordatum
TCCTCCTCGTCGTCATCTCCTCCTCCTCCTCCTCCTCCTCCTCCTCCTCCTCCTCCTCCTCCCCCTCCACAGCCCGCGAGTATGTGGCAGGGTCATCAGCTCGTCGTTGTCGTTGTCGTCGTCGTGGTCGTTGTCGTCTTTCTGGATCGGCGGCACTGGCCGTAAGGCCTTCACAATAGAGTAAATACATCGTTGGGCGCCGCGGCCTTCTCAGATCGTTCTGGAATTAGCGCTCCGAGAGCACTCGGGAACGCTCTGGAACCATGTTTTCCCCGTCTTAGCGCCGCCTGGTCCCCCTTCGAAGCCCTGAGATCCAGAGCGTTGCCACTTCTTCACACCAGGCGCTTTCGCCCAGTTTCTGACAAGGGGGCCATCACAGATCGATCCAGCTCGAGAAATGCAGCAGAACGATGGCGCCAATTTTTTGCCATTCGCGACAACGCCCATGACGGATCCCGCGCCCCCCCCTCCCCCCCTCCCCCTGGTCACGTCACGACTCGCGCCGGCGCCAGCGCCGTCTGGGAATTATCCATTCTTCGGCATTCCAAGAAGGCGCCGGCGCGAATTTTGACGTGACTGGCCCCCTCCCCCCCCTCCGCACCCTGTCAAGCCCGCTATGACCAAGGGATCAAAAATTATCCTGGCGAAGGACCCAACCATATGCAGTCGTGGGTACCGCAATTGTGAGTATCTTCTTTGGTGAAGCTCCCTATTGGGCCACGAAGCGCTGCACTACGTGGGAGGAACGCATGCGGGCCGTAGCACTGGGGCCGTCGGTGGAGCTCCCTATGGGGCCACGAAACGCATGGGGCCGAAGGGCTGTACTGGGTGGGGGGGACGCATGCGGGCGGTAACACTGGGCCAAGCTCCCTATAAGGCCACGAAACGCTGTGCTGGGTGGGAGGGACGCATGCCGGCGGTAGCACTGGGGCCTTCGGTGGAGCTCGCTGTGGGGCCACGAAGCGCTGTGCTGGGTGGGAGGGACGCATGCGGGCGGTGGCACCAGGGTCTTCGGTGAAGCTCCCTGTGGGGCCACGAAGCGCTGTACTGGGTGTGGGGAACGCATGCGGGCGGTAGCGCTGGGACCTTCGGTGGAGCTCCCTATGGGGCCACGAAACGCTGGGTGTGAACGGCCCCCAGACCGATGGAGAAGCCACAGCAGAAACTCATATGATCAGCTTGGTGGTTTTCACTGAATCATCCAGGGTTTCGCGCAGATGTTCAAACATCTGGATGTTTAATTCATTCTGAAACTCTGAAGTGGATACATGAGTACAGAAAACGCAAGGCTTCTCCACCGCTCTGGGGCGCCATATGTTACCTTAGGCAGGCCCAATTTAAGCGTCCCCGCCAATGCCATTCTTGTTTTGGAAACGCCGTCCACGTGGGGCCTCAAACTATGATGAACTGTCACTTTGAATGTTGGCTCAATCACTCTGCTCATACACTTAAGAATGCATGCGGCTTTGACCCGACGGGGACCCCCAATCCGCCGACCCGTCAACATGCAACGCAAGTGGATTGCTCGTTGCTCGAGGCAACCCTTCTGAGCCAAGAGGGCGGCGGATGAATCGGAAGACTTAGGGATGGTAGCAACATGCCAGAGACAGGTAGGCACAGTCTGTTGTTTTTTTGCTTGCGCCACTCGCCAGCAGCATCGCAACCAGAGAAGCTCGTCCAGCACGAGGTGTCTAAACCAAACCACTGGCCACATTTGATCAGCTGATCCCCAAAAGCAGGCCAAGCGTCCTAGAACAGACGGGGCCGCAACAGCTGCATACCCAAACAAAGTGACCATGCCAGTAGTCGTACAACCTAAGGCGTTGCATCGCGCACAAATCAATTATACCCCAAACACGCACAGAGATGATGAATTCCGAGGCAGATCACCGACACAGCTCATTGGCACCCCTCCCTACTTCATCCTGCCCGCCCGTTTGTGTCAACACGTGCAATCGTTTCCACCCCCATTCATCCCACCCTCGACGCATCGCTTGGCCTGAAGCGGTGCCGAGACATCTAGCAATCGAGTGCCACTAGCCTGCTACAAGACAACGACGTTCCACTCGCCGTTGCCGTCGCCCTCCCACTGACGCTGAATCTCTTCCAAAAGGCTCAGGAATGCCCCGCGGTGCGTCCACTGACCCCACGACCTGGACCTCTGGGCGAGGTGAGCGTGATCCCCCGTCCACCAAGAGCGCCACGCCTTGTGGTGCTCACTCGATGCGACGTTGCAGTCGGGCGGCACCAAGCTCCTGGCGATCTCGTCTGTGATGTCAGACTTGGGCACCTCGAGCTTGACGCCTGGTTTCGGACCTGGATGCGCCTCGGCGCCTTTGCCTCGACCTTTGGCCCCTCTGCCCCTGCCTTTTTCCTCCCTTGCCCTTGTCCTTATCAATGGCGGCGGCGGCCGCAACCTCAGCCGCCTTTTTGTCATCAACGATCTTCTGTTTCAAAGCCTTGATTGCGGTGTGCATGTGGCTCTTGTCCGCATCATCTTGCTCTTGCTGTGTTTTGTAGTCCTGGCGCCAGCGGAGGGTAACAGTCTAGAGTTGGAGGGCGCGGGGTGGGCAGGGGCGTGATGGGGGAGGGTATTTCGCAGGCTGGCTTCGCTCACAAACACCTGACACGCCCTGGCACAACCGAGATCTTTCATATAGAATCACAACAGCAATGGTGGCACACCATCTGAGACCAATCCCCCCTCAAACTAAATATAACACGCCAGGCCACACGTTGTTAGGATGTTTAGCGATCGCGATCGGTCCTGCATCATCTCTTTGTCGTGCTTCCCAAGCTCCTCCAACAAAGCTGGGTCGCTCGCGACGCAGTCCATTGCATGGTCAGGTTTCTCAATGCGCTCGTTCATCAAGCGCAAGAGCTCGAGCTCCTTCAAAGGGCCAAGTAACTTCTGAAGAAGGGCCTCGAGCTTTTTGTATATCGTCGGAGGTTTCGCCATATCTAAGTGCTTTAGAACAGCGTCGAGCACCGTGCCGTTGCATTTCCAGAAGCAGTGCTCGGCAGCGATATTCAGCAACCTTAGGTGCACGTGGCTTGAAAAAAAAAACTCCGATCCTCTACTCATCCCTCACCCCCTCGCCCTCGCCTTACCTCAGCCCCCATGCAGATCCAAACCTCCGTCCTCCTATTCAGTCACCTGATCGCTGTCGAGCTCGAGCGTTCGACCTATCGTCGATCGTTCGCCGAGGCCACGACGGCTCGACAGGACCAGTGGGTCGCGCGAACAGCCCCGTCGCTGGGCTGACCGAGCGCTCCTTCCATGCCCACGACATAGGCGTCTCCCACTGCATCGGAAGCGCCTGTAAGTGCAAACGGGCAACCAAGTTGTTCAAACTTTATTTGCTTTTGCATTGTTCGGTCATCCCTGGGCCGGAACACCTGGACCGCCCCGTTTCGTTTACTCAAGCCCACTCGGGCCGAATTCTAAGCTCACATGCCAGCCAACGTTGGCCACAAAATCGCCATTTTCCCCGGGGAACCCCCGCGTTTTGCCTTCGTGCACCTCGAACGCGCCTGGGTCCAGGACCGAAACGAATTTGATGCGTTCTCTACGAAACGCGTCCATCACATAAACAGATTCGGTTTCTGATACCTTGACAGCCCTTGCAGTCAGAAGCATGGCGCTGTTGAAGAAGTGGCCGACGCAGAAACTGAACGCGTCTGCAGGATCCGTCTTGCGACGAACCAGCACGCCGACATGGAGTAAGGCTGTCATCACACTCCTGTCGGCAATGGCCCAAGACTTGTCTAAGAAGCACTGAATCATCAGAAACATATCGCCAACGAGCTTGGCCTGGGTCCTGGCAGCGAACGTGGGCCACGTGGTCTTGCTGTCGTGCCCCGAGTACTGGGCCAACTTGTTGGTAGACGCACTCCTATTGGAACACGAACAGCCAAAACGGCTTTCTAAAAACTAAAAGTGGGCATGGACGAAAACAGTTTCCTTACCCTTCTCTCGTCACTCCTCGTCCTATTCTTCTTGCTCCTCTTCCTCCTCCTCTTCCTCCCCCATCCTCCACCGCGCTGCGTCCACCGCGCGCCGTGACCCTCGAAGTTTGCATTGCATGGCATTCACCGCATAGCTGTAACCAAGCAGCTTGCACCTCATAGCTTACGCCACGTCACTGGCGACGCGTAAAGCGCACCACATAGCTTGCACCACGTGGCTTGCGCCACATAGCTTGCACCGCCATGGCTTGCGCCACGTAGATATCACCACATAGCTTGCGCCGCGTGGCCTGAGCTCCGCGAACACACGTTGCTGCCTGTCGTTTGGGACCCCAGCTGGCCAACGTGCGAGGGCGCATGAGTAAAGACGCACCGCTTCTTCGGCGGAGGAGGCGGGGGGGGGGGGGCGGAGAGGTCGTCGCGGTGAGGACGAGGGGCATGAAGGAGACGAGGAGGCCCGTACCCATGATTGGTTCAAACACCATTTGTCCTCTGCGTGCTCTCGAAGAGGTCCGTGTCCAGCTTGCGCCCTTTCTCCGAGAGCGGCAGCCGTGTGTCCACTCCTACGGCAACCTCATGGTAGCGGTGCTTTTGGCTCATAGTTCTGTGGTTGATGATGTTCTCCCAAATCGATTTGGGGGGCACCTTGCCATTCCGCACCTCGTAGTTGCAGAACTCGCTTGCCACGTGGAAACTGTCCTCTAGCACCTTCGTTTGGCAAAAACCTGCAACTAAATCTTTGGCCGTCTGCTCTTGCACAGCGTCGATGCGCTCGAAGTTGTGCTCTATTGACTGGCGCATGAACTTTCGGACGAGCTGCTGTTGAAGGACGTGGCGGTTTTTAATCGGCTTCCAAAAAGCTGTATCTTGGAAGCCCGACTCCATGAACCCTTCCCATGAGCGCCATACCATCTTCAAGAACTGATTGAGGGCAGCGTGCTCAGCCTTGTCAGCAGACAGGCAGAGGATGAAACACCCAGGGAGGCTCCACAAGTAGTGCGACAAGCTCATTAGGCGATGCTTAACAAGCTGGAACGAGAACTGCATGAGCTTGGCTGCCCAGCCGCGCTCCTCGATGGCATCGCACTCGTCAAGGTCATCGGTGATGGCGAACGCGATATGGAATCCAAGAGTTTCCAAGCCATCTGGCTTAGAAATAATGTGCTTGAACATATCATCCAGCGGTTCCAGCGCCTTTCCTCGAACCACGTCCTCGAAATACTCTTGGGCTTCATGTGGCGATCTCACGAGCTTGTTTTGGTAAGATTGGTGTTCACGCAAGTAGTCGCAGAGCCTGACAAAAGCAACCAACTTCCGCTTGTTCATAGAATCGGACATCCAGGCAGTCACTAAATGCATTGTGTTTTTGCACCGAGCCCTCATTGCGTCAACCTTGGCGCTACCGTACTTCATTGGTTCAGCATCGGCTGCTTCCGCTGCCTTGGGGGCAGTATCTTGGAATGTTGGTATCAAGGTCCAGCCTTCATCAGTTGATCTCCCATACCCGCGTACGATGCTCAACCACACGTAAGTGAGATGCCTGGTGCTCCACCGTTTCAGGAAATGCTGGGCCGAGTCGTGCCACCCGGACCATCTGGATAAGCCAATATTGACGTTTTTCGTGTCCCATGCGTCACTTTCCTTGAGCGCCAGAAACACGCCCTCCAAGAACTTCTCGTCATTGCCCTCGATCGGAATTCCAAGCTCCGTAGCAATGGCCTTATGGAAACATACGAACAATGGGTGAGACGCGCCACAGGATGCACCGAAATTTTTCAGAACACTGCCTCCTTTATTGAAGTATGCTGAACCATCCCAAGGGCCGAAGTCTGAGTTGAGGACGATAGTACTGAGACGAATGAAATTCCATTCCCCGCACTCGCAGAATGCATCCTTGACATCATTCCACAAACGGTGGGACACGTCGTAGTGACAGAAGAGGTTCATCTTCATGGCGTAAAGCATGTAGAAATGCGTGGCGTAGCTGGTGGGCCCTTGGTCCAGGCTAAAGACGATGGTGTCGGGCCTCTGCTCAGGCCTTTCAATATGTGGAAGCCCTTGGATCTGTAGGGGCGTTTCGTCCTCGTTGGCAATGAATTTAGACAGGCCCTGAAGCCCAGCCTGTCGCATTGCATTGTCCCAAGCGAACATGTGTTTCGCACCAGCAACTCGCTTAGGCGTAGGCAACCCCACATTATCTCCCAATGGCTCGTGCAATGCGAAGGCCAGCGCACGCCTGTTCGCAGCGCCCAGCAGGATCGGGTCCAGGGGCTCATCGGGCGAGTTGGTGGTCACGTTGAAGGCCGACAGCACCTGTCCCCGAGACATCCGACAAGACCCCCATATCGAATCCAATTACCCTCCTTCTTGGGGAAGTGGCATATGGGGGGTAGTAGACACCCCAGGGGGGGGTGATTTTGATTCTCCTTGGGCTAATCCCCTAGCGCGACGGACCGAACCTTGGCGAGACCCAAAAGACGAGGAGGAGAAGGGGGATGAGGACGAGGCTGAGGGGGAGGAAGAGGAGGAGGCCGAGGAGGAGGAGGGGGAAACTGAGGAGGAGGAGAAGGAGGAGAAGGAGAAGGAGGCGGTGGATGGGGGAGAGGGGGGAGGAGAATGATAAGGGGTTCTCTTCTCTCTACCTACTACAACCCCCTCCCGTTCCCCTCCCTCTTCCCCCCACCCTCCGCTTCTGCGCCGGCGGGGTCCTCCAGTCGAACGGCCGGCCTGGCTGGTTCATATGACGCCCAGGGGTCGTCATATGACGCCCAGTTGGGCGTCATATGACGCACCCCCCGCCCCCCAAAGTGTGAAACACTCTCCAAAAACGTGAATCATATGACGCCACGGGGGCGTCATATGACGACCCACGTGCGTCATATGACGGGCCGTGGGGCGTGGCGTCCCAAGGGGGCTTAGGCTCCACCGCCGCCGACGCCGTCGCTCCCCCCCCCTCCTACTGAAATCACCGCTGTGGTTAGTTTCACTTGGTGGAAGGGTGACCACTTTCGGGGCCACTGGAATCACCGATCCTTCGGGGCCGCCCACAGAATCTGCATGATCTGCCTCTCACCTGGGACCATATCGGGACCCTTGGAATCCCCCTATCTATCTGAACCTCCACAGGTGTAATGGGATTATATCGGGACCATTGGCATCCCCGATCCATCGGTACAGCTTCTGTAGCCCCTCTTGCTGGTGTTGCTCATCCTCCTCTTCCACTTCCCCCCTCCTCGCACTTCTCCTCCTCCTCCTCCTCCTCATCCTCCTCATCCTCCTCTTCATCATCCTCCTCCTCCTGGTTCGCCATGGCTCAAGGCCGCCACCTGTGGCGGAGCCCATGCCCCGATGTTCTTGTCGCCGTTGCACAGCGCAACGAGCTCCAGGTTGTTGCCGCCGATCTCCGAGGAATCGGCGGCGATGTGCAAGCATTTGCACTCCTTGAACACATGTTTCGAAAGCATGCTGTATTTTTTCAGGAACTCAATGCGGCCGTGCCAGGCTGCCCCTGAGCCCCTCGGCACGTTTGCCATTGGATGAAAGATCTTCTGACGCTTACTGGCAGTGTCGTACATCTGTCTTTTTTCAGACGCAGAAGCGTCAACCAAGGCGCGAACTATTGCACGATCTTGTCTGGTTCCGACGGGATCAGGAACGCGAGGCGATTGCAATGGATTCGTGATACCAGGAGCTGAAATAAATTCGCTCTCTAAGGACACATGCGTTACCCACAGAATGTGTCTGGCGATTGGCATATATTTGGATGTCCACGCTGCTTTGAAGAAGGCCAAGAAATCACACTTGTTACCAAGATCTTTGACAACCAATTTCAGCATTCCAACAAACGGGTGACCGCTTGCAGAGCTATGTATCGGTCCAAGGTCCACCTTGCCATGTTGGGCATGTAAAGTCAGTGATCCATCATGCTTCTTGATGTCCGACCAGCCGTGCGCGCCCAATCCAGACCAAGGAAATTCCCATTCCAAAGATATATCAAGATCAATACTGAAGGAACTTTGCAAATATTTGTTGAAGAGCCCACTCAATATGTTGATCGCGTTGCCAGATTCAGTTGCTCGCTGAACTCTCGGATCCCAGTACCTGGCAAGCAGAATCGCCATCCCCAAGCTCGAACACGTGGCCTCATCGAAGAAGCGCGGTTCCCATGGGCTGAACTCATCAAAGTCACGTCGACCGTTGGTGTCCGTAGGGCACGCTTTTCGAAGGTGCGACGACGGGGCTCCTACTTTGCCAAATTCCGACTTCCATGTGTTCCAAAGGTTTCGAATCCAGACCTTGCCTTCCTGACCCTTTTTGGTTCGGCAACCCAATGCCGCCCGAAGGTCCCTGATCGCCCAGAAGCAGCGTGCGCCTCGCGAAGGCCGTTTGAGGATATACACTTTCGAAGCCAAGGCCTCCCCCGCAGAACTCGGCATGGTGTCGCACTTGGCAACGTGCTCCCGCAGATATGTTTCCAGTGCCGTTGTTGGCCCCTCAGGGCCGACGCAATGCAACTTGCCTCCGGTTGTGCGCACCTTTACTTTGAAGATGTCCTTCGCAGCCCGAAGCTTGTTCAGCGCTGGCTCGTAAATAGCTGGCCCGAGCACTGGGTCGTCGATCAGCTGCCAGCTGGCCAACGGCAGGGACCACGTCTCCATGGTCAAGCAATTGATGAGTTTCTGAGGGCACCCAGCTGCCCCTACCAAGCGTGTCTCTGCGCGAAGCAGTGCATTCTCATCGCCGTCCATCTGGTAAGTGCGATGTCGCTGAATGCTGTGAGCTGCGAGGGTACAGCTAACACGGGTACGACCGCAAATTGGCTAGAAATGGCTGCGGAAACGATGATGCCTTTGCGCGTTATTGATTGGTTGACGGAACAGGTTCTCATGACGGGCTCAATTTGACCACAAGCGTCATTGCCATGGGCTTGACTAGGGTTTGTCATAGGACCGAAAAACTCCTCCTCCTCCTCGCCCCCCTCCGCCTTCTCCTCCTCCTCCTGCTCCTGCATACCTCCTCGTCCTCCCCTGCAGCGCGCGCGGCATGCCCCGAGAACGCACAGAGGGAGGAGAGAGGACGAGGGCCAGCCTGCGGCCATGGCAGCGAATCAGCGCGCACAGCATAAGCACGGGATCTGTGACCACGACTGCCCTGAAGCTCAATCAATTCAGATTCATGGGGTCCACGCGTTTGGTTGTTTGGTTGCTGGTCGAAATTCCCCAAACAGCGATTGCACCGAACGCTGCGGTTGCCAACGTCTGGCCCAAAGGCTCTGGATTTGATTACCTGTTCCGTCGCCCAGAGGACAACTCGGAGGGGGAGGGCGGTGACGAGGAGGACGAAGCGAAAGCGTCGACGACGACGACGAGGACGGCGACGCCAAACTAATGCGCTCAGAACGCTCTTGCCGCGCTGGGCTTCGGTCGCTCGGAAGACACGGGAGGAGTAGTAGGAAGATGAGGAGGAGGAGGAGGAGGAGGAGGATGGGGGATGGAGGAGGAGGAATGAGAAGGGGAATGACTAGCGCACCGCACGAATCGCACATGCTACAGCACACAAGGACAGCGACAACCTTTCTCCTGGCCAGCATCGTGAAACTTGCTCTTGCCATTCGTGCCAGACGGATGTTGCAACGGACGGGCAGGATCAAGGACGTGTCGGGATCGGACGGGGGGGCGATGGCACGAAGAAGCAGTGGCGAGCGAGGGGAACGCGTCAGGAGGAGGGAAGACGAGAAGACCAATGATGGGGACGAGTAGGGAGACACACAGTGCAAGACGGTAGCAGACGACGTTGGCACTTGCGGGAATCATTTGTCGCACGTTGATGCCCCGAGCGAGTTGGCACTGCGTCGGATGCCCCAGCCGACGCGCGGGACGCGATGCCGCACCCGGACTAGAATAGAAACTCGATCCCTAGGGATGTTGGAATTGAAATGTATGGTATGTCGCACTGGCCCTACCCCGACCCCAAAGTTGTGAGTACTGATTGTGTGCGTGTGTATTGGGGTGCGTTCGTGTTTCCCCTCTCTCTGCCCCTCCTTCCCTTGTGCTGTCCCTCCCTCCTCCTCCCACTCCTCCCCCTCCTTCCCTCGCTCCTCATCCTTGCACCTCCCTACCTTTAGCCGACACCGTCCACCAACCTAAGAAGTGGACCATTGCAGCGCCTGAGAAAATACAGGGGTGACGCACTTCGTCAGACGACTGCTCAAAGCAACGTGGACTGCGAAAAGCAAAATCAAAAGCCCCTAGAAGGCCGACTAGAAAAATGCTTGCTTCAAACCGACCCCATGCTTGAAGCCATCCATACGGATCTTGCATTCAAATCTGCCTACTTAGAAGTCGTCCAAATTGAGCTCGCCAGTGGACTCGACGCCCAAGGACATGCTCCTCGAAATTTGCGGCGGCGGCGTGGGGGGTGGCGAGACATTTGGTAAGCTCTGAGTCTGGGTCTGACTGTCATCTGCAACAGGCTGAGGGCTGACCGCGGGCCCTGGAGACTCGGCTGTCGAAACCGCGTCCGAGGCCCGATCGAGCAAAGCAGGGGTGCGTGGGCCATCTCCGATGGCGAGCTGCGGGGAGCTACCTGCGCCGACGGAGGACGCCGACTTCGAAGGGCTGACATCCTCGCCCTTCACTACATCCCAACCAGCCTTGATGAACAACGTGGTGTCTGGACGTGGCAACTTGACCGACGCACGGTTCAGAATGTCCACCACTTTGATGTTCAGGCCGAGGGAGTTGGTCACGGTGGCGCCATTGTCGAACAAGTTGCAGGTAAAGATTGAGTTCATGTCGATGCCCAGCGCCTTCTCGCAAGGGACCTGGGGTAAAACACGCAACAAAGAAGAAGTAAGAAAGTGAGGCGAGGCAAGAGAAACGTTCGGATGGCTTCTCATCCGAATTGGCGCAAGGGCCAACGTTTAACCCATGGGGTGGGACGGGTAAACTTTTCAAAACACAAGGCGTGACCCGAAGTCCAGACGGATGCACCAGGTCGATCTCGCCCGTCTCGTCGCCCAACTCGGTCAGCCTGGCCTTGACGGCCCACACGCCGACGCTGTCGATGCACAAAGACACGACGAGCTCCTTCATCTGCTTCTTATCGCACTCCTCGAACATCGTTTTCATATCAGCAATCAGCTTCGCGAAACGCCTCAGGCGGTAACCGAACGCCGTGTAGCGCAGGTGGGCAACGTGCTCCAGGCCGATGTAGTTCCTGGGGTAGTACTTCGCGATCTTCGACGGTTTGCCATCAGGCTCTTCGTTGGGGATCGCTTGGGCCAGCTTCCACAATGCCAGGATCTTCGAAGGGTCATTCTCGTAGATCGTCTGCATCAGGTCGCCGTCCAAGGCGGGCTCTAGCTTCCCAAGGAAGTCCTTCATCCACTTTTTAGGGAGATCTGCAATGGCCAGGGTCCCGCGCGACATCTCGCCCTCAACCTTCTCCTTGGCTTCAACATTGAAGCCGCCCCCCATCAACCAGAGCGCCAGATCAGCGATCTTAGATGGGTTCTTGTCCATCCAGTCGTTCACGGTGGACCTGCCAGCTTCTGCGTTCGACTCCTGAACCGCCTGGCTCGCCTTCGCCTTCTTCCTGTCCTGCGCGGCCGAGGTCTCAGCCTTGCGCTTGGGCGCCATTCCGGAAGCACAGATGCAATTGAAGTGAAGCAACTGTAAACTTCGCAGGCCTCGAGCCCAAAACGGCTATGGAGGGGGAGGGAGGGGGCTCGATTGATAGAAGTGGTGCGCGGAAGCGCGTGGCGGTTCTGAAAGTTACTGGAGGACGGCCGTCGGCCACGATTCTGACACATCCCATGACGCGTTAGAACTTCCACAAGCACTCCAATACTTATCGGACCAAGGCAAATCACTCACCATTGCAAGCAGACGGCCAAACATCTGTTATGTGCATCAGAGCAACATGTGTTTTACAACCGTCCACGCTCAAAACTGGTTCGAACATGCACCTGTAGGGTGCGCAGAGCTCGAAGGCCGAATGGGGCTATTCTGGAATCAAGAGGGGCGCAATGCAAGCAAGACGATGCAGCAGGGGACGAGTTGCCCTAGCGTGTTCGCTTGTGATGCTTAACCAACCTACGAAAAGGACTCACATTTCGAGCTCTACACAACTGCTTAATGTACTCATAATACCATGCCACATCTTCAACTGAGTGCACGAGAATTCGATAGCCCCCCCCTGAAGTACGGACGCGGAGGAAGCACGAGAAAGAGAATGAGGTGGTTCCCTCCCCTTCCTCCTCCTCCCCCTTGCCCCCCGCAGTACCCCCTCGTTCTACCTTCGTCTTCCTCTTCATGTTTGTTGTTTTGCTACGTGCGTGCTGCTGTCTGCTCTTGAGTGCTAGCTCTGGCCACCCTGATCTCAGTTCGCTAAGCTTCATTTTTTCAAGAACCCAGGGGCGTCATCATATGAGGTTTGGCTGTGGCTTCTCCATCGGTCTGGGGGCCGTTGAGGGTGGGGGGGGCGCATGCGGGCGGTAGCACTGGGGGCGTCGCTGGAGCTCCCCATGGGGCCACGAAACGCTGTAGTGGGTGGGTGAAAATGCCAAATTGGGCGTGTGGGACGCATGCGGGCGGTCCCACTGGGAGCGTCGGTGGAGCCCCCGATGGGGCCACGAGACGCTGTACTGGGTGGGTGCAAATGCCAAATTGGGTTTGTGGGACGTATGTGGGCGGTCCCACTGGGACCTTAGGTGGAGCTCCCTATGGGGCCATGAAACGCTGTACTGGGTGGGGCGACGCATGCCGGCGGTAGCACTGGGGCCTTCGGTGGAGCTCGCTGTGGGGCCACGAAGTGCTGTGCTGGGTGGGAGGGACGCATGCGGGCGGTGGCACTGGGGCCTTCGGTGGAGAGCCCTATGGGGCCACGAAACGCTGTACTGGGTTGGTGAAAATGCCCAATTGGGCGTGTGGGGGACGCACGCGGGCAGTCCCACTGGGGGCTTCGGTGGGGGCTCCCTATGGAGCCACGAAACGCTGTACTGGGCGGTAGCACTGGGACCTTCGGTGGAGCTCCGTATATGACCACGAAACGTGTGAGGGGTGTACCGAAATGCGTGTGGGTGGCGCATGCGGGCGGTGGCACTGAGAGCGGTCCCACTGGGGGCTTCAGTGCAGCTCCCTATGGGGCCACGAGACGCTGTACTGGGTGGGTGAAAATGCCAAGTTGGGCGTGTGGGACGCATGCGGGCGGTCCCACTGGGAGCGTCGGTGAAGCCCCCGATGGGGCCACGAAACGCTGCACTGGGTGGATGAGAATGCCAAATTGGGTTTCCGGGACGCACGCGGGCGGTCTCACTGGGGGTTTCGGCGGAGCTCCCCATGGGGCCTCGAAGCGGTGTACTGGCTTGAAAATGCCAAGTTGGGCTTCCCGGACGCATTCGGACGGTCCCACTAGGAGCGTCGGTGGAGCTCCGTATGGGGCCACGAAACGCTCTACTGGGCGGGTGAAATGCCACATTGGGTTTCCGGGACGCATTCGGGCGGTCCCACTGGGGGCTCCGCATGGGGCCACGAAACGCTGCACTGGCTGGGTGAAAAATCCAAATTGCGCTTCCAGGATGCATGCAGGCGGTCCCACTGGGGACTTCGGTGGAGCTCCTTATGGGGCCACGAAACGCTGTATTGGGTGGGTGAAACGCAGTGAGGAGGGAGGAGGGGGAGGAGGGGGAGGGAGGAAGGAGGGAGGAGGAACGCAGGGACCGTCTCTTCAAAACGAGGACCCAACACCACAAGATGGTTGGGAAAAACTTCCCAGAAGGCGCGCCGCCTTCTGGGAAGTCCCGCCGCCCCGTCTTACAAGGCGTTCTCCCTCTCAGTTCCCCCCCTCGCTCGCCGCCGAGCATCGAGAATCTCGGAAATACGGCGGCTCTGGAGGATGTCTCGGGCGCCCCTTCGCCTCACCAGCACGAAAGCACGGCACGGCACGGCACGGCTCGGCGAGCACGGCACGGCACGCCACGGCACGCCTCTCGCACCCTGGACGACACACGCGGCGCGGCACGGCACGCAGGCTCGGCACGGGACGGCACTGCGCTGGAGGCCTCCTGGATGGGGTCCGAGCAGATGGGGTCGAAGGACCATCGCCAGTACATCGGCGATGCATCGCCGACGTCGGCGGTGCATCGGCGACGTCGGCGTGGAGGAAATCGGGCTCCGCATCGAGCCGCATCGCCGATGCATCGGCCATGCGGCGCGATCCTCCGACCCCATGTACTCAGCCCCCATCTGGGAGGCCTAGAGGCGCAGTCGCAGTCTCCACGGCACGGCACGGCGCGTGCACGGCATGGCGCTCTGGCAGCAAATCTTTTGCGGCTCGTGGCGCAGAAACGGCTCTCCCACGACAGTTGGGACCCCCTAGGGAAGAGAGCTTCCGCGCGGACTTCTCAGCTCGGCGCTGAGTCCTCCCCCTGGCGCACGAAGCGCGCCATGGGGGAGGCGCCGGAGGCTTCGACAGAGGGGGCTTCCAGCGCCGATCCGAGAGATCCGCGCGGAGCTTCGAAAGCTCATACTCATGCACCCTTGTGCCAAGTCGGATTTGCACCCTCGTACCCTGCTGAGCTCAGGGTAGGCCCTCTAAGGGGAAGGACAGCTTGGCAAGCCCAGGATGGGTAATGAGAAATGGACACGATGCCCAACAAAAAACATGTGTGTATCCAAATCCGACCGACAGCGGCTCTGTTGCGCGAACGACTTTCTCCCTCGAACGGACAACGTCCGCGGAAACGCCGACAACGACTCCCGCTCAAAATGTTTTCGCACACATCCCTTCCGTACCCGAGTCGACCATACAGTCGAACCTAAGCCAGAAAAAACATCTTTCCAAAACACGACGAACGCGAGAATACCCTCCCAGAGCCGACCTCGGTCCGACTGTACCCGATTCGATGCTACCGAGCCGCGGGGGGCGGAGCTCGACCGTGCCGGCACCGTGGCCTCCCGCGGCCCCTGGCAGGCTCCGCTGCCGCCGCTGTGCCTTCGCCGCCCTTGCAGGCTCAGGCGGGTGCGCCGCGTATCGCGAGCCCCGTCCCCCCCCTTTTTCCCCCCCTTTCACTCCTCCTCCTCCTCCCCCTCCTCCTCCTCCTCCTCCTCCTCCCTCTCTCCTCCTCCTCCTCCTCTCCCCTCCTCCTCCTCCTCCCCTCCTCTCCTCCTCCTCTCCTCTCGTCCTCGTCCTCCTCCCCTTCACTCCTCCTCCTCCTCCTCTTCCTCCTCCTCCTCCTCCTCCTCCTCGTCCTCCTCCTCCTCCTGATTTTCCTCCTCCTCCTCCTGCTTCTCCAGGTTCTCCATAGATGACGGGATCCTCGACGCCGAGACGCGAACATCCAGCCACAACGCAAGGGGGGGGGAGGCGGCTGGTTTTGGGCGGCGCGCTGGCCTCCCAGCGCACGTTCAGCCAACAAGACTCTACCCCAGCCGCCTGAAATCGAAACTTCGCCCGAAAAACCTTTTTGGTAGACGGGTCGACGCCTTCTCGGAGCATGTTCAAGCTCCGAGCTGCGTCCTTATTCCGAGGGTGATTAATGCACCTGTCAGAGAGATACTGAGACCTACGTTTCCCAAAAGCCCCACACCTCGAACACCACGCCACACGGCCCCCTCCGATGAAGAGCTGGTGGGAGGGGTGGGCGAGGCGAGCTACCTTAGGCAGCCCAGAGCAAGGAACCTTACAAACGCCTGTGCGAGATCCTAGCTCCCCGCATCTGACACACTGGTACTTGAATCTGCCCCCTGGAAGCTTATAGCGGAACAGCTGGTGGCCAAGCGCATCGGGCACCAGCTCGAGACCTCCTGGTCGCTGTCTAACCTTGGCCCGAATCTTCTCGACATCTGGGAAGTTGAGACGGGAAAGGGTTGTCATGGTCTCGTGGATCACGCAAATGCTGTTGGTGACAAGCTCGGCCTGATGCACGCACAATTGCTTATCTCAGGGGTTGTGGGAATGCACGGCGGCCCCTAACTTAGCCAGGCGATCAGCCTCTCGATTCCCAGCCCAGACCCAGATATGAAACCCACGATCCAGGGCGGCCCTACGAGACAAATGGCTCTTGACTTTCGAGAGGGTGATGTTGCGCACCCCTACATCCACAGCCCTAGCGAAGATGTCACACCACAGCTCGCTGTAGCTGACGTTAGTGAGGTCCTGGCCTGGGCCTTTCTCCCAGACGTCACACGCCATCTGGCAATCCGTGCAGGACTCTGCGGGGCAGGCTCCCACCTGCCGCTGAGCCACGAGGAAGGCGTAAACCGCCCCCCCTCCTGAGGACTGAAGGGGGCAGGGGAGGGGACCGACAAGCGACCCAACTATATTCCCGCCCATGTCAGCCGCGACAGCTCCCCAGCCAGCCCTCCCTCGCGAACACTTCACTGGCTGGGTCCAAGGCCAAACCGCCCAAACAGGTCTTGCCAGAGCGGAGGACACCTGAGGGGGGAAAGACGCTCCACTTGAAACCAGCATCGACCAAGGGAGGGGGCCAAAGAACTTCGGGGCTAGCATACAGGCCCCTGGTGAATCCAGGGTCTCCGTCACCAGCCCCCCTTCCTTTGGCGAGATACCCTTCGAGGTCGAGGCTGGCGCGGAGCCCGGCGTTCCCGTCACAGCTGGAAAATCGGTGCTTGGGGGTGCCAGAGGGCGCCCTGCACCATCGGCATAGGGGAGACACCACTCGCCCCCCCCGTAAACAGGGTTTCTTGCGTCGCGTAGCCTCCAGCCACGACTCCTGAGACAAGGGCGGTTTCCTTTCCTTCCCCTTGCCTGCGCAACGATTTCAACTTATCCACGACAGGCCCAAGGAGGTGTCCAGACGCAAGCCCAGGGACTTGTTGGCCGATGCTACAGATGAGTCCGCTCTGGGCATTCTGTTCGATCAAAGCTTTCATCGTCCTCTTGCCCAGGGTGCCAGGATCCACTGAGACCCCTCTCCTCGTAACCCAGGACCTGTAACCTAAAGCACACCAGCCGAGTCTGCGCAGCGTGCACAGCACAGCTCCAGCAGGTCCAGTGACCTGCCCCCAGTCAAGTCCTGGGGCGTTGAGAAAGGCGTCAAAACATGTCTGCATCTGCTGCTCGGGAGCCCATCCCTTACGCAGGGCCAAACACCAGCTGAGAGAGGGGGCGGAGTTGGCAACGAAGGTCGGATCGGCGCGTTTATCTCCGAACAGTTGGAACTCGATGGTCCTGGATCGTCCCTTCGGGGTCCCGAAAATGGCCTGGCCAAGGACCGAACGAATCTCTCGGCGGGGGGCATCGGCGATCCCTACAACCGAGCAGCCGTAGGTCACCGCAGGAAGGCCGCCTGCCTCGGCAACCTTGGTGAGTCCACGGAACGCAGAGCACAGCCCGCGAAACCTCCTGATCCTCGGCCTCATGGCGGTCACCCGGCCTATTTGGACCGCAGTGCTCCGCCTGCGCCGTCGGACCGAGAAATCAACACCCAGGTTGTTCGTGGCACGCTTTTGTTTGAAACCCCAGTCCTGGATACAAGCCGAAATTTGCTTCCCGACCTCCACACGCGTCGACATCACCACCCCCTTGTCCTTGGAAATCACCAAAAACATGTTCTGGAGTTCCAGAAGCAGGAAGCGCGCCGCCCTGCCGACCCGACAGCCCAGGTCGGCCAGGGCCCCCATGCCGAACAAGGCGATGTCGTCCACCACGCTAAAAGACTAAGATACTCGGCCAATGAAGGATCATCGCATCGACTGGCACAAGGTGGATGAGTGTCATGAGGGTGGTCGGGTATCCGCGCCCAGCGATGACCCCCTGGCCAGCTTGGATCACTCCCGAGGTGATCTGGTTCATGAAGAGGAGCTTAGGCGCCTGATACACCAGAAAAAATAAGACGGACGAACGGGAATCCATGCCTGACAGCCGCTCGGGCCAACACAAAGTGCAGGACCTTTTTTCGTGTGCCTTGGTGAGGTCCACAAGGGCCACGCCAGTCCCGATCCCCACAAGGTCACCGAACTCGGCGGCCAGCGCTTGCTCCCAAACAGCTCGCCCACAGCTTCGCCCCGTGGACCCATAGTGGTACGACCGCCCCACTCTTTCCTCCCAATCGACAACACCCTGGCGAGTGGCTCTGTTCATGGCGCGGCAGATCCCCGGCAGCAGCCCGATGGGCCTGAACCCCCCATCAGGCTTGGGGAGGAGGGCGGTAAAGACCAGGGCGAGCTGGGTCGGGACGTGCCCGATGGATTCGCACCACGCCCGAAGGCCACACAAGGCCTCGAAGGCCCCGTCCGACACGCTGCTAAGATCCCTCGGGCGGACCCCGTCGGGCCCGAGGGCGGCACGTTGCTTGAACTCTCGCGCGGCAGACCTGACGTCGCCCGCACTCACCGCGCGCGGCCGCTGCCCCGCAGCGCGGCCACCCCGACCAAGCCCAGCAATCTGGTGGTCGAGGAAAGCAAAACGGGCCAGGCAGACTACTGGCATCGGCGGGGGGGCTACAGACATCTCCCCAAATTTCTTGCATCTGCCCAATGAGGGCGCCTGGCCCAGGGGGGGGGGGGCCTCCCAGGTTTCACAGCCACTGGAGTCCACCCAATGGGTGCCTTCGAATACTTATGAGTTTCACTTCCGCCGTTCTCCATCGCTTCCTTGACACACTCCATCCAGCGGGCCTCTCGGTCAACTTTAAACTTCTGCTCAAGGCTGGCGGCGAAACGGCTAGCTTCTTCCCTGAGCTCCATAAGTTATCCGGTGGAGCACGCAAAAACCACATCAGGGAACGAGGGCTTCCATCCTATCCAGCACAAGTCTCTCCTGAGGCTGGGCGGCCCTTTCAAAAGCTTGGCGACCAATCTGCGCGACTCCAGCCCTTCCCACGCCGAGTAGCAGTTCCGAAAGTGCCCCAGCTCATGGAGTCAGATAGCGACCTTGCGCCACGCCCGAGATTGAGGACATCCAAGAGGATACGCACCCCCCCGACGTTCTCAAGGCAGGGACCTGCTTGAGTCGCCTCTGATGGTTGCGACCGAAGTCCTCGACCCCATCGACTTGGCAAATCCCCAAATTCGCGTTCCAGATTGGTGAGGAACTCTCCGAAACACCTGTCAAGATCCAGCCGAGTGCCCCCCTTCCCCCGCTCTTCCACACAGCTCAGAGTAGTCGGGTGGGGCGGGACGAGGCCCCACGGGAACCGAGAGGAGAAGAGCCCTTGGCCGCGGCAAGATCCAAACCTGATCGATCCGAGGGCCCCCGCCCAGGGTCGCACTGACTGGCCAGCGAGGGCAGGCGGTCGCATCCTCATCACAGCCAACCTTGGTGAAAGACGGCGCCAACGCAGCCGTGCAAACAAAGAAGTCAATCGTCTTCCATCTCTGCGCCGTCGAGCGACATGCGGAGGCAGAGGATGCCGCGATCTGTCCTCCAAGGCGCTCCACCCATCCAGCTTCTCTGAGGGCTTGGGGTTCGCAATTCCAGTCTCCCCCGGGGATGAGGGGGGCCCCCCAGCAATGCAAAGCCCCCCCCCAACCTGGAGAGGAGGCGCCCCCCAATCTCACCCAAGGGGTCGCCCTGGGGAAGGTAAACGCTCCCGAGTATGAAGCCCCCTGGGGCGAAAGCGTTGACCCAGGACAGCTAACTAACACCTGTGGGAAGCTGGGAGGGGACGGGCAAGAGGGGAGGAGGGGGGGGGGGGGGGGGGGGGGGGGGCGACCCCGATATGATTCCCGACGGCAATTCCAACCCCGCAGGACAGTCCTCCTAAGTCCTAAGTCGGTGACCGCCGAGGGGCTGAGGATGCACGCCCAGCCCTGCCTGCGCATCGCGGCCTCAACCTCGGACCTCTCGATCTCTCCTTCATAGCCAGCTCTTGGAGGCAGACGATCGCGGCACTAGTCTCTTCCCCCAGACATCGCTTGAAGGATGCGAGCGAGGTGCAGTTGCATGTCTCAATCTGGATCGCTCTGCGTTTGCCATCCTTGGCCGCTGGCCCAGGGAGCAGCTCAGGCTGTGCGATCGGGGAGGCAGGCGGGCCATCGATCGCGACCACTGGAGCCCGCGAAAAAGAAACAGAGGCCTGACCGGTGCGGCTGGCGCTGCGGACAGGGCGGGAAAGTGCGCGAGCCGTCTGGGATGGGCCCTGCCCCAACCCAGACTCAGTTCCTGGTGTTGCTGTAACCGATGAGGTCGCCCCGTAGCGTCCAAGGTCGTCGCGTGGCGCGCTGCGCCGCCCCTCCAGCGACCCCCCGCCCCAGGGTGCCGCCCGGTGGGCCCCAAGCCAACTGATCGGGTCGTCCGAGGGATGCGTCCGAAGCGGGGCCCCCACTATCTCTGGGGCGGAGAGCGCGGCACCTGTCAACGCGGTCATCGTCGATGACAAGGTCGCCGATCCACTGCGGGCCGCTGGGCTCGATGCCGTCGGTAGCGAGGGCGTCGTATCCCAGCCGTAGACGGAGAGAAACGGGCGGTCATCCTCGTCGACGTCACGACGTCTATGATCTTGCGTTGCCCCCCCCCCCCCCCCCCCCTGCGGCGGCTGCGATCGATCGCGAGGGGGCCTCCGCCGCAGTGCTTCCACAGGGGGGCACCAGGGCTGCGACTGGCCCTGAGCTTCGCCTCCAAGAGCACGGGCTGCCCTGGAACGGATGTCCTCGCCGCTGGCGCCGCCCTTGGTCTTCTCGCTGCTGGCTGCTGGCGAGCCGCCTTTGGCTGCTGCAGCAGCCCATGTACTCTTCCCAGTCTCTCCACCAGGCTGACGTTCTGGAGCACCCCTAGCGTCGGCGCTGCTCGCACCTTCAACCTCTGTCGCCTCTGCAAGAGGTTCGGTCCGTCCACGCTTACGAGCGAGCCGTTGTACACGTGCCGCATGCTCCGCTTTGATCTTCCCAACTTTGACCATGGCGTCGCAGAACATGTATGTGGTAGCTGTCTGCATACGTAGTCGCAGCTGGCCCTTCCCTTCCTTTCCTCCAGCGCCTTGACACCCTCAGGGGCGAGCTCGGATTCATCGCCAATCCTGAAGAAACCGTCGATGTGAATGAGACTGGTGATGTCCGACTTCCCAGCGACGACGTCGGCGAGAGGAACCTTGGACCCTGGCGGTTTTTCCCCATATCCTAAGATGGGGTTATTGTTATTACTTGGACGCCTCCTACTGCCTCTCCCTCCTCCTCTTTCCTCCTCCCCTCCTCACACTCAGAGTTACTCATACTCAGACTTACTCATACTCAGACCTACTCATACTCAGACTTACTCACACTCAGACATACTCATACACAGACTTACTCATACACAGACTTACTCACACCCAGACGTACTCATACACAGGCTTACTCATACCAGGCTTACTCATACACTGTATTACTCATACTCAGACTTACTCATACCCAGACGTACACATACACAGACTTTCTCATATACAGACCTACGCATACCCAGACTTACTCATACACAGACTTACTCGTACACAGACTTACTCATACTCAGGCATACTCATACTCAGACCTACTCATACTCAGACCTACTCAACACACATCAGCTTTGGAGGATGTCTCAAGCGGGGCGCTGGTTTCAGCACCCCTAAGGGGAGCCGCCAGGGGTGGTTGCACGGGCTCGTTCGCGGCCATGTTGTGGGGATGTCTCAAGCGGTTTGCCTGTTTCTGGGCTCAACATCCTTCGCTTGGAGAGCAGATTGTGAGGATGTCTCAAGCGGGGCGCTGGTTTCAGCACCCCTAAGGGGAGCCGCCAAGGGTGGTTGCACGGGCTCGTTCGCGGCCATTTTGTGGGGATGTCTCAAGCGGTTTGCTCGTTTCTGGGCCCAACACCCTTCGCTCGGGGAGCAGATTGTGAGGATGTCTCAGGCGGGGCGCGGGTTTCAGCACCCCTAAGGGGAGCCGCCAGGGGTGGTTGCACGGGCTCGTTCGCGGCCATTGTGTGGGGATGTCTCAAGCGGTTTGCTTGTTTCTGGGCTCAGCATCCTTCGCTTGGAGAGCAGATTGTGAGGATGTCCCAGGCGGGGCGCTGGTTTCAGCACCCCTAAGGGGAGCCGCCAGGGGTGGTTGCACGGGCTCGCTCGCTGCCATTTTGTGGGGATGTCTCAAGTGGTTTGCTTGTTTCTGGGCTCAACACCCTTCGCTTGGAGAGCAGATTGTGGGGATGTCTCAGGCGGGGCGCTGGTTTCAGCACCCCTAAGGGGAGCCGCCAGGGGTGGTTGCACGGGCTCGTTCGCGGCCATTTTGTGGGGATGTCTCAGGCGGTTTGCTTGTTTCTGGGCTCAACATCCTTCGCTTGGAGAGCAGATTGTGAGGATGTCTCAGGCGGGGCGCTGGTTTCAGCACCCCTAAGGGGAGCCGCCAGGGGTGGTTGCACGGGCTCGTTCGCGGCCATTTTGTGGGGATGTCTCAGGCGGTTTGCTTGTTTCTGGGCTCAACATCCTTCGCTTGGAGAGCAGATTGTGAGGATGTCTCAGGCGGGGCGCTGGTTTCAGCACCCCTAAGGGGCATATGCACATATGGGAAGCCCCAAAGCTACCACGGGCTGGCAAGGGGAAGGCCTGGCAGCTGAGGA
>CAUYUJ010002497.1:27500-81804 GCA_963575745.1 Prorocentrum cordatum
CCGCATGCGAACTGCGCCACTGGGACCCTCGGTGCAGCCCTCTATGGAGCCACGAAACGTTGTACTGGGCGGGGGAACTGCATGCGAGTTCCGCCACTGGGACCTTCGGTGGAGCCCCTTCCGGGGCCAGGAAACGCTGTACTGGGCGGGGGAACCGCGTGCGAACTGCGCCACTGGGACCTTCGGTGCAGCTCCCTATGGGGCCACGAAACGCTGCAATGGGTGGGGGGACGCATGCGGACTGCGCCACTGGGACCCTCGGTGGAGCTCCCTATGGAGCCACGAAGCGCTATAGTGGGCGGGGGGGGGGCGCATGCGAATTGCGCCACTGGGACCGTCGGTGCAGCTCCCTCCAGGACCACGGAACGCTGTGCTGGGGAGGGGGGGGGGGGACGCATGCAGACTGCGCCACTGGGACCTTCGGTGGAGCTCCCACTGGGGCCACTTAACGCTGTACTGGGTGGGGGAACCGCATGCGGGCTGCGCCACCTGGGACGTTTGGTGGAGCTCCCTCTGGGAGGGGGGGAAGGGGGGAGGGAGGGGGACGAGTTGTGGTCCGCTTTCCGGGGGGGGGGGGGGGGGGGGGGGCTTTGCCGGGGGCCCACGAGGGCCCCAAGACCCCCCAAGACGGCCCTAGAAGCCCCCGAGACGCCCAAAGAGCGTTCCAAGACGCCGAAGATGACCTCCAGACGGCCCAAGAGGCCGCCGAGACGCTCCAAGAAGCCTCCAAGAGCCCTCAGAAGAGGACCCTTAGAGGCCAAAATCATCAATGTTACAATGAGTTTGGAAGGATTCTGGCCTTCCGCCTTTTCGTCTTCCCGACGCTCCAAGACGGCCCCAGAGGCCCCCAAGATCACCCCAAGACGGTCCAAGAGGCTCCCAAAATGGCCCCAAGACGGCCCAAGAGAGCCCCAAGACTGCCCAAGAAACCCCCAAGACGGCCCCTGAGGCTCTCAAGACGGCCCAAGTGGCTCCCAAAATAGCTCCAAGACGGCCCAAGAGAGCCCCAAGACTGCCCAAGAAAACCCCAAGACGGCCCCGAGGCTCTCAAAACGGCTCCAAGAGGGGAGCCCGACGGGGAACCCAAACGGAAATGTCATGCCCTCGACCTCCAGAAGCCCTGAGGAGGCCCCAAGAGGCCCCCAAGAGGGTCCCAAGAGCTCCCAAAGAGGCCCCCAAGAGGCCCCTAGTAGGACCCAAGAGGCCCAGAATCGTCGTCGTCGTCATCATCGTCGTCGTCAACCGTCGTCGTTAACCCGTTCGTCGGTCTCGTCGTAATGATCCCATCGTCGACCGTTGGTCGTCCGTTGTCGTCGTCATCATCGCCCATCCCAACAATAGTATCAAAAGCGCCCCGACCGGCGTTACTGGCCGGAGGCCACTACAATCACTACAATATCTCTTAAAACTGTGAGCATCCCGTGAATGTTGCCTCTTCAAACCCTCTTGGAGCGTCTGGGGGAATGTTTTGACCGTCGGGAAAGCAGCTTGGAGCGCCTTGGGAGCGCGGCGGGCCATCTGGAGGCGATCACGGACGTCTGGGGGTGACTTTCCGGCGACTCGGGGGCGACTCGGGGCTCTCTGGGCCAGTCTGGAACATCTGTGGGGCCCCCGGATCCCCCATGAACTGTTGAGGCCTGGGCCCCGGGCTCCTACACCTTGCAGACGGGGATATACATATATATATACACACACGCAAGAATGTGATGGCGCTTCGAGTCATGCATCTTGGTCCTTGAAATTTGGCATGTTGACAAGAAGGCAAGGAGATAAAACGGAACATGTTGCGACAACTGGTTGTTGTCTTTTCTGGCATCGTCGCTGTGAAAATGCTGTTTCGTTATCATTATATCATGCTTCCTCTTTCTCTTCCTCATTATCGCCCTACCCTGCGAATTCGCCCCCATCCTCAGCTCTTTTTGTGGAGGCTCATCCTAAGAGAGCCTCTTGCAATTCTCACGAAGGTTCCAGGGCTTGTCGGGGCCTTCCGGAAGCCTCCTGGGTTCCTTCTGGGAGCTTCTTCGGGCCACCATGCGTCCAACCGCAGTCTCCCTGGACGACCAGGTCAAGTTTAGAATGATTCGGAAGGCGTCTTGGGGCCATCTTACGCCGTCATGGAGCTCTCTTCGGGCCATCTTGGGGCCCTGTTGAGCCGTCTTGGAGCTCCTCTAGGACTGCCTGGAAGCCCTCTTGGTTCGATTTGGGGCGATGCTCTGGTCTCCCGGGCGGTCTCGGACGCACGGAAAACCGAAGAACTGAGAATTCCAAAAATCCGAGAAAAACCATAGAAAATCTATATTTTTGCGTTTCAGATGCCTCTGGGAGGTTTTCTTTGGGTCGCCTTCGGGCCTCTGGCGGGTATCTGGGGCCTCTCTTGGGTCTCGCGGGGCCGTCCGGCCGCCCTCCTGACCGATTTGGGCACGTTGCCTCAGCCTAGCAGGGGCATCAGGAGCCCCAGGAAGCACAGAGGACCGTCTGCAAGGGCGTCCAGGGTGCCCCCGGGGCCCAGGAGCAGGAGGGTTCCCGTTTTGGGGGGGGTCGCAGTCCCAGATTATACAAATTAAGCACATATATATATATATATATATGTGTGTATACACATAGCTGCATACATACATACCTACCTACCTACCTACCTACCTACCTACCTACCTACATACATACATACATACATACATACATGCATGCATGCATGCATACATAAATACATGCCTGCATACATGCATGCAGGCATACACACATACATACATACATACATACATACATACATACATACATACATACATACATGCATGCATGCATGCATGCATGCATACATACATACATACATACATACATACATACGTACATACATACATACATACATACATATACATGCATACATACATACGTACATACATACATACATACATACATACATACATGCATACATACATACATACCTACATACATACATACATACATACATACATACATACATACACACACACACATACATACATACATACATACATACATACATACATACATACATACATACATACATACATGCATGCATGCATGCATGCATGCATGCATACATACATTCACGCATGCATGCATATATATACGTACATACATACAAGCAACCAAACCAGCAAACAAATACACATACATGCATGCACGCACCCGTATGTACATACATGCGCACAAATATACATTCAAACATACATACACATATACATACATATGCTGATCCATACGTGTTCCATACAACTAACCGTATACATGTGCAAACACTGGTGTATACGTGTATGTATATAGATATGCACAGGTGTACATATGTATATATATATATATATATATAAACATCTAGATATATGTATATATAGATCGAAAGAGGGAAGTATGCATACATGTATGTAGACATGCGTGCATCAAGAAATGCAAAAGAGGAACAAGCAGGGCACGTTCGAGAAGATGCAACTCCCGATGCTCCTCTCCTCTCGTCTGGCCGTGCTGGCCTCCATGATCCCCTTCACGTCGTCTGCCGTGGGGCTCTCCTTCCCGCCGAGAACGGCGAGCAGGTAAGAGCCTGGCGGCACGCGAGGCTCCGAGGGGCGCCGAGGAGAGCTGGACAGGAAGCCGAGCAAGGATGGGACGCACAAGGACATACTCTTCCTATGCGTCCTCCTTGGAGGCGTGCGTCCGACTCGAACATATAGTACAGAGGACAGAGAACTATGCACGTACACCGATTCTGGCCAGGCCCATCCTGAGCCCAGGATCGGTGCATACGCCCTCCTACCTTGGCCAGGAAGGCATACGCACCGATCCTGGGGCCAAGGATGGGCCTGGCAAAGATCGGTGCATGTGCATAGTTCTATTCGCCCGATAGTACAACCATATTGTAGTGCATCGTTTCCCGAGCGGTACACCGAGCATATGCTAGAAGATTACTCGGCGCGCGCGTCACCTCAGGGGTGCAGACGCACACATAGTACAGCCCCCCCCCCCCAACGTAGCCAATCCCTACCCTAACCTGACCTAGGCCCTGTCAGCACTGCGCCAAAGCTAACCTGACCCATTAAAGTCAACGTGGCCAACGGCTCAGCGACACCAGTGTGTCACGCGCGCGCTTTGTGGCAAATGATGCGCCAGAATGGGGCGACACAGCAACATGCAATGCAAAAGTGCCAACAGTATCGCTAATCCCTCTCCTTTTCCAATGAAGAATCTGGCCGGCGCTGAAGTGAGAGCAACTTTCCCAATCATGGATGCGGCCGGCGCTGTGGCGAGAGCAACATTCTCAATCATGGATGTGGCCGCCGCTAGGGCGAAAGCAACTTTTGCAATCATAAGGTGGCCGGCGCTACGGCGAGAGTAACTTTCGTAATCGTGGGTGTGGCTGGCACTGAAGCGACAGCAACAAATTGCAATAATGGATGTGGCCGGCGCAAAGGTGAAAGTAACTTTCGCAATCGTGGGTGTGGCCGGCGCTGAGGCGAGAGCAACATTCGCAATCGTGGATGTTGCCGGCGCCAAGGCGACAGCAACACTCGCAATCATGGATGTGGCCAGCGTTGAGGCCGGAGCAACGTTCGCAACCATGGATATGGCCAGCGCCAAGGCGACAGCAGCCGTCGTAATCGTTGATGTGGCTAGCGCTGAGGCGAATGCCTTTCGCATTAACGGATGTGGCCGGCATTGAAGCGAGAGCAATGTTCGCAATCATTGACGCGGCCGGCAAAGATGCGAAAGCAAAATTCGCAATCATGGATGTGGCCTACACAAAATCGATATAGTGGATGTGGCCACTGGTGAGGGATTTCTTGGATCTGCGCTAGACCCCCCTTCCTGGCGCGCGGAGCGCGCCAGGGACGACGCCTGAGGCGCCGCCGGGGGGGCCGCGCGGATCCAAGAAATCCGCGCGGAGCGCCACAAGTGTATGTTATAGCGATTTCTCCTTCTTCGAGAACATATGGCGGGTTCTGCAAAACCTGGACCCGGGAGGGTGGACATCTCTTGGAAGGGCAGCTGTCACTTCCGACGCCCTCTCGCCGCCGTCCCGCCGCCCTCCGCCGGAGCAGAGGGGCCGACTCCTTCGACCTCATCGAAGGCGAGGCCCCTTCTGGGGGAAGCCAAGTGTACCGATACCGCTACTCCCTTGAGCCAAGATGGCTACGGAGGAGGAGGAGGACGACGACGAAGAAGAGGGGGGAACAGAGAGCAGAAAGAAACCGTAGGGGTCGACGAGATTGGAAGAACCGACCCCACCTGGGAAAACCAAAAGGTACCGATGCCGCTACTCCCCGGACCTCTCCCGGGGTGCGCTCTGACCAGGGCTTCGAGACGAACCCCGCGGTGGCAGAAAGGGCCTCCCGCGAGGCCCAGAGAGAGGACAACGGCCGACGGGCAGCAGCATGGCCAATCGCGCCCTGCCCTCCTCTGACTTCTGAGCACGGCTCTCGCCCGGGCTGCCGTGCGCTGCGGCCTGCCGCGGCCCGAGGGCTCGGGCAGCCGCTCGGGAGGGGGCGCGGCCCGCGCTCGAGGAGCACCGTGCTGTCGCGCCGGCGGCACGCCCGCCGCCGAGCTCCCGCCGGCCACACGCCACCACGGCCGGCCTCTCTCGGGCCCGCCGTGGTCTGCGAGAGCACGGCTGGCCGCACCCGCGAGCCTGCCCCGGACCCGCTTCCTGTGGCGAGCGCCCCCCCTCCCCCGCGTGCTCTCTGCGGCCGCCCACCTGGAGGAGGAGGAGGAGGAGGAGGAGGAGGAGGAGGAGGAGGAGGAGGAGGAGGAGGAGGAGGAGGAGGAGGAGGGGCAGGAGGAGGAGGAGGAGTTGCAGGAGGAGGAGGAGGGAGGAGGAAGAGGAGGCTCCTCTTTCCCCCGCTACCGCTGCCCGTCCAGGGAGCCCGCCGCGTGGCCCCCCGGCCACGGGAGCGCGCGTGCGGACCCGCCCCCCCTGCCGCGCACTGCGACGGAGAGAGCAAGACCGCCGCGGTGCCGTGCCTGGAAACGTGATCGGCGATGCACGCCTGGAATACACGGGGCTTTTAGACGAGCGCGCTCCACTACTCGCAAAGTAGCTACTCACAAATGGCCTGGATCCGCCGCGTGGGACCTACGATACATTACATCGAAGCAGACACGTGTTTTTCGGGCGTTTGCGAGTAGGCACTTTGCGAGTAGTGGAACGCGCTCGGTGAGCTGTGGAAGCCTGGAAATGGGCACCAACACAAACACATGGGGGCTGCCTCAACCGGGGGAAGCCGCTCCTAGATCTCGGGGCTGGTGGCAACATTTCGGCCACCACTGGAAGCCAGAATAGCACCACCGTCACCGAGGTCGGGATCTGCTTCCCTCGATGGGGGCACGTCGCCGCTGTTGGCGTTGGCGTCAACCTCTAGGCCTGCGAGGGCTCCCGTCGTGCAGGTCCAGGGGGGCCCCTGCCCTCCCAGAGGGCGCTCGCGGAGGAGGAGGAAGAGGAGGAGGAGGAGGAGGAGGAGGAGGAGGAGGAGGAGGAGGAGGAGGAGGAGGAGGGGGAGGAGGAGGGGGAGGAGAAGGAGGGAGGAGGAGGAGGAGGAGGAGGAAGAGGAGGAGGGGGCCCCTGCCCTCCCAGAGGGCGCTCGCCGAAGCCGCGCCGCGGCGAGGCGGTGGAGGTGCGAGGGCGCAGGCCTTCTCGGGAGGCGGCGGGGCCTCTCAGAAGCCCTCGGGCCCTCTGAGAAGCAGGTCCTTCGACAGGCGGGTCGTGGACGAAAAAATAATAGTCAAAACATGCACAAAATGCTTAAAAATCATCGAAGATCGTCCCCAGACCATGTTCTACTCTTTTGGGAGATTCCCCTGTGGCCAGTAAGAGGGACATGTACTCTGTAGAGGGACATGCCCGACTTGACCCTGCGGCCTCAGAGAAGGCCCGGAAAGCTCCCCTGATGGCCAGGTGCTTGGACGCACGGTGAGGATGCAAGAGCCTTGCAAGGCCATGTCGACAGCTTGCGAGCGGGGCGCGGCCAGTGGAAGCGGCCAAGAACAGCCGAAGGGGGAGGATGCAAGGGCAACCTTGGGAAATCGCGCATCCTTACTGTGAGGGCCGACCGCGAGGAGCGCCGGGTGTGGGACGAAGGAGCTCTTCTCTTGCAGCGGCGAGTCTCGGTCAGGAATGCGTGCCCCGACCCGGACCTGAGGAGCGGCCCGAACGCCAGGGCCCCTCCTGATCAGAGGCAGCGATAGGGGCGAATAGCCCAGGGGAGAGCAATTCCTGCATTCAGGTGCGCCGATGATCTTGGTCTTCGAAAAGGCTCCTCTGGGCGAATACGTGTGGCGCCCGCCCCTGGGCTGTTCGCCCCTATCGTCGCCGCCGATCCAAAGGTGTGTGTTTGTGCAGTCTCTGTCCCTTCCACGGCGCCCCGGGGAGTGGGCGCGGCCGCACCCGCCGCACACTTCGACTGCGGGACGTTCCAGAGGGGAGGAGGAGGAGGAGGAGGAGGAGGAGGAGGAGGAGGAGGAGGAGGAGGAGGAGGAGGAGGACGAGGAGGACGAGGAGGAAGAGGAGGAGGACAAGGAGGAAGAGGAGGACGTCGGAGCAAGGTTCCTGGTTCCAAAAGGTCCTCGCCGGCGCCCTCCCGTGGCCGCCCGCGTGGTGGGGGGGGGGGCCGGGCACGAGAGGGTCTGGTGTGGAGCACCGGCCGTTCGCGCGTGCTGGGTGTGCCCTGGTCCTCCTCCGCGGTCGGCCTCGTCCTCCTCCTTCTCGTCCCTGTCCTCTGAACCCTCCCTCTCCTCCTCGTCTTCGTCTTCTCCTTCCTCCTCCTCCTCCTCGTTTCTCCTCGGCTTCGTCTGCCTCGCCCCTCTCCAGGAGACATGCGGACAAGGTGCCGAGGAGCGGATAGTGGAACGGGCAAGTCATCGCCCAGGGCTTATGACACATGCTCCCCAGTACAAGAGCATCTGCTCCCAACACAAACGCACACCTGATGGCCCCACTTCACACATGCAATGGAGACGGCGCGGTAGGATGCGTGACTTAGACAGCGGACCAACCAGCCGAGGCTGCCAGCATAGCTTGTATTACACGAGGCAGCGCTGGCAATACACTTGTCACGATGTATTGTGTGTAATCGCACTGTCCTCAAGCTACTACACCTGTTCCCTTGACTTACCCTTACATCTCCTCCTGTCCAGCAAGGCACCCAAGTATTTCATCGACATGGCTGCGGTGGAAACGCTGAAGCGAGCCCTCCCAATTTGCCCGGAACCACTACCTCGCACTGAGGTGGCTCGATCCATAAACCACATGATGTGGCAGTGCGGGCAACGAACAACATCGGCATCGCGAAGATGATGAAAATGATACATGGGCACAGCATGGAACCCAATACAAGGAAGCTGGAAAAAAGAAAGGTGGAATTTCCATGAAAGTGAAAGTGGCCAAGGCTGGAAAAACTAGAAGCTGAAACGAGCCCGAAACCATCGGGATAAGGTTGCCAGGGCTGGAAAAACTAAAGAAAAACTGGCCAGCGCCAGAAAGGGTGGAAGGGCTGGCCCCAGCCACTCTTTCCAGCTTCCCTGCACGAGCACGAGGAGGAAAGAAATGAATGGGAAGGAGACGCGCGAGCTGGAGAGAGAGGAACGGAGGGGCATCAAAAAAGGTGAGGAGACAACAGATGGCAGCAGCAGCAGCGCACCTTCGGTAGATGCCTGAAGCGGCCAGGGGCTCGTCGCTGGATGGGCCCCTTGAAGATCGGTCAAGAGGAGGGACGAGGACAAACTCGGGGGCGTTTCTAGGAGGGGGGCGTCCAAGAGGGGGCGGTACAGATCATGGCCCGAGGCATGTGCGCGGACCAGGGGGGGGCCAAGGAGCGCATTGAACTGAGAAGAGGCGCGATGAGATCTCGGGAGATCTCGTGGCACCCGCCATGGTATCCACCCCCCTCCCCAATCGCCGCCCCCCTCCTGGCCGCCCCCGACGAGCCCGTTCAGAACTCGGCCCCCGGGCGCCTCCCGGGGCCGGAACGGACCACAGTCCGTCGAGCCGCGTCCAGACCCGCGGCGACGAGGGGGCTCTCTGTGCTCTCTGGCCTCGCTGCTGGCCACCTCCGACGCCCGGCCGTCTCCAAAGTCCATGCTGCACATCGACTTGGCGGCGAGCGAGGGGGGGGAAGCGAGGAGCAGCAGGCCCTCTCAGAGGGCGGCGGGGCTGCTCAGAGGCCCTCTGCTCTGGCCTTCTGAGAAGACTTCTGCGTCTTCGGGGAGGGCTCAGAAAACTTCTCAGAAGGCCGGGGGCCTTCCGAGCCTTCTGAGTAGGCCTTCTCAGGCTCGCTTCCCCCCCTCGCTGGCCGCCGATAGAAAGCGCGCGATCATGAAGCACCCCCCCAGGGATAGTCGCGACCCCTTTAAGCAGGGCGGGCGATCTCCCCATCCCCCATCCCGATCCTCCTCCTCCTCCTCTTTGTGCGTCTCGTCCTCCTCGTCCCACCCTCATACTCCTCATCCTTTTCACCTCCCCATCATCCTCGTCTTCATCCTGTTCCTCCTCCTCGCCCCCCCCCACCACAGGAGGAACAGGTTATGATTATCCTCCTCACCATCCTCATCTTCCTCCCCATCATCCTCCTCGCCGTCGCCATCGTCATCGCCATCACCGTCATCATCATCATCATCATCATCATCATCATCATCATCATCATCATCATCATCATCATCATCATCATCATCATCAGCAGCAGCAGCAGCAGCATCATCATCATCATCATCATCATCATCATCATCATCATCATCAGCATCATCATCATCATCATCATCATCAGCAGCATCAGCATCAGCATCAGCATCAGCATCATCATCACCATCATCATCATCATAATCATCATCGTCATCATCATCAGCATCATCATCATCAGCATCATCACCACCACCACCATCATCATCATCATCATCACCACCACCACCATCATCATCATCATCCTCATCCTCATCCTCATCCTCTCCTCATGATCATCATGATCATCATCATCATCATCATCATCATCATCATCATCATCATCATCATCCTCGTCGTCGTCGTCATCATCATCATCATCAGCAGCAGCAGCATCATCGTCATCATCATCATAATCAGCATCAGCATCATCATCATCATCAGCATCAGCATCAGCATAGCATCATCATCATCATCATCATCATCATCAGCAGCATCATCATCATCATCACCATAAACAGCAGCAGCAGCATCAGCAGCATGGCCATTATCATCACAACACTCTCAACCAGCATCTGGATCACCATCAACAGCAGCAACAACAACAGCAACATCAGCGTCAGCATCAACACCAATATGATTATCATCCGTATCATCGTTCGCCTTACTGTCTCACTTTGATTCATGGATCCCCTCTCCGTTAATATCAACCTGTCCTCATATCCTCCTCCTCCTACTACTCCTACTCCTACTCCTACTCCTACTCCTACTCCTCCTGCTCCATCGCCAGCCACCCAGAGAGAAAGGGAAGGACCAGGGGAAGGGGGAAGAGAAGGAGGGGGACAAGGAGGAGGAGGAGGAGGAGGAGTGAACGTCCCCTATGGAGGAGGAAGAGGAGGAGGAGGATGAAAACTACGACCATCGCACGGCTTCGGAAAAGGGTTTGATTTCGCTAAAGGCGCCTCGAACGCTTGAATGGGGGAGCCTCCTCAGGCCACCCTCTCGCTTGGGATTGGGCTACTGAAAACCACAGGGCTATTCGTTGACGCCTTTAGGCGTCTTCCCGAAAATTGTTGAGACCAAGCTGCACGTGCACAAAATTAGAACGGAACTCCCTCGGACAACTCTCGTGTAGCCTTTTGAGGGTGCACTCCGCACACGTGCCACGAACTCTGCAGGCTGAGATGAAACTGTCATCATCCGACTTGCCGAACAGATCCACCAAGCGGTCGATCGGTTGGACTGCTAGCTTGGCCAGGGAGGCAGGATGGCCTGGGCACCTCGCCCTAGCTCGATGCGGGGGGGGAGCTCCGAGCTGGTGCATCTCCAGTGGCAGAGCTGGCAGCGCCAACGGCTCGCTTGCCTCGTCGTGGGCACTGCGGGGGGGAGCCCTCGGGGGGCGGGGAGGGAGGGGCCGCCGCAGCCCCAGAACCCACGGGCCAGCCACCAGGGTTGACTCCACTCCGCCACGATTCCGAGATTGACGCAGTACCAACGTTCGGATTCAAACTCTCTACCGCGATGCCTCCAGGCCTTTACCGCCGACCCTCGGAGCAACAATTGGCCACCAGGCCAGCGCACACGGAACGTGTTCTAGAACTCGTGTAACGCGTTTGTTTCGCACGGCTCGAGCGGCTCACTCCGCTTCCGTGGGTCGCGGTAGTCTGGCGGCAGCCATCTTCGCAATTCCATCTGAAGCATCATTGCCAGTGGCGTGCCACCAGCTCTCACTGAAAGGTTCTGCCTCCGAGAGGTTCTGATGAGCTTTGGCCCCATTCAAAATCTCCATCTCTAGAAAACTTCTCCTCGCCCAGCCATCGTTCCAACCCCGTCGCACAAGTTCTTGCGACTGGGCGGCTCGGCAGAGGAGCAAAAACGAATAGTGGCAAAAACGTCTGAATGTATTATGGTGATACCTCGAAACTGGCTGGCCGCTAGATAGGCTGGAAACGTTTCGGAAACTCGGTTGCCCGGGAAATTGGCGGGAATCCCGAGTCAACTGGCCCACACAGATACGCTGCAGTGAAGCCGTCTGCCCCAGCGTGACACGAGCCCAGCAGGGTGCATGGGGGTGGCCATATTTAGCCACGCCCCTATCAATGTAAAACTCCTGGACAAAAGTCCGCTCAGAAGTGAGTTCCTAAAGGGGCCTGAACTCAGCCCGCTTGGGGCCCAGCCCTAAAGTTCTCGGGGCCCGAAACGGATGAGGTTCAAGAAACCCGGCACCTTCGGCAAAAGCGGAGGACTCACTAAAGACCTCGAGGACCTCTCTTCGAGATACTCACTTTTGAAGCTAGCTGCGCCACTGTACTGCATCAGGCGGCACATGATATCATCGAAAGGGTGTGCGGGGGGGGGGGGCGCAAGTGCACGCGGAATCAGTTTCATATCCTTTTTTTATGGAGTCTCTCATGCTTCCAAATCGATTGGGCGAGGTAGGCGAAAAGGATGCTACGCCCCTGCTTGGAGAAGTTCTCCTCCGCCAAAGCCTGCTTGGCATGGGAAATGTCTATCTCGTCCACGCCAATCTTGCCTGCAATCTACCCGGACAGACTGTCGTGCCACGAGCTGGCCATCGCGCTTTTAAGGAAGGCTGGCGACGCGGCCGTTAACAGTCAACTCTCCTCGTCGAAACTGTCAGGTTCACCAGGCGCACTCCATGGCCATCCAAAAACTATGAGACTTAGCCACACTGCGCCCAAGGGTCCCTGGACATGGCCCCATCCTAAAGGAGGTTTGGAAATAGTATTGTCCGCAAGCTGTCTCATGTCGGTTCGGTTGAATTTTGATTTGGCGGGGCTCTGCGACGCCCTCCAAACAGCCATGCTCAGCACAGGCACGGCCAAATCCAGACTTCCAGGTGGGTTCCTTTAGGAGCGACAATGAAAAGCCCTTGATCTGGCGGCACAACGGGGCCCAGCAACCTTCAGGGAAAGGCTTCTGGACCGCGACACATCTTGCTCAATTAGCACCGAGACCTCCGCTGCCTATTTTAGCCCACTGTTCCGAGAACTGTTGGTATCTGCGCAGGCTGCTCGCAAAGCTCGAAAACTTCAGAATCGTCCTTTCAGCTTGATGGATCTCGTCTTCAGGACTCTCTTTCCTTGGCGCATTAGTCTGGCACCCACCGTGAAACCTACACCTACGTCGTTAGCAGCTGAGGCCTGCTGCGCTGCTCGGCCCGATCGAACCCGGCCCATTGCCCGAGCTTGGCGGCCAGATCAACTCGGATCGCAGGCGTGGAAGCTATACCAACAGCCTTCTGCGTAGCGATACCACGCGACAAGTCGCGGGCGGTCGACTGGCACATGCTAGCTAGCCGAGGCCGTGACAAGATAATCCAGCAATGTGTTCGGCTGGCTGTTGCGGTTGGCCACTAAGAAATGATCGATACACGGCCGCTGGCTGCACCGCGGGGCGCGACTTCACCCGCAAATCTGGCGGCAGACAATACTGCTGCACAACGAACGCTTCTGCCCAACATCCCGCAGCTATGCAACGCCTAGGACACCCTGCAGGGAGAGCTGAGGGCCTGGTGGCCACGACGAGGGGCGACTGGCACCGATTGCAAACGATGACCGTGAAAACGTCCCATAAACCAGCTCCGTGCGCGCTGCCTCCAACACTGCCTACCGATGTATTCATGATAATCAAACAAATCCCCCAAGACAGCCTTGCGAGAGCTCTTTTGGAGCTCGAATCGTGGCCCTCGGCCTCCATGGCCGGCTCAAAAAACGACATCCCAAACATCTTCGACTGATTGGTGCGCAAAATACTCCCGAATATAAGCCTTTTTTCCCAGGAGCGCTCACCTTGACGATGTTTCCCCCGAGACTCGCCATGGACCATGCATCATGCCGGTGCCCCGATAATCTGGGCCAGGAGTAGGCCCGGCTTCGCGTTTCTCGATGAAGACCGCGATTATGGTTCTGATCCGGCTCGGAAAAAGACCGACTCGCTCGATGGACCTGAACAGCCTGCACGCGCACTCCACCCGAAGTCCCGGGCAATATCGAAATTCAGCGGGTGAAACGTGCCCCAGAACTGGCAGTGGTAGCTCTGAAACTCAGAGCTTTTATTCTCAACTGAGACGGGGTAGTCTCATCCAACTCTAAGTCTTTTCTGTTCTGGCTGCCACGGCTGGGAGCGGCGCTATTGTTCAGCTCCCAAAATGTCCAATGGTTTGCCCGACCGCCGCTGCTGGGTGGGCTTCCAAACACGAGACAACTGCCAATTGCTTTTGTTGCTCCACCCGTGACCCCCAACACCAATTTGGTCATAGTTTCGCGAACCCACTGCTCCCACGCGTTATCGTCCTCACGTCGGTCCCGAGATATCTCATTTCTAGAGCGCCCAGAACGTTCGAATCAAGGTCGGCGAAAACATGTTCCAGAAACTCGACATTGGGCTCCGACTGAGCGGCGCCCAGCAGCGTCGCCTGCACGCACGATCGCGCACAAGCGAGAAAATCTCAACCATCAGCAGCGGCCTCCAGATCAGCTTGAAAAAAGCAAGGTGCACCTGGGCATGCTGCACTTCGTCGAGCTGACAATTTCCTACACCTAATGGATACCCTAACCATCCAAAGCCCATGCTGTAGTAAGACCTGGAGCCATGGCTACGGCTATGCCTCAAACGCCTGCGAGCGGCAGCAGCCCCCCTCCAACTCCTACGCCCATTCCTTTCGACTGCCTCAGCTTTGATCCACTCGGCGGCGGATGACCGCGAGAGCGAGAGAGAGAGAGAGAGAGAGAGAGAGAGAGAGAGAAAGAAAGAAACAGAGAGACTAGAAGCATGGGGGCACAAGGCTGAAACATGGTTTTCCAATGCAACAAAAAAAGCGAGACCATGAACAACGCCCGCAGAAGACGGGCACGCCAAATTAACCTCGACGCGCCCCAGAGCGAGTTGGCAGCGGAAAGGGAGACGACTAGCAAACCCAAAAATACCACGCAACGCGCGGCAATTTTGTTTTCTCTCTCTCTCTCTCTCTCTCGCTCGGGGACACTATGCATGATATAGCGTTCGACCTTGGAGTTCGAGCGGGCCCGCCAGTGCATTGCCGGTTCGGGCGTGCAAACCACACCCAAAACCGCGAAGCAAGAGGATAAGCTGCGCTAGTATGGCACGATGCTGACCATGCCCCTGTCTAGGAACTGCGCAGGAGATGGCGGCCGGCACAGAGGGCCCTCTCCTGACCAAGCCCCTAACAAAAAGTTGCCGGGCAGCAGAACACTCGGCTGGAGCACGCAATCGTTCGCGCGCATGCTCTAAAGTCCGAAACCTGCCGCCCTGCGAACATAGTTCGCGGTGACAGCCCTCTCGCTGGCACGATTCGCTCTTCTCGCTCTCTCCCCGATGAACTACGTCGCACTCGCGAACACAATTCACGACGTGCACGTCGGTCGTTGCATTCGCGAACATACGCCGGACATGCGACGCCGAATGGGTCGCCCAATGGCATCCTCGTTGTCCCTGTTGAGGTTGCTGCATAGGGAACTCGGCACCGTCTTCTTGCGCCGCTCCTCGCTCAACCTCACTGCCGGGCGAGAGCTCCACCTCCACGACGTCGAGGACGATGAGCTCCCGGCCGATATTCGCGGGGTCGGCCCCCAAAGTACGGGCGTCGCGTCACGGCATTTCGGATGCCGGTTTAGTGCGCAGCTGGTCTGCAAGACACCACAGGTGGCCTGCAATGCGATTCTCCGATGGCGGCGGCACGCAGCCCACGGCCACAGCGGCGAAGACGGACGAGTCGTCCGCGACGAACTCGGCCAGCAGAGCGCAGGCCCCCTCCACCCTCAGCCCCCCGATCTCAACTGCCGCGGCGGGCCCGCGCGCCATCTCGCGGAGCGCGGAGCGCCAGGGGGCGCGCCTGCAGGCCGCCTGCTGCCCCGCGTGCCGGGGGCAGCTCAGAGCTGCAAGACGATCGAAGCACAAGGTTGCGCGATCGGCTCACGGCGTCGAGCAAGTGGCAGATATGTCTACCAGTGCGGCGGCACTTGCCCAGACGCATGTATAAGATGCCACGCGTTCCGCATCCATTCTCCTCCTCGCGCTTGAACGAGCCGCCGCAGCGCGCGCAGATCTGGCCCGCGCACTCCATCGACAGGAAGGCGATGCACACCTTGATCTTCTGCATGGCAAGAACATCGGAGTCGAGCTGCAACGCGCGACCGATGAGCAACTCGCCCCTGGCCCGGCGCAGCGCGGCGATGTAGACGGCAACGCTGCGTTGCGCGAGCAGCGCGAAAGCAGCTGCTTCGAGGGAGGAGACAGAAAGATCCGGGCGTGGACCTCCAGCCAGCTCGTCGGCCTTCGACTTGACCAGGTCGACGCGCCCGATGGCGCCGCACTCGGGCGAGCGCGTGACCCTGGCGAGCTTCGTGGAAATAGCTCGAGGCGCACCCACGCAGCCCGCGCCCGGCTCGACGCGGCGCGGGCGCTCAGCCGCAGCCCGCTCGTCGAAAGACTCGCAGCTTGGAACCTGCCAGAGGATGGCGGCACTGCCGGGCGGCAGGGTGACAGCATAGGCGATGCCTTGCGGGAGAGCCTTCTCGACGTCCACGGCGCGCACATCTAGGCGACGAGCCTCCTCTGAAGACAGACTGCGCTGGGACGTCCGTTTCCCCGCGCCGGCGAACGTCGCCAGGGCTCCAGCATCCACGCCGACGTCACCTGCAGAATGCGGCCGGAGAAGTCGCGGTCGGCATCGTCGGGCCTCGCCACCCTCGGAGACGCTTGCGGCGTCTTTGGGCGCGTCGACACCACGGTCATCTACCGCCCTGTCCTGGCCTTGCCCGGCGTCGGCCGCCAGCCGCCGTTTGCCAACCAGGAGGAACTGGATGATGCGAGCGCCCTTCCACTGCTCGCCAACGAGGCTGTGGGCGTCGAACATGGCGCCGTCCAAATGCAGTTGGCGGACGTCGCCTGGGTTCCGAGAGAACCACCAGATGACCAGACTGCGGATGTAGCCCGGCCGGTCGCCCATAGATTCCTGGCCACGCACGAGACGCACGGCGCGAACGCCAGGTCGCTGCAAGCATCTGAGGGACAGCTGGCGCACAGCATCGATGGCATCAGGGCATTGCCGAGCCTGCGTGCCCTGCTCGCCCTCCCAATAGGTCCTGGCTCCTGGGCCTGGAGTGACGCGCTCGTTGAAGTCCCCCGCGCGGCCACGCGGTCCCAGGCCCAGTCTGCTTCTGCCATGCCAGGCCATGCCAGTGCCCATCCCGATGAAGGCCCAGTCTGCAGACCATTGGGCGTTGAACTAATTGACCGCAACCTTGCCTCTGGCCGGGTCCACAGAAACAACAGCACTGGGGCCTATCTAGCTTGACGCGCCCGTTGCGCTGGGAGGCCGGTGGGCCTCCACCTGATCACCCACGTTGAAGCGCCCCATATCCGGTCTCCGTGGAGCGCGTCCAGAGGGCGCGCTTAACGCGGGCGAGCGAAGTAGCCTCGAGCATGCGCAGCAGGGCGATATCACCGATACGCCAACGCAGTCGACCGGGCTGCGCCTCGCCACCACCAAGTTGGCTGGCTCTGGCGACGTAGTCGCCCTCATTCCCCTCGCCCGCTTCAAGCGGCGGCAGCAGAGGGCTGCCTGCCAAAGGCGACGCCGACTGGCGCGATGCCGCCCACGTGGGCGAGGCTGTTGCGGGCGAAGATGGCACAGGTCAGCACGAAGTCGAAGTTGGCGGCAAGTCTTCTGCGCTCCAGCTGCTCCTCGGCGGCGCGCGGCGCGCGTCGTAGCATTACGCCGCGTCGCTCAATGAATCGACCGTGCAAACGTGGAACGCGGATGTCCACCTGGGCCCACCCCCTCCTCATCTCTGCTACGAAGGTCATCCCGCCTCCGCTGTCCACGATGATGGTCTCCATTGATCCGCATAGCTGAATCCAGAACGTGTCAGTAGCTGCCAGCAACGATGGGTCGCGTCTGTCCGCGATTTTCTGGCCGTCATGCCACCGCGCGGCGCAGCAGATCAACTGCATGATCATACATCTTTTCAATAAGAGATAGCGCAGTCAACGCGCTGATTCATTCGCGTCGAAAGGCGTAGCGCGGGGGTGGTCTGGCGCGCTGATGGAAGCCATTCGCGACATCCCCGACAGCTGTTACTACTGTGGGGACGAGGTCGAGGATGGACTGATCCTCCTTAGTGGCGTGCGACCACTGGAGATATAGCCTGCGCAACTCTCGCACGCGCGTCTCGTCCGTGTCGCCCCGTAGTGCTCGTAGCGACGTGGTGATGTCGAATCGAAACCAGTCTGCAGGCTTTGAATTGCCTGCAGCAGCGTCGGCAGCTCGCGGCGCTGCCCGTCCAGGCGCTGTGCCGACTGCAGGACTAGCTCGTAGTTCGTAGTCGTGGACCGGCAGCGCAGCTGCCGGATCCACTACCCTGGGCCCCAGCGCTGCAGGATGAACGGTCTCCGGGCGCACTGGACGCTGCCAGTGGTAGCGCTGCCTCGTCTACTGCTCCGAGGTCGGCTCCTCCAGGTAGTGGGGGCCGGTGATCGATTGCTTGGGCGCGGTGCTCCAAGTCGCGCTGGTGCTCTTGGATATTGGCCGGTACGTCAACGAGGCCGTGCATAGGGATCTGCGAACCTGCGCTTGCTGAGCTCGTGGGCGCGCGCTGGATGGTCACGTTCATTCTAAGCACAGCAGCCTGGGCATGCCCAGAGCATGGGGGCTCTGCGAGGACGCCAGCAAGTGGCCGGACGTCGGGCGCATCGGATCGCACATTGCGGCGGCGCGCCTTGCACGTGTAGCGCGCGCGCTCAGCGGCTATGGCGCTCCTGACTCCTCCCTCCGTGGCCCCTGAGGCCACTGCTGGAGAGGCCGCCACATCGACGCCGCAGTCGCGAACATAGTTCGCCATGCGCAACGCCTCGGGCGCCGCCGCATGCCCGCGACGCCCTGGACAAGCCGTTCAGCCATCTGCCACGGCCAGATTAGGGCGTCGAAACAAATGTCGCCCTTGACTCGCACATTGGCGCGCTGGTTGATTCACTTCAAATTCGCGGACATCTCGAGGTTCTCTGGGGCGGAAAAAGACCAGGCCCGCGGTCTTCCGCAGCATGCCCCCGCGACGGCCTCGCAGCCCGAATCGGCATTGGTCGAAGACGACCTCGCGCACGCCTGGCGACGCCAGCACCAATGGCCAAGGCGGCTCGCTGCACAGCCGCGACAGGTCGGGCTGCTCGTTGACAAGATAACCGCCAAGCTGCAGCTGGAGCAAAGCTACGTGGCCGCGCGGGGCCGCGCCCTCGCAGGGGCGCAACCAGGCGCAACAACGAGGTTCGTCTCTAAACGTAGCCCAACGACCGGAAGGCCGGCAGGTAGCAGCCGCGATGGCCACTGGGGTTCGGCTTTGTCGGATCTATCGCTCCACGGCTGGCCTATAGTCACCGAGTCCAAGTTGGCGCCCACCTCGAGGCGGCGGCGAACGGCAAGTTGGCTGGTCCTCGCCCCCCACCCCCACTCACCCCGGCATGTTTGCATGGTGTCGGCGTCGTGGTCGATGGAGGTGAGGTCTGCAAGAAGATGATGGACGTCGTCGAAATTTGCTGGCCAGGTCGTCTGACCCCTCGCCAAATGGCGGCCCGATGCCCGGGCCGACGAATCCTGAAACCACCAGGATTGCAAACCTGAGGTGAGGCTGCCTGGGGGTTTGTCGTCGCCGCGCACGTCGGCGTGACCCGGCTCGCCAATGGGTGGGAGGCCAACAAGGCATGGGGCCAGACCTGCGAGGTCGGCGCCGCAGTCGCCGCAGTGGTCCTTTACGACATGCTCGCGCGCTCTGCGCACGTGGCCCTCTTTTATCTTCGCGTTCTGGCGCGCGCGCCCTGCCGCGAGGTAGGCACCGACAACGCAGTTGTCGGATGCCTGCGGCTGTTCGCGCAAACTCAACAGTACCACGCCGCGCGCGGCATTTTCTTGCTCGCGCTTGGTCGGGCACGTCCTCACCCAAAAATAACGTAAACAAAAATATAAAATCGTCGCAAATGGTTGCGCTACTTTTGAAAATTCCCCCCGTAGAGTGGCATCCCCGCATGAATCCTTGTGGTCCTGGGTGTCTTGCCGGGCGCGCTGGCCCTGGGCGCGCTGCTCGGCGCCACGCATGCCGGTCGCTATAGGACAAAGAGTAGTGTTCAAATCTGGCACCGAACCTGCTGCCGCGCCTCGCCGGCGGCGCGCCTTCCGCGCACGCAGCACTCAAAACTCGGCCGTCTTTCCGTCCAGAGGGCAAAATTTCACCAGGAACTCCCGCCGCTCCGCCACCCCCAGCTCTAGAACCGAAGCGTCGGCGCTCATCTCCTGGATGGCGCCCTCGAAACTTGCCTCCGCACGGGCCCGTTCATTCTTGGCCAGCTGGGCGCTCGCGGCAGCCCCGTTCGCGACGTCGCGCTTCCCGGCGTGCTTCACCATGACGCCCACAGGGGCGGGCTCCATAACAGCCGCGAGACCGCCAGCCGCACGCGGCTGCTCGTTGGAGCACGACTGCAATAGGCCGCAAGACGCAGCGCGTCGCGGCACATCAGGGCCTTACACGCGTCGGTTCGCAGTCGCCCAGTCGTCGGTGTGCCTCTCGAGCTCAGCGCCGCATCGGCATTGTTGATTGGGAATAAGTAAGCCAGCGAGCATCGCGAAGGCCACGCTGCTGCGCTGGGCCTCTGGGGCCAAAGGTTTTGGGCACGCGCGGCGCTTGATGAAGCGCAGCACGCTGACGTCAGTCATCTGCTGCGCCGCTGGGCGCCTCCATCGAGGTCCGCGCCGACTGGCCACTACAGCGCCAGGGGGGGTCGAGGGAAAATATACATTTAAAGACACCGCGCAGTCGCCCCACTAGGAGGAGGAAGGGTCAGCCCGCAAGGCTGGCCCAGCCGACCTGCCCAGGCACGAGTGAGCAGCGGGGCCAGGTCACCCCGCCTGGGCCCTGGATAGAAGGAGGGACACATGTCGAGCACTACAGGACCACGGATACGACGTCCTCCACACCACCGCCTACGAGGCCGCAATCTGTCACTGGCCGACGGCGCGTTTCCCAACGCAGATTACAGCATGCCGCGTGCCACGCGCGACACGAATTGGGACAGACCCCGCAGCGTTCTCGACCCCCTTCTCGACTGGTGCGGATGGGCCATGGACGCCGGCACCAGGATCGCGGTGTCCGCGGGCTAGCGCTGCGCATGATCACCTGGATCTCGCCGCGGTTGTCGGGGAACACCACTCCGCCCACGACGCCGATGCCCCTCGGGGCCAGTCCTGAGCGGGGGGGCGATCCGAAGGTGAGGGCCTGGCGGTGCCAGAGCGGCCACGCCCGTAGGCGCCAGCGTGCGCCCGCAGGTCGCGACGCTGACGTCCGCGCAGGCGACAGGGTCATAGCCCGCTGCATTAGGCGCGCCCCGCGCTGGTGCTTATGCGTTGGGCTAAGAAGCTGAATTTTGAGCGTCTCAAGCTCGCGGGCGTCGTGTCGTTGTCGTGGTTGTTGTTACCCGCAGCTTGGTGGCGTGGGCCGTTTAGGTGGCAGTCCCTGGGTCGGTTGTTGGAGTTGGTCAAAGTTGTCGACTAGTACGCATAGGTGGCCACTTGGAGCTGACGCAAGGTCGAAGTGCATGGAGCCCGGGCTTCAACTGTTTTCGCAGCCCCCAGGACCGGGAAGCGCGCGGCGCCCACCCCGCTGTTGGACCGCGTGGATTGCAGAATGAGAAGGGCAGGGAGATCGCAGCCATCGCCCTGCACTGCAGGGGCACACATGCTGCGCAGGGCGGTCGCGCCATCGCGGGTGGTAACCGCAAGAAGTCACTGCACCTCCCAATGGGCAACCTGCGAGCCGTTGCCTACTACTGCAACGTAGAACGGAGACGCCAGCCTCTCCTCTGCGGGCCGGAGCCTCGCCCCAATGGCTTCGTCGACCAGGTTCATCGCGAAGCGTTGCCCCCAGAGGTTTGTCCAGGCGCAGCCATCCACAATGGCGCCAGCGACCAGCGAGTCGGTCGGCGGACTCGGGCCTGCCCCAGACGAGGTCGGCCGACGCGGGAACGTCGGCCGGAGCGACGGAGCACGCAGGCCCGAATGGTCGTCGCACGGCACTGCCACGTCGGCAGCGGACACAACACTGGAAGCACTGCCAGGGGGCCGCAGTGGATCCTGCCGCAGTTTCCCCGGCGCCAGCGCGGGCCGAAGAAACTGGATGTCGCCGCGATGCGGCGGTCTCCTCTGGCGCGCTGTCGTCCGGCATCAGCCGGGCCAGCGCCGCGGGTGCCAGGCCCGGAGCACCGGGGTCTGCCACGCGGGCTGGCAGAGCAATTACTGGGCCCACTGCAGCACGATCTGCACCAATGAAGCGGAACTCGGCAATGACGCCAGCCAGGCCTCGGCACGCCGGGCAGTGCACCAGGCAAGCGTCGGCGCACAGAGAAAGCTGCAGGCGGCGCGCCTGGCGCGAGATGCGGCGGCGCTGCAGGCGCACAACGCGACCGCCATGCGCGAAAGCCTCGCCGCAGATAAGACATTCCTGGTCGTCTCGAAGACCGCGGCGCGGGGTGTAGCTGGCGCTTCAGCCGGCACAGGAGGTGGATTAGTGGGGATTTCTGTCCTACTCTGCGCGGCTCGTCGTCGATGCTCGCCTAGAGCTCACCTGCAAGCTCGGCGCCGTGGAGCTCGTCGAAGTGTCGCCGTTGCGCGCGGTCGAGCGTGGAGCCCGCTCCGCTCTCGGATCGCGCGCCGCTAGACACCCAGGCGCCGCGGCCGGCGTACCAAATGGCCACTCCCCCAAAGGGCTGGCTCGAGCCATTGGGGACGCGGTGCTTGAAGAGAGCCAGGTCCTGGGGGGCCTTCGGCGGCGACGCGGCTGCCGACACGGACTGCAGCGGCCACGTCGTGGAACTGGGTTCACATCGCGCGCTGATGCCTAGCGCTGAGAACGACGGCATACAGGCCCAGCTCGGCGTATGCACATCGGCAAGTGGGGCAGCTGGCACCGCGATTCGGGCACTGACGTCGCTCGCCCAGTTGCGCCCAGGCCGTGGCCCCAGCTGGGAAGCACCAGACTCTCCAGCCCAGCGCTGCGATGTCAGTGCCCGCGGTGCTGCTGACGCCGCTGGAGCTGCGAACGCTGCAGGCGCTGCGATTCTCCAATCTTGCCGGGCGGACGGGCGACGTTGTTGCCCCATCCGCCTGCCAAGCAGAGCCCTGATGCACGCGGCCCAAAATCTCGCCAATTTCCTGGCCCAGTCGCCGAAGTTCGCCGTCACGAGGGTCGGACGAAGCCGACAAATGGCGCTGGCCAACTGCCTGGCATGAGCCGTCGGACGCAGCACTGGGCGCTGCTGCCGTTGATGCTGGAGCTGGCGCCGGCCGCGTAGCTGCCGAAAATGGGGGGCGGTTGGCCGCCGTTCTGGGGGTCGGCGCTCTGCGTGGGGCCACCGCCATCGGCTCTCAGAACCACGGGTTCGGGCGCCCCGTGGGCCCCCTTGGTCATCCAAACCGAATACGTACCCCGCGCCGATGATTGAGCTGCTGGCCCCGGCGCTCCGCGGTGCCCCAGGCGCGCGAGCGGCGAGGGCGCCGGCCCAGGCGGCGGCGCCGGCGGCGCCGAGGCCGAGGCGTCGAGGGGGAGGGCGCGCCCTGGCCGGCGCCGACGGGGACATTCGCGCGAGGCGCTCCTCCGAATCGCACTCGCGGCACGCGAGACGCGCCCCGCCAGGGCCCAGTGGGTTGCCACGTCGGCCAAATCCCAAGCAACCGGTTCGATGCTCGCCCGTTCCCTCACCCCTGCCCTCCCCGCTGCTGGCGAAGGTTTCGCGGAGGTCGTTGTCGGCTCAGTTGGCTGGGGAGGCGCGGGGGCTATTCTCCCGCGGCCCTTGCCCTTGCGCCCGACGACCGCCCGCGGGCGACGCGCGGCCCCACCGTCGCTGGAGCAGCGCCGTTAAGACCTGGCGCGCTCGAGCCCAAGAGATGCTTGCCGCGCTGCCCCAGAGGAACTTCGCGCAGTTCGGGGCCGTCGGCAGCGGTTTCTTCGCCGAGTGAGCCGACGGCGTCGGAGTCGACACCAGAGTCGGAGCCCGTCGCTGGACGAGCCGCCCGCGGCGCTGCTGATGCGTCGGCGCCGGCGGACGATGGCGCCGCAGGCGGACTCTGCGCTGCCCCCAGGGCTGGGGGGCCCATGCCGCCCCGGCCCCAGTGTATAGGCTCTCTGATCCTGATCGAGCCCCAATGCCATAAGCTCTCTGATCCTGATCGCGCGCGGGCAAACCGGCGCGAAACGGTCGGCGTTGGGGCGCGCGCGCGACCGCGGCAAGGTTGCCCAGCGCGCCTCCGACCATGTCCAAATTTGCGCAACTGACCCAGCATGCGCGCCAGCTGCGGCGCGCACGTCGGGTGGGCCATGTTGCAGGTAAGTATTAGGTGAGGCCCTCCCAGCCGATCAGGATTTAACCCGCCTGCTGCGCCCAGTTGCGGAGGATGCCGATCCGGGCGAGGCGATCGTCAATGCGCCCCCGCAGCCATCGGTCGACACCCATCGTTGCCGATGCCGCCTGCGCGCGCCCCCCCTCTCCAAGCTGGCCCCGCCGTTCGGCCGAGCTGGGGGGGAGCTAGGTCACGGGCGCCACTGGGTCGACGTTGACACGGCCACCCTGGACGAGGGCAGCCGGCGGCCACTAGTCCACGCACTCGCGAGCCACGCCAACCAAGCGAGGCGACGCGCAGGCCAATTGGCGAAACTCGTCGGGCCACTGACCAAATCATTACCCTCTGAAACCAGCACCGGAGGCGCAAACGTCGCACGTCGCCGCTGCCACCGCCGCCCGCGCCCACGCAGGCGACGCAGCTGACGCCCGCGGCGATGCTCTGGCAATGATCATCGGACCCGTCGTGGGCGCATGCTCTTGGCACGCCCCCCCATCGCTAGCGCATGGGGTATTTTGTTACGTCGCACGACTGAGGCGCCGGCTACACTCGGCGCACTCTGCCACATAGCGGCGAAAGAACTCGTCGCGACTGGCACTGTCACTGCGCCGAGGGCCGCCACCTGCACGATAGCGAAAAAGGAAGACGCATACAGACCCAAATCTGCAGAAAGCAAAAAGCGCGCATGCAACGTCGAGGGTCGCGCCCCGGAAGACCGATAGCGAGTAAACCCAAGCATTCGTAGCGGCCCTCAGGAAAGATGGTAACGTAGTTTCCCGGCCCACCTCTGCGCGCCCGCTCTTACCCGCGCTCGCTCCCCCCTGGCTTCCACAACGCACTTGCGGACAATTCGGGTCGCATTGCCGACACCGACGACGCAAGCGTCGGATCGAACAACTGCTTGACATTGTCGGCTACACTCACATGCGAATGCAAGGAGGGCGATATGTAATGTGCCTTTTCTCTCTCCCCCCGGCTTCCGCATCACAGTTGCGCATAGCTCAGGGGCCGCGGGCGAGGCCGCGAATCCGTGAAAACCCTGAGCATCTCGAACACACTTCGAGAGCACCCGAAAAGGGAAGAGCAGGCGCGCGAGGGGCGCGGTCCTTAGTGCTGATGTCCATGCTCGCACCTGGCGCACCCCCGCGATCGCCCTGGCAGCTGGGCGGGCGCTACCCCGACGGTCCCTAGGGAACCGTCGTATGCCGCGATGAACGGGAAGCGGCACGCGAACACGGAGAGCACGATCCACCGCGAGACCGCACCTGGGGGCATGACACGGTGAGCATGATGAGGTCCCTCCCACTTGTCCTGGCTGTATAGCACGGAGAAATTTTGGAGCCCTCGCCGTCGAATCAAGGCCGCGGGAGGAAGCCATGCAAGCTATGGCGACGCGTGGAAGGGAGCCGAAACTCAACGAATTGACGGGACTCCCAGTTCGCCCAAACGGGCGGCCGCGCGAGGGGCTGGGAGGTGGCGCCGGGGCGCCGCTCATTCGTTCCTGATGTTCACGTGGATGCTCGCTTGACCTGGCCTGCAACCCTGTGGAACTCATCGAACTGAGCCATTGGTCTGCGTTCGGAATGCCGGAGCCATGCGGGTGCCTCCTCTTTCTTTTTATCCTCGTCGTCTTCCGCGACATCGTTCCTCAACTTATCCATCGGCTCCTCATCCATCTCCATTCCCTTGTCTTCCTCATCGTTCATCTCATCTTTCCTCTGGTCCTTCATCGTTTCGTCATCGCTCTCCTTGTCGGATTCGGATGGGGAAATTTGCTCATGTGGTTCCGTCGCATTGGCTCTCTCCACCTCCAGGGGCCTCTCGAAACTTCCGGGTTGCTTCCCTGTCAGGGCAGGGAACTCAGGCACCTCCGGCAGCGGCACGAATTTCGGAAGAATGCGCTCCAGCTCCGTGTCTATCTTCAGGAAGTCGCCAACAGGATTGCGGAAAAGCAGCAACTCGATGCGTGCCAGCCGCTTGTCGATGCTGCTATTGTTGCTCACGTGCTCGTCCACTTCCCGCGCGATGGAGCTACATTCGCCGTTGGTGGTCAAGATATCTGTGTGCATCGTGCCCTCGGGCCTGTCGAGCCTGTCTGTGATCTCGTCCATCCGAGTGTTCATCTTGTCCACGTTGGTGCTCATCTTCTCGATTGCGAGCTCCATGGTAGAAAATCGCGAATGAATGCTTGCCATATCTCGAGCCACTGCTTCATGTCGACGGTGAGTCCGGATAGGACACGCGCTGGTGACAGTGGACATTGCGGCCTGGTGGCTGTGCTCGCTGTGCCGGGGCTATGCAAGCTGTGCCAAGTGCTCAACGAATTACCAATTAGAACTAAAGGGTACATGGTTGAAAGCACTGGTCTACGGTGCAAGAGTTCAGACGAGGGTATGAATATCAAGCTTATGAGACGGGCACGTCAGGTTACCGCTAACATGCCCCAAAGCAAAACGGCAGCGGAACGGGAGATGATTAGCAAACTCAGACTCAGAAGTACCACGCAGCGTGCATGATACACCGTTCGAATGACAGCGGGAGGAGATGGGGGAGCCGGAAGAGAGGAGGAGGAGGACGAGGAGGGGAGAAGAGAACAAAAAGGATATACGAGGAGGGTAGTAGTAAGCAGGAGTTGACTGGAAGCAGAAAGTGCAGCCCACCACCCACCCACCTGCCCCCCACACACACACACACACACACACACACACACACACACACACACACACACACACACACACACACACACACGCACACACGCACACACGCACACACGCACAAACAAACAAACAAACAAACAAACAAACAAACACAAACACAAGACAGCACGCACCCATACGCCCTCGTGCGTGCCCGAGCTGTCAACCCTCAGCGAGCCGTTCAGCCCATCCCTGGCCGTTCGGCCAGCCAGCTCTACGCACCCAAACCCGGGCGACCAGTCGCGCGATCATCCCGGTGCTCGGTCAGGACTGAGCGCTGTTTCGCGGGACCGCACCACTGGTCCAGGATGCCGTCAATCAGCAGGAAGGTAAGATAGTGGCCTCCTGAATGGGATCCGAGAAGATGGGGTCGGAAGATTGCTCCGCATCGCCGATGAGGATTGCACCGTATCGCCGATGTATCGCCGATGTATCGCCGATGCATCGGCGATGCATCGGCGACGTCGGCGATGCATCGGCGATGCATCGGCGACGTCGGCGTGGGGAAAATTGCACTCCACACTGAGCCGTATCATCGATACATTCGCGATGCGGCAGGATCCTCCGACCCCATCCACTCTGACCCATCTGGGAGGCCTGGATAAGAACAAGTGGAGTGCGAGATAGTCCAAACAGTGGAAGTAGAAGTATCCACGCAGCGCACGGCACCACTGCACAGTGCTGCGGCGGGGCCCGCTCAGCGCGTCATAACGATGTCGTCGATCTTCAGGATCCAACAGCCACACATTGGGTGACAACCCACGGATTGTACCGTGTCCCTCCCAATGCACGATCCCTCCCCATCAACCTCCAATCCGTCACCCCTATATCATTATTTCTCCCAATTCACTGATTGAGCCCACGACAGCCTAAAAACATGACCACCTTCACACTCAGCTCGGATAGATCAGCCGCCGCTCAAATTCGGATACATTGACAGACCTTCAATCGATTACATATCGAAACATACACCCGTGTGTATGTGTGTATGTGTGCATGTGTGTATGTGTGCATGTGAGAATGTGTGTATGTGTGTATGTGTGTATGTGTGTATGTATTTGGTATGTATGTGTGTATGTGTATGTGTATGTGTGCATGTGTGTACGTGTGTATGTGTTTATGTGTATGTGTAAGTGTGTACAAGTGTGTAAGTGTGTATGTGGAAGTGTTCGTAAGTGTGCGTGTGTAAGTGTATATGTGTGTAAGTGTGTGTATGTGTGAATGTGTGTGTGGATGTGTACATGTGTGTATGTGTAAGTGTGTGCATGTGCATGTGTGTATGTGTCTGTGTATGTGTGTATGTGTATATGTGTGTATTTGTGTATGCGGGTGTGTATATGGATGTGTATACGTATGTGCATGTGTATATGTATGGATATGTGTATGTGTGTGAATATGTGTATGTCTATGTGTACGTGTATGTGTGTATGTTCGTCTAGGTGTATGTGTATGTGTGTATGTGGATGTGGATGTGTATGTGCATGTGGATATGTATGTGTATGTGCATGTGCATGTGCATGTGCATGTGCATGTGCATGTGCATGTGTGTATGTGTGTATGTGTGTATGTGTGTATGTGTGTATGTGTGGATGTGTGTATGTGTGCATGTGTGCATGTGTGTATGTGTGTATGTGTGTATGTGTGTATGTGTGTATGTGTGTATGTGTATGTGCATGTGCATGTGCATGTGCATGCGTGCGTGCATGCGGCGTGCGGGAGGGGCGCAGCCTGTGGGGCAGGCCGACTGACGGGGACGGTCGTGGACGAGGGCGACGGCAGAAACACCGGGCGGCAACGGGAGGGCAGGGCGCCAGAAATGGCCACTGCCCACCTAACAGGTCACCCCAACCTCAGCCCGACTTCCCAAATTTCGGGTTCAGGAACGTACAGGTTCCGTCTGTGTTTGATTCAATGTTCAGGGATGCCCCCCCCCCCCACCAATTTCAATGAATGGCAGCCTGAAGCCTTCGGGGCAACCATGGGCCCGTCTGGGCCCGAAGGGTCTTCGGCCCTGGCCGACATGCACAAGAAATCGGCAGCAGTGGAAGGCTAACGGGGACGGGGCCGAGCGTAGAGGGTTGGCGGCAGCGGAAGGCAAAAGACACAATGGCCAGACACGGCCCAGGGCACGGGGGCTGGGCCGACACGACAGAAGCCTCCCAGAGGAGTCCGATTTGGACAGGGCCAGAGGACCGCGCCGCATCGCCGATACATTGGCGATGCATCGGCGACGCCGGCGACGCATTGACGGCGTCGGGGTGGAGAGAATCGGGCTCAACGTCGCGCCGCATCGCCTCATCGGGCTCCAAAGTCGGAGGTAGCGTGGGAATCGGCCCCAGATGCCAAAAAAAAACTGAATAACAAGAACAACTTCCAAAACAAGCTGCGCGGTCGGACTCTGTCAGCCCGCAAGGGCATCATACAATGCAGCCCGATGTGAACCGAATTGGCGGGTGGACGTATGGGTCGAAGGTCCGAACTTGGCGCCCCAGCCAAACCGAGACTCCGTCAGCCCAGCAGTTATTTGACAAAGGATCATAGCATTCGGACATAACGATTTGCAACTTTTGTTATACGATCGTCCCTGGATCAGGTATCCCAGTCGTTTAGAAGGTCACGGACTTGGCCAGTATATGCAGTAGCGATGGAACGCGCGCACAAGGAAACACCTCGCGCGGGCCTTTTTCATGACAAACTCGCAGCACGAACAGCTGCAATCCACGCCATGACCAAAGTTAGCAGTCGGTGGCGGCGGCGGCGGGCGACGGCAGGGACGCAGCCACATTTACTCCTCCCGCGCCAGGATGCGTAGGCCTAGCTAAAGTTCCCGTCGGAGTTGCCGGACTTCGCGCAATCCCCAGGCACATTGGCCTCCCCGGCGCCAATCCCCCAAAACGCTTTTACGGCGCTCGGGACGATACCGCACCTACACCTCGCAATCCCTTAAAGTGGGCCTAAAAAGACGGATGTCTCCCACAAACGATACAGTGCGCCAGCTCATCGCAACGTTCCTGGTCAGAACAGATACCTCACTCTTCAAGAACATGCACTCGCGGCTGAGCCGTGCACTTTCGTGGCGGTAGAGGTGTTGGCCCGCGGCAACGCACGGTTAAAGAGCGCGCCCCATCGCATGCAGTAGGCAATCAATCAGATCATTTTCAGTCAACAACAGATTTTCAAATAGCATGCGAGATCACTCATTCTAAGAACCGGCCCGTTTTCCTTTCGAGAGACGGACCCGCTTGTTGCGCTCGCGGATGCCCCACCACTGCGATTTGCTGAAGTACCGGCGGCGCTACCATCTCCAGCATAGGAGCGCCGACTAGCATCCCAATTTCCAGTCTCGCTGTTGCCATGCCCCCCCCTGGATGTCACGACCACTCTGACTCGTCGCCGAGGGTGCCGCGGAATCCGCGGCAACTGACGGGCCTCCGCCCACGGGGACTGCGACGTCACCGACGCGGATGTCCGGGCGTCAAGCCGCGGGTGCCGGCGAGCCCCCGGCGCTCCTGGGAGCAGGTCTCCTCGGGGGCGACGGCCAGCGATTCGACGGCGCCGGAGGCCGGAGGCAGCTTGGGGCCATATCGCTCCATCGTTGTCGGCTGTCGGCTGGACCAGCAGCCGCACCGCGGGCGTCGTCTACCTGCGCGGCGCTGCCCGACGCCGAGAAACCGCCGCTGGCCGAGTCGGCAGCGGCCCCAGGCACGGGCATGCTCTCCAGGCTGGCCTCGGCTGCCGAGGCAGCACCACTGGCTGGGCCAGCGGAGGCCCCAGCGCCTGCCGCGCTTACTCTATCAGCCCTGCCTGCCGACGATGCGCCGCCATCATCACGCGGCACACATCATTGGCTGGGCCGACCATGGGCCTTCCTTCTCTAATAGCCCGGATAACGCCAAACGCGATCGCGGCAGCTCGTTCGCCACAGTCGGCGGCCATCTGACCCCGCGACGCGGCGTGGTCGCCTGTGGCCTCCGCGGCCCAATTTGAAGCGGGCGCCGAATTCAGCGGCGCACGCGCGCGCCCAGGAAACGCACCTGGGATCTGAGGTTGAATCCCAGATCCTGGATGCACGCCTCGACCAAGTCTGAGCTCCCCGCCGCCGCCCTGCCCTCGGCGCCATTCGCCCGAGCGTCCAATCCTCCTCTGTTTGGGGCAGCGTTCAGCTCCGAACGGACCTCGGGCCTCTACGCCCCCATCATGAGCAGCCACATAGCAGCGCTCCATCTTGAGTCTTGCGACCAACTCCACGATTTTCGCAAGCGCTCTAAAGAGTCGCAGCTCAAAACAGAACTCCAACAATTTCCATAAGTTGTCGACGTAGTACTTGAAATTTGGACGGCCCACGGCCCCCCTCGCTACTACCTGCCCCCCTCACGTATACCATCGCACACTGGGCAGCCGCGTTCGCGGCGCGGGCCTCGGACGCAAGAGCGCAAATGGCCGCGGCAGGCTATCTTTCCAAATGAAGAAACGGCTGGCCCCCAGAACCACCAGGCATGCGGATGTCGATCTCTTTCCCGCGCGGAAGACCCTCCCCCGTAGCGCCAATCGCGCGCGTGGGATTTATAGCAGCGACATCAAATGGGAATACTACTTTGTCTTCACTGTGATCGGGGCGGGGCGAAAAAACGACTGGCCCGAGCGGTTAAACCGCCCGCAGGCTAGCGTTACGCTTCCAAGACAGCAACAGCAGCGAACCGCCCCCCAACTCCCGACATTGCTTCGCTCGCCGGGCGACTGCTTTGCTCGCGCGGCGGGGAAGGTCCCGGAAGTTACTTACGCCAGCAATCGAATCATGATTGTGCGCCATAGGCTTCGGGATCGTAGAGCCCAGCTGCTCGGCTGCAGCTCTTGGGCCACCAGTTGAATGGGCGGTCTCGGCAGGCCGAGCCAGCGCAGGGGCGACATGTCCCTCGCTCGCCTGAAGGTCCCCCATAGCTCCAATTCGCAAGGGAGCGCGGGGACTTCGCCACTCGCGCCCTCAGTCGAATCTCGCCAACGGGGAGCAAGCCGCGAGCGTCGGGCACTGATCTGCCCACTTGTACAAGTTGTGCCACCAAAATGATAGTGGGGCGACGTTACTCTTGTACTTGACACACTCGATGAACCGTTCATGAATGGTCCCACGAACCAGATACGCCGAAATTCGCATTTGGGCGCGGTCGAGCGGGCCCAGATCTGTCGACAAAAAAACAGACCCCTGTTCGTTATTGAGAGATGACTGCCCCCCACGGGACACATTCATCCGCGTTTGGTAATTTCCCAAGCATCGCCATTCAACCTATCGAGCGTGCGAAGGTTATTCTCAACGGCGGTCGAAGAGGACCCCTGCCTGCGACGTCGCTGAGCGACGGTCAGACCAACGTTCTCGGGCCCCCCCCCAAACGTTCTCTTGGATCGCCCCATCGCCCTCTCAGGAGGAACAAAATCCAAACGGAAAGGAAGCCGAGAAACGGTCGCATTGCAAAACGGGCAAGCCCCAGACCCCAAACGGAATTCGCGGAGCCACGCGCAAGGGCAACGGCCAGCAGCTTTCCAGGGTGGGGCCGCAAGCCTCACTGCGTCTGCTTCACGCATCTCAAGCGGTCGAACCGCCCGAGCACCCTCCGCGGGCCGGCCATCATTGGCAGCCTCCACAATCGGAGAAGCGGAGCGTCCACTTGGAGGTGCCGAACAATCAGCGTCGACGAGAGAGAGCGCGACGCCCTGGCTAGCCAACGAATTGGATAAGACGACGCCCCAAACGATGCCGGCCCGTTCGTTCACCGCCCCCTCCAAGCGGCGCGACGCCATGATCTTTGAGATGCCCGCCCCCCAAAAAAAGGCAGCGTGGAACCGACGCCGCGTCAAGGGCCGCGCGTAAATTGCGCCTCAACGACACCATGGGACTAAACATCATCATACGTTCCCAATGAGACCGATGATTCTCGCGCACATGTCAGAGCACAATTCGGGCACCAACGGAACCGGCCCCCCCCTCACGGGCGTCGCACTGGAAGCCCCCAGGCCGGATGAAACGGCCCGGGGGCCCTGCTGGACCAGAAGAAGAGGAGGGGGAAGATGGAGGGCCGTCGCTGACGGAGAGCCCACGCGAGCTAATCCAGCGCGGGATCGCGTCGGCAGCCACGACGCGCCCAGGGATTTCCAGGCCGCATGGAGAAGCCTCATGGCATCGTAGTCAGGATCGCTAAAGAAGGCCAGATTTGCCTCCAGCTACTGAAACTCCCCCTGCGGCGCACACGCGCTCATTGCCGACAATAGTCACTGACGTCCCTGCACAACCCTAGCGATGATATGAACAGGGGGGCCCAGTTCCCGCGACCCCCAGGAGCCCCCGCCAACTGACCACTGCCAGCGACGGCTCGAGAGCATTGCCTCGAGCCCCAAGATTTGAAAGGAACCCGGCGACAACGCCGTTCAACCGCGCGTCGCCAAACCAAGAGCTTCACACCGAAAGCCGTCTGCCTCCATCTTCATGACTAGCTCATGAAAGGAGCGCGCCGCCCCCCATAATCTCGCGCGCGAAGCGACCTGCGCCGGAGGAGGTAGGAGCATCAAGTTCCCGATGCACCTCCCTTCCCAGAAACAGCCTCGCCCGTTCCGCGCCCGACGAATACTGGGGCCACCCCCAGATTGAGAGGGGCGTCGTAACAGGACTCGCGCGAATGATGCGCGGCGCGAATTCCGACCACCACTGCCCGGCACTGAGCCTGCTCATCCAAGGTCTTGCCACGGTTTTGCCCCGATCACCAATGGCGTCTTTGCCACAATGGCGTCTTTACACAATGGCGTCTTTGCCCCGGTTTTGCCTAGGGCCGTGCACAATGGCGCCCTTGCCACGGTTTTGCCCCGATCACCAACCGACGAGAGCAACGGGGAACCTGCCCTCACAACGAAGTGGAAAATATGAGAAGGGGAACCTCGCGGAGGCGGAACTCCAAGGGGCAACTGGGCAGCATCTGGGAGCATGGGCGTTCTACTCCCGCAGAAGAAATAGTCGGTGCATCCAGGACCAATCACGCTGTCCTGATAGTCGTGAGGGTCTACTTCATCAGGGTCGCGGTCTTCGGGCATCCGAACAGCGGGCACATCCTCCTGCGCGGCACCTGTCGAACCAAGGCTTCCAAGCCCATCTTTTCGTCGCCGTCACCATCAGGTGGACCACTCAATGCTGAGCCCTGCGCGCCAGCTTCCTCTCCTGCCGCCGCATCGCGGTCGAGATCTGGGAGATGGCCGCCTTCTCCAGGCTCCTTCTGAGCACTCTCGGTTGAAGCAAGCGCGCCAATTTGAACTCCTCGATAGCTTTCCTTCTCCAGAGCTTCCATTGTCGACGCCCTCTTCCCTCTTGGGGCGCCAAGTGTTCTCGAGCGACCTCCAAAGACACGCGCTCCGCGGCCGGCGCGATCTCGGGCGCGGGAAGGCCACGCAACGCTGCGCCGCGAATGCCCTTCTGCTCCTGCTCTGCCTCGCCTGCCGGAGGGTCGCCGTCGGCTGAACCGACGGCGTCCTCTTGCGCGGCTTCACGCACAGGCTCGCCTGCTGGAGGGCCGCCGCAGGGCGAACTGGCAGCGTCCTCTTGCATGGCTACATGCGCGGGCTCGCGCGCCGGAAGATCGCCGTCGGCTGTACGGCAGCGCCCTCTGGAATGGCCTCACGCGCGGGCTCGCCCGCCGGAGGATCGCCGTCGGCTAAAATGGCAACGTTCTCTTGCACGGCTTCATCCTCAGCCCCCGGTCGCATAGGCCGCGCGTTCGCCTCGGGACTGGGAACGTCAAGCTCGAACTCTGCGCCGACGTCTGTTCGGGCGCATCTTGCGACAACCCCCTCAAATGCCAAGTGCGACCCGCTTGCCTGGCCAAGGCGACTCGCCCGCGCCACCCCCTCTCGACCCCGCGGCGACACCGCCTTGCCTGAGATTTAACGGCAGCACCGAATATGCCAAGGTCAACATCCGAGTTGGCTTGACATTTCCGGCGCATTTCTGGCGCAACGCTCGGCTGATTTCGATCATCGCGGGGGGGGCCCAAGCAAGATGCCCCAGATCTCTTCCAGTCGGTCCGCGGATTCAGGCTCGGGGGCCCGCGCAGCTCGCTGAAGGACTTCGGCGGGATCAGGCCCCTCCTGCGGCGGATCCTCGTCTGCTGCGTGGCCATTTCTCGACCTGGCGCCTCAGCGCCGGTCGAACTGGCATCCGCCGTCGGTTCAACCGTTCGCGGGGGCCGAAAGAGATTGTTGCGCTTCGGGGAGTTCTACCAGAGTCGATGGAGGCGGCCGAGGTGGCGCAGGAGGGCGCGCTGACCGAACACCGGCTGGGTGCGCCTTCAGCGCCCCCCCCTGCATCGGGCGCTACCGGGGGCGCAGGAGGACACGGGCAGGCAAACGGGAAACGCAGACGGAGGCGGCTCAGCCGCGTCGGGCCCCACTGGAACGCCACGCTGCGCGGGGGGAGCGCGGTCAGCCCCCCACGCCGTTCAGTTCGGTTTGGGCGAATTCTGTTTGGAGAAGCTCAGGACTGTCATGTGCACGCCCCCGTTTGCTCATGTCTTCCCTGACGTTCCTCGCTTCGTCGACGGCGGCTTCCCCCTAAGTGATGCCTGTCGGATTGCAGCGCCTGCCCCCCCCCCTCGTGCCGCGCGACGTCGGCAGCCTGAACCGTCTTTTCATGAAGGAATGTCACCACCAGTCTCTGCTTGGAAATAGATGCAGCAACTCGGGCCCTTTCTAATTCGCGCTGCACCCGTCATTTTCTGATTTGGCCCCGGGGTCGCTCGTTGATCCAGGTGGTCGTTCTGAGCCACCAACATCAATCGCTCCTTTTCGCGACCGAACGTTTCCACGCGAGTCCTCACGCAAGCAGCCATCTGCTCGCTGAGGAACCCTTTTCTCGCAGCGGATGTTTCTTGTTTTCCTTGCCATGCCATAATCATGATGCAGCGGCAGCGATCCTGGGCAACTTTCTCCGCCGACGCCGGACATTTGGGCCCATGGGCCCAGCGAGAGACTAACATTGAAAGCCTACTAGACGAAGATTGCCCGGAAAAGCCATTAGATCCGCGGCTGCTGCTCGGCCCGGCGCCACCTATCGTAGGCGATCCGAGCTTAGCATGTCTCGCGGGGGCCGGGGTCTCGGAGGAGGGAGCAAAATATCCACGTCTGTCATCCACTTTTCCGCATCTTGAGCTTGACTGGCAGAGCCCTCCAAATCAAAGAACTCCCCATCCGCCCGTCATCTCGCCCAATGGCGGGATAGTGAGAGACCGCTGCACGGGCCCCAATTGAAGCAAAACTCTGCATGTGCGAATCAACTACTTTCGCGCTATTTTCGGATCGCCCTTTTGGCCTTTCTGGAAACAGCGCATCCCCAGTGGGGCTCCTCAGGTGGTCTACCCTATCTGGCTCCCGAGGACTCAACGTGTCAACTGGTGATTGAAGAACATCTACGAGCTTCGCTCCTTTAGATGATGGGCGACGGGACACATGAAAGATGGTTGAACCATCCCCCGGTATGCCTGCATGATCTTCTGGCATCATGCCATGACCTTCAGCTAAACCACCGGTTGAACCGGCAGCTTCGCTCGCAGAGTGGCGCGACTCTGCCCTCAACGATGAACCAAAAGAGCTGATCTCTGAACAATGAGTGCGGATGGCTCTCGATCAACATCCATCCCTCTCACGTCGATATTCCTGTTAGAATTCTGGAGATGTTCATTCGGCATATGGATTGAGGGCACGTCGATTGGCACCATGGGTCGTATACCGAAGCGCGGCGGAGTTGCCACCTCATTGACATGAGTAGATCAATACGTTTCGGCGAGTAAGCAGCTATTTGCAAGAGGATCGAAATGTTCTGACAATATCATTGGTATATGGCCTGTTCTACGATCGTCCCTTCATATCCTACCTGTGTGGCTTGGACGTTCATGGGCCTGGCCTTGATGTTGAGTGCGGGCGGGACCGCATCAACTGTTGCTGCATTGGCTTGTGGCGCCACCCGCTTACTCCGACGACACACGTACACGTGCAAGTCATGACGAAACACCTGCCCGCGCCAGTCTGTGGGCGTGCCCGGAGCGGAACCTCGGCGAATCACCTCGCGCCCCCCACCGAAGCCCGGCGCTACAGGGCACCCTCAGAAGAAGATTCCTGCTTGAAAGCTCGCCCCACCCTCGAGTCCGCCTTGGCACAGTCGATGTAACGGCCTCTCGGAATCGGCTCTATAGATATACATTCCTCTTCCTATATTTTGACAGGCCCGGGCGGGGGGAAAACCCGTCCCTCCCCCCGCCCCCAAAACCGGACTCCCGGGATCTGGGGCTTTGGGACCCTTCGGACGGGCCTCGAAGCGGCCCCCAGGGCCTCGCAGGGCGTTTTGCCAAGCCTTCGCAGCACACCTAGGGCGATCAGAGGGGTCATCGGAGACGTCCCAGAGAACCCCAAGACAGCACAAGAGCGCTCCAAGAAGACGTCATACCCCGAAAGATCGTTCCAAAACGCACCAAGATGCCGCCAAGAGCACCCCCAAGAAGGCCCCAAGAGGGAAAATTAATTGATTTAATGTAGGTTTGTTGGTGAATCTGGGGTTCTCCTCTTTTCGGCTTCCCGACGCTCCAAGACAGCGGTCTTCTGGGCGTCCGAAGTCGCCTGGGAGGCGCCCAACAACCATCCGAAAGGGTTTCCAGGCAGTCCAAGAGAACCCCAAAACGGCTCAACAGGGGTCCAAAATGGCCCTAAGAGAGCCCCATGGCGGCCCAAGATGGCCCCAAGACACCCTCCGAAGCATTCCAAATCGTGACCGGGGCGTTCAGGGAGACCGCGGTTAGAGGCAGGTTGGTCTTAGGAAGCCCCAGAGGCCCCCAGAACACGCCCAGGAGGCCTCCAGAAGGCTTTAAGAAAGCCTGAGAACTTTGGTGAGGCCCCCAAGAGGCTCTCCAAGGAGGAGCCTCCGCAAAAAGAGCTGAGGAGGATGAGGAGAATGCCCAGGGTATGGCGAGAATGAGGAACAGCAAGCATGGAGGTAGGATAACGAACAACATTATAATAATGGCGATACCAGAAAAGGCAGCAAGGAGTTATCGCTAAATTGTCCGCTTGACCGTCCTGCCATTTCCGCCTGCATACCAATTTTCAAGGACCAAGGTGCATGGCGCGAAGCGCCACTGCAGTCTTGTACATATATATATATATATGTATATGTCTTTCTCTCTCACTCCCTCCCCCTCTCTGTTTCTCTCTCTTTCTCTGATGTTGTCTGTCTCTCTCTCTCTCTCTCTTTCTCTGCCTCCTTCATCTCCACGCCTGCGCCCCGTCACCGGCAAATTCTATCTGGCCTCTCGATGGGGGGACAGGGAGAGGAAGAATGAGACAGGAAGAGGATGGCCATTATAAGGTGAAAATATAAAGGAATGGGTAAGGGAGGTGGGAAAAGACGGGAAAAGAGGAGACGGGAAAAGGAGATGGGCAGGGACCCATGGCCATCTGGTTAGCTTACCTGGGGGGCAGAAAATGGCTTCCGTCAACCACTTGTAAAAACAAAAAACAAGAAACAACAAAAAAACATAAAAAGGGCGGCAGCAGATCTGAGCATCCAAATGTTCAGCCCCTAGGGACCCACGAGTAGAGGGACGGCCCATGGGGCCCGACGCCCACACCGTGGGGTGAAATCGGCGGACGAAGCATTAGCTACGCGTATCATCCGCACCGTCTCGGTCGCCATCTTGATTGAGCTCGACGACACGAGCAGCGGCTGGACCACCTCGTGGGGCCGTGGATCAAGGACGGCAAAAAGTTGGGAGGCGGCGCGCGTCATGGAACAAACAAACATAAAAAAATGCAGCAATCGTCAAACAGAGGTGTACGTGATCATGCACAGGCAAAAAAACAGCAAGAGTGCTCATTCGTTCACGAACAGAGAAGCGAGTTCGGGAGGAGAGAGAGAGAGAGAGAGAGACACACACAAACGATGTCAAATGAGAGCGCTGAGTCCGAAGATGGCCGCACAACATCTGTTTACGATCCATGTCATGCTCATCCCCTTGGCCGCCCACTGGATCCGCAAAAACGAGCTGCCTCGCGCTCTGGTCATCTGGACCCTCCCTTCCCATCGCTCAACACACATGGCCGCGAATAGCTGCTTCACACGTCTACCCTTCCAGAGTGAGCCGTACGCGGCACTCTGGCAACGCCTCACATCGGAGCGAAGGCCCCGAACATGGAGGATGGTTGGCAACAGAGCTCGGCAAGCTATATAAAACTGAGCGCAGCGTCAGGTCATACGATGGCGAGCAAAATGCATGTCACGCCCGAACGCACAAACTCTATGACTGGCTACGCGCTTCCGACCCTTCTCCACCAACGCAAACACGCTCCTCCACGTCATCCCGTTATCCCGCTTACCAGGCTAAGAAGCGTGCGAGATTTCAGGGCACAGCGCTGTTCGGAAAGCTTTAGCCCCAGGAACCAACGCGCATTCCTCTTCGGTTGCACGAAAACGGCACACTCTGTGCTCATTTGGAAGCCGAGGTCGCCTCCGTGGCAGCTTCCGACATGAGTAAGTATGAATGGTGTTGAAAACTCCGTCGGAATCGGTTTGGGCTCCTTCACGAGTCCCTACAGGGTCGAAAGTATCCGAGAGGCCGCAAGGAGGCCCGAAGAGCCCTGAGAAGAAGACGGCCCAAGATGGCCCTAGAAGCGTCCATTCAGTTGTCAGATGGCCCTAGATGTTCTGCAAGATGGACCGCTTCCGTCTCCAAGCCACGAGGAAGGATGGTATTGCCTCAGATGCCTCGAAGAAGGCCTCCAATTGACTCCAGAGCAGTGCCCAGACAGCCCAAGTTGGCTCGATACGTTGACGAAATTAATCGTATTGTGCCTTTCCTGCCTCCGATTGTCATTCGAGACCACGAGAGAGAGTCTTGGTCTGAGGACAATATTCAAGCATGCTGGCCCGAGCAGGAGCCGCTTTCGGGCGTCTCGGGATTGCCTGGGGCGCTGCTTTGCGGCCATCCTGGAACAAGACCTTGGCCGCAGCCACCACCACGAGCAACAGGGCGGGGGGGTGGTCGCAAGGGCTCCCGAGAACGAGGGCGAGGCCGACGAAGATGCGAGCGACGAGGACGGCAGACACTTTCGCGCGCTTCGGGCGGCGGAGGCCCACGCTCGCGCACGCCTCCGCGATGCCCGCCGGGCCCGCGCGCCGTGCCCGGGAGAGCCGCCGGAACCGCTCCGTGGCTCCCGGCCGCCGGAGCCGCTCCGTGGACCCCCTCCGTGGATCCCCTGCCCTCTGCCGGGAGGGCCCAGCGGGTTACGAGTGGGAGCGACAGAGGGGGGACTGGCTCGAGGGGGGGGGCACTCTGTACAGCAGGGGCTCGGCCACGAGAGGCCCAACCCCGAGACCCCAGGACGTCCATCGATTTTCGGTGCGGGAAGGTCACGCTCTCCATAGCACAACTATCGAAACCCCAGGAACCCAGGGCACCCTGGAGGCACGCAGGGTGTTTCTTGCCATGGGCCTCCACTGTAAAAGGGGGTCTCTCTTGGGACTTCTTGGGGCTCTCCCGGAGCCTCTCGCGGCCCACCGAGCGAGGCCCGAGACGCCGATCCGGCTCCGCGGAGGCAGGAAGCCCCGAACCTCAAAAAGCCCCACACGTCTTCCGTGGGGCGACGGCAGGGCTGGGGGCCGGCGAGGGGCCCCGGGTGGCAGAGCCGCAGGTACTCGGTGGCGGGGTGGGGCACCCAGGACCGGTCGGCGAGGAGTGGGCGAGGGGGGGGTCGGTGCTTCCCCCCCTGGGCAGCCAGCCCCCCCCCGAGGTGAGATTCTGGGCCGAGCCGGCCTAGCCGCGAGGGGCATACCAGTTGGGGAAGTTCTTGGGGCTCGAGGGCGCCGGGCGGCCCTTCCTCTGCCGGATGCCCCGCTTGAGCTGGATGATCTCCCCGGTGTCCTCGTCCACCGGGCAGAAGCCGACGGTGGTGAGCTTCAGCTCTGGGGCCCGGACGTGGTGCGGCAGCGCCGCGCCCAGGGTCCTGACGACGGGCCACGGCGAGACCTTGGACGACCAGGCCCGCCGCTTCTCCACAAACGTCCTCGACCACTCGCCCAGGTCGAGCCTCGTGGGCTCGCGGCCAGCCCTCGCGGCGGCGCGCAAGGAGGTGGCCCGAGGCAGGAGTGACGGACCTTCGGTGCGCGGCATCCCGGCGGCCGCGGGCGTGGGTGATGTTAAACACGCTGGGGGGCGTTTGTCTCCGCCGTTTTCAAAATCGTCGTTTTCCCCCCGCTTTGGATGAAGATTTTCTGGTGTTGGGATTCGTCGTGTTTTCCCCCGTTGGGGATCCGTATTTCTCCGTTTGGGGGTTCTGGTTCGCGCCGCGTTCGGCTCCGTTTCCCGATTCGCACCGCCGTTTAATTGTTCTGTTTTGGGCTGCTGTTGTTTTGTTCTATTCTGGTTGGCCGAAAACTGAAAATGAAAACTGCAACCAACACCATAAACACAAAAAATGCCCCAAGCGCTTTTTCTGCATCAACTCATGCGGCCAGGGGCCAGATCCAGGCGCACCGGCCAGCGCTGAGGGCGCCCCTGTGTGCCTGCACCTACAAGGCCACTCCTGCGAAGGGTCCCTCTAGCGAGCGGCCGACCTGTCCCACACGGCCCTGCCCTCGCTGGTGTTCGGCGCGTTGCCCTCGTCGTCCTCCGCGACGGCGCTGGCCCCGAAGCGAACCAGGAGGAGGGCCACCTCAAAAAGGACCAGAACTGGGAGGAGGAGGAGGAGGAGGAGGAGGAGGAGGAGGAGGAGGAGGAGAAGGAGGAGGAGGGGGGGGGAGGAGGGGGAGAGGAGGAGGAGGAGGAGGAGAGGAGGAGGAGAGGAGGGAGGAGGAGGAGGAGGAGGAGGAGGAGGAGGAGGAGGAGAGGAGGAGGAGGAGGGAGAGGAGGAGGAGGAGGAGGAGGAGGAGGAGGAGGAGGAGGAGGAGGAGAGGGAGGAGGAGGAGGAGGAGGAGAGGAGAGGAGAGAGGAGGAGGGAGGAGGAGGAGGAGGAGGAGGAGGAGGAGGAGGAGGAGGAGAGGGAGGAGGAGGAGGAGGGAGGAGAGGAGGAGGAGGAGGAGGAGGAGGAGGAGGAGGGAGGAGAGGGAGGAGGAGGAGGGAGGAGGAGGGAGGAGAGAGGAGGAGAGGGAGGAGGGAGGAGGAGGGAGGGGAGGAGGAGGAGGAGGAGGAGGAGGAGGAGGAGGAGGGAGGAGGAGAGGAGGGAGGAGGAGGAGAGGAGGAGGAGGAGCGAGGAGGACCCGACGCAACCTTGATTACGACAACGGACTGTGAGGTAAACTTGCATTATTGCAATACCGAACACGGTAAGATGCCGAACGCGGGTCTAACACGGGCACGAACAAGGGATCCATTCCGCGCACCCGAACAAAACGGCCATGGCAAAAAGGATCATGTTAGACACGGCACAAAGCAAATACAAACAGGGACCTACCGTTCGAATCTGGTGCTTAAGCGCATCTGCCTGTGCCCCGTCGGCTACAACACGCGCGCGAACCGTGCCGCAACGAACGAAGATTCGCGAAAGGGCGCGCCCACATGTTTCGGCAGGTCCCGTAAATGACGCACGTCATTCCACCCCAAGGCACATCGGCCCACTACGCATTTGTTTGGGTTTTTTTTTTTTTTACGGCGCCCGTGGGAGGGTCGAGTTACTCCTGACATTGTCCATGTGACTGGCCGAAGCAGGTTAAGAAACCACCTCACCAGAAAACAGGCGGTGACTTTGATCAGGGCCCTCTAGTGACCAGGCCCCTCATGAAATTCAGGAGGAACGGGGGGGCAGCCAACTGGAGGAGCACAGTAAGATGCTTAACGAAGCGTGCTGTACGACAAAGAACTTTGCCCCACGAACAGGAATCGCAGAAACACCCCCTCGCTGCACGACTCGCGAGTCGCATTTGCGAACACACTTTGCCTGATGCAGGTGTTATCCCGTATGTCCTGCTACATCGCATTCGCGAACACAGTTCACGCTATGCGGCTGTCTCTGCCTCTCCCTAAGTGACATTCGCGAAATTACTTCGCGACACACGGCCGCTGATGTAACGTGGCGCAACAGAAATACATGCAGTGAAATTTGTGGCTGCTCATCCCATCGGCGAAACGTTCTTCTCATCTGTCCCGAGGTCGCTGTGGCGGAAACTGGGCACGGTCTTCTTGCGCCTCTTGTCGCTCAGTCTGACCACGGCGCAACCGTACTTGAATTCCCGCACATCACGTCCAAGATCAGTTCCCGGCCGATACTCCCTCTGGTCATAGGGTCGGCACTCATGTCGCGGGCATCGCACCAGAGCATGTCGGTGATCTGCTCGGCACGGAGCTGGTCGGAGAGCCACGGCAGGTGACCTGCCATGCTGTGCTCTGAAGGTGGACGCACAAGATCCATGGCGATGGCCGCGAAGATGGACATCCCGTCCACGACCAGGGTCGCCAGAATGCCGTAGCCTCTCTCTTTTCTCAGCTCCCTGATCTCCTCGGCTGAGACTGGGCCCCAGATCATCTCGTGGAGCGCGAGGGGATTGGCCTGCAACCCATCAGCAAAGCCGCGCACTGCGAGCAGCCAGGAGCCGAATGAAGACCTACACACAAGATTGTAGGATCGGCTCGCGGCGTCGATCAAGTGGAAGACCTTTTTTGCCAGCACTGCGACACTTGCCGAAGCGCATGCAGAGGGCGCCAATCGCGCTGTAACCCCGTCTCCTCCTCCCTCTTGAAGGACCCGTCACTGCGCGCGCAGATCTGGCCAGCGCATTCCGCGGGAGGAAAGGCAGCGCGTGCCTTGACCCCTGGGTCGAGATGCAACTCGACGCGTCTTCTTCGCACGTCTCCCTCTTTTGGCGCGGCGTAGTCGCCCAGGGCAGCACCGCGCTGGTAGTGACGGCGCTGCGCGTAGATGGCCTGACGCTGGCGTTGCGTCTCGAGACACGCGGCGTAGAGCTTCGAGGAGGTCGGGGCGTTGCCGCGTCTGCGCGGTCATCTGCACGCCCGCTGCATCCTCCCAGTGGCCGAAGGTCCCGGTGCTGGACCCTGGCATGATTTGCCCGATAAAATCCTCCACTCGGCCCCAGGCCAGGCTGCCGAATCTAGCCAGGCTAGTTCCCACAGACGGCACCGGCGAAGGCTCAGACGTCCTGCAGTCTGCAGATCACGTCGGCTTGGCGGTACTTGACCATTAGCTTGCCTCAGGCCAGATCGACAGATATGACAGTCCCAGGGCCCGCCCACCCGGATACTCCCTTTGTGCTCGGAGGCCTGTGGATCCCAACCTGGTCGCCAACGTGGAAGCGGCCCTCTCCGGACTCGATGGCGCGTGTCCGGAGGGCGCGGCTGACGCGGGAGATGGACGCAGCCTCAATCATGCTCTGCAGTGCGATCTCTCTGACTCACCAGCGCCATCGGCCGGCACTTCCCCACCAGCAGCGGGATCGGCGCGGGCAACATTGTCGCCAGACACCTCACCCGATTCGTCTGCTTCAAGCGGTGGCAGCATAGCTGGCTGCCTCCCGAAGAGGGCGTTGCACGGCGCGACGCCGCCAACGAGGGCGAGGCCGATGCCTGCAAATTCGGCGCGATCGAGCATAGAATCGAAGTTGACCACAAGACCTTCTCGCTCCAGCTGCTCCTCTGTCGCGCGAAACGCATGGCGTAGCATAGCCCCGCGTCGCCCGACGGAGCGAGCGTGCTGTCGCTGGGCACGGATATCCACTTGGACCCCTCGTCTCTTCATCTCCTCCACGAAGTAGGTAGAGGTTACGCCGCCCTCTCCGTCCACGAGAAACGTCTCCATCGCACTGGAAAATTATATCAATCGTCCGTCGATGGCTGCAAGCAGCGTCGCATCGCGGTTGGAATCGATCTCCTGGCCTCAATGCCAACGCGAGGCGTAGCAGATGTATGATCACGCGGTCCTCGTCGAAAAAGATGTCGCACTCAACGTGCTGGTTGAGTCGTGTTGAGAGTCGGAATGTATGTGTCGTTTAGTGTGCTCAATATTGCCACTTGCGGCATTGCCTAATCATTGACCACTGCGGGTATGAGTTCGAGCATATTCTGGAAATACTGGCTGCGCGTAGTGCTCGCGTCATTTCCTCCTTAATGGCGTGCCCGAACGGGGTGCGCAGCTTGCGCAGCTCTCGCATGCGCGTCTCATGCGAGTCTCCACATAGCGCACGCACTGATGGGGTGACGTCGAAGCGAGTCCAGTCGGAGCGAGTCGGATTACCAACCGACGCGCCGGTGGCTCGTCGCGCTGTTCGTCTCGGCACGATCCCTGTAAATGGGCCGGCTCGCACTCCAGCCCCGGCGACGCAGTCGCCCAAACCAGAAGTCTGCGGCCCGGCAACACAGTCGCCGGAACCGCTGCTCTGAGCCCCAGCGCGGAAGGACGAGCTGGCTCCTGGCGCACCTGAAGGCACCCGTAGGGATGCGACATGTTCCCATTTCCAAGCTCGCTCGCCGCTCCCAAGTCAGCACTGCCAGGTAGTCGAGCTTGCTGAACGGCTGTGGTTGCGGTTGCAGAGCGGCTCCGTCAGCTGCCCCCAAGTCGGTTCCAAGTGGCTGCGCCTGCTGGTCTGGTCGCTGAGGCGACGCGGCCCTCCGGGCACTCGCGAGCGTTGGCCGGCTCGCGGGCGCGGCCTGTTGTGAGGGTCCACGAACCTGCCTTTGCTGGACTCGCGCGCGCGCAGGACGATCGCGTTCCTTCTCCTCGTGACAGCCTGGGCACTGCCCGTAGATAGGAGCACTGTTAAGCCATCGGCACCCGTTGGGACACCTGAAGTCCATGGGCGAGTCTGCCCACACGTTGCGCTTGCACGCCTCGCACGCATAGCGCGCGAGCTCGTCTGGCGGCCATCTCACTCCAGATCCGACCCTCTGTGGCTCCAGACGCCGCTGCTGGAAAGGCTGCCTCGGCGACGTCGCACTCGCGAACGTAGTTCGTCTCACGCGAGCGCCTAAGGCGGCGACGTAAATTCACGATAGCTTGCAAAGTCGCCCAGCAGATTTCCGGGGTCAGATCTAAGCGTTGAAAATGTTGTGGCCCTCGGCCTTGGTGCGATGATGCTTGTTCGGGCACTCGAAACTGCCCAACTGCTCGTCGATCTCCGGGGCGTCGGCCACAAAACCCGCGGTGTCCTCAAGATGCCACCACGCCGACCACGGAGTCCGAGAATATACTGATCCAAGACGACCTCGTCCACACCAGGTGCCGCAAGGACGTCTGGCCACGGCGGCGCGTGGCACAGCCGCGACTGGTCGGGCTGTTCGTCGATGAGGTAGCTGCCGAACTCCAACTGTAGTCGCCCCCTGCGGCCGCACAGCCGCCCGCATGGATCCGCGACATGGAAGGAGCGCAGCCGCGCGTCGTAATCGAGCACGCACGTAGCCCAACGACAACACGGCCAGCACCCGAGGGCCACGATGGCCACTAGAGGTCGGCGCCGTCGCACGCACCTCCCCACTGCACGTTGTAAGCATTCGTCGTTGAGGTCACAGCCGTTAACCAAGTCGAAGTTTTCACCCGCCCTGGAGTTGCGTCGGACATCAAGTTGGCCAGTCCGAGCCCCCCACCGATGAACTCGATGTCGACGCCGTGGTCGAGTGTGGTAAGGTAGGTGGGGAGGCGCTGGGCGGCGCCGAACTCGGCGCGCCGCGACGCGAAGCATTCGCCGGGTGGCGATCCGAGGCCGGGGCCGACGATCCTGATAACCACCGCGCAGGCAAACATGAGGCAAGGGCGCCGCGGAAGTCGTCCGGGACCCAGCTCGCCAATGGCGGGCGCGCCAAGAAGGTCAGGTGAGGGGAGCGCGAGGTCTGAGCCGCTGTCGTCGTAGCGGCCTTCTACGATCCTTCCTTTTTCTCATTCGTATTCTTCTTCTTATGTTGCATGCGCTCTGATGTGGAATGAGCACTGGCGACGCAGTCGCCCGATACCTCCCATTCGGCAGCGGAGCCAGGATTGGCAACATAGTCGCCTTTGCCCTCCCATGCTGGTCGACCCCCAGCAGTAAGAGGGACCAAATTTGCTCGGCGTCGTGATTGTCTGGATGTTCCTCACATTGCATTCACCTCGATGGTCCTGCGCAGGGGTCCTGAATGCGCAGCCTGTTGTGGTGGATCTGCTACGTGGAGTCCTGGACACGCTGCTTGGCGTCACGCATGCCCGTCGCCATAGGACGGGAAGAAGCGTTCGAGTCTGGTGCTGAAGCTCTTGTTGCGCCTCGTCGAAGACGCGCCTTCCTCGGCGCGCCGCTGCCAAGTGAAATGCAACTGCAGTAGGGGCAAGACATAACCTCTCGCGGCGCATCAGGGCGATGTACAGCCAGCGATTCGTGAAAGCCCAATCGTCAACGCGCTCTTCCAGCCTGATGACGCATTTGCACATCTGGTTGGGCGCGGGGGTTCCTGTGAGCATCGCGAAAGAGATCCTGCTGTGCTCTGCCCCTAGTGCTAGAGGCTTGTAGCATGCTGTGTGCTCGCAGGAGTAGAGCACGTGCACGTCGGTCATCTGCTCCACGTCGGGACGATTCCAACGTGGACCGTGGATGCCAAAAATCACGATCATGGTGCCTGCGTCCGCGACGCGGGCACACCAACTGGGCAGCGAGTCGAGGACGCGGTGAACCTCGCCCTTGCCCGCGCCGCGCGTGATTCACAACACGCAGCAGCTAGCTCTGGGAAACGTGGGATCCGATGACGACCGAATGGCACTACTGAAATCGCCGTTTTGAACAAGGTCGCAGCCGTGATCGCGCAGTGCCAGTGATATGGACAGCCCCCCATTCTAGGACTCAGGCGACGAAACGTCCTGGACCTGCTGCCCTCTGCCAGCTTCGTGGGCCCTGTGATTCCTTGTCGGGCCGGCTCCTGAGGGCAGTCGGCAACATTGTTGCCCTTCTGACTTGCAGAGGTTAGGATGGACACATCGCTCGGGATGGTGTCGTGACCGAGGTAGGTCACACCAGTGTGTCCAGAAACACCTGATCCCCAGAAGATGTAGGTAGGCTAGGGACGACCACGACCTCGGCGTCGTCGCTGTATCGTTCCAGGATGAGCTGGGCGACGCGGCAGCCCTGCCCGACCAGGTAGGTCCGCGGGGTGGCGTTGTACACGATGACCTTGATCCCCCGCGGTAGTCGGGGCCCGCTGCGCCGACGGCGATGCCGGTGCCCTTGAGCGCGAGACCTGATCGTGGAACAATACGCATGAATGCGCCCGGCGGCACCAATGCTGCCATGCTGGCGGGCACCAATCCCCGACCACAGGTCGGAATACAGGCGCCAGATCACGCGAGCAGATCGTAGCCAGCAGAGCTCGCGGTGCTTGGCGTAGGGGCTCTCGCACTCGGACAAAGAAATTGTACCTCTAGCTCGTTGAACCCTAGCCCGTCGGCATCGCGGTGACCCTGGCTGTCGTTGCCTACCGCCAGCGGCGTGAGCTGTCTAGGCGGCAGGCCCACATAACGCGACTGGAGCCTGCGGGAGTCCTCGACTGGGATGCAAGGGCGTCCGCTAGGAGCGGACTCCAGGTCGAAGCGCACCGCGCCTGGGCCCCAGGTGATCTCGTGGCCGCCCGGTCCGGGGAGGGCGAGTCGCTCGCGGTCAACGCCTGTCTCCACCACCTCGCTGTTGGACTGCGTAGATTACAGACCTAACAGGGCAAGGCGAGCGTCGCCCGCGCCCTCCGCGGCCGGAGCGCGACTGCTGCACTAAGAGGTCACGCCATCGCGCGATATTGTGGCGATGGGGCAATGGATCTCCCAGCTCACCACCTGTGACCCGTTGCTCACTCCTGCCACAAATTGTGCAGCGGACAATCTGTCTTCCGAGGGTCGGAGCTTCGCCTGCAACGCTCGCCAGACCAAGTTCTAGGCGAGTCGCATTCCCCAGAGGTTGGCCCAGACGCCGGTGTCGACGACAATGCTATAATGGCCGCCTGAAAAGAATATGCTTGCAAGGTAATGCGGCGAGTCGCCCCGGGAGCTGGTTAATGCCCCTGGCGAAGTCGGCCACCACGAGAGCGCAGGCCCCTGTGATCTCAGCCTGCACGGAGGCATGTGCAAGTCCAGGCGAGCGCCAAAAGGCGCTGGCGCATCTACCGCGGGCGCGAAACTGGAAGCACTGCCTGGAGATCTCATAAGACATTGCCGGGATGTTCCAGGTGCTGGAGCTGGCCGAGGAGAAAGTGCTGTTCTGCTGCAGCGACGTCGAAGTCGGCAATGACGTCGGCTGGTCCGCGGCACGCCGGGTAATCGACCAAGCTGGCGTCGGTGTTCCGCATAAGTTGCAGGCGGCATGCGCGGTGCAAGATGCGCCGACACTGCAGTCGCACACCCTCTCGCCGTGGACGAAGGCCTCGAGACAGATGGGGCACCCCCCACCGGCGCCGTTGAAAACGGCAGCTGCGCGGAGGTGCAGCTGGCGCGGCAGCCGGCGCCGGAGGAAGGTCAGTCGGCGTCTCTCCCCAACTCCGCGCGGCTTGGCGCTGCTGGTCTGCCTGCTGTCGTTGTAGCTCCAATGCTAGCTGTGCGCTGTGGGGCTCGTCTAGGTGTCATCGCTGGGTGAAGTCGGGTGGAAGGCACGCTGTGCTCGGACCGATTGCCGCCACGTGGCCACTCTCCCCGACGGTTGGCTCACGTCCACTGGCCTGTCTGTGCTGAACAGGGCCTATCCAGAGAGAGTGTTCGGCACTGGCGGTGGCGCGGACGCTGGCGCCGATCGCGGTGGCCAAATGGCCGACCCGCATGGCGCGCCGATGCCGAGCGAAACCACTGACGGCACGCAGGCCCAACTCGGCGCCTGCGCGTCGGCAGCAGGCGGCGCGGGAGCTGCGGCCAGCGCGCGGAGGCCGCCCAGCCAGCCGCGCCCCTGGCCCAGCCCAAGAGCGAAAGCACCGCCAACTCGCGTCCATTGCGGCAGCGCAGGCGGCGCTGCTGGAGCTGTCTGCGCTGCGCAGGCGCGTCTGGCGATGGCCCTCCGCTGCCGCCGGCTGCCTGCAAACCAGGTGCAGAGGCCCATGAGCTCGCCCATCTCCCGTCGTCGTCGTCGTCGTGGTTCGGCGTCGCGGGGGCGCGGCGACGACGATGGAGATGCTGCGCGCGGCCAATGTGGCCACCGTCTGCGGCCAGCCTCTTGCCGCGAACTGTCGAACGACGAACTCGGCGAAGTAGATGCTGCCGCCGCCGACCGCGGCGCTGCCGATTCTGGCGCGGGCTCTCCGCCGCCCCAGGGACCAGCGCCCCGCGCGGGGCCATTCGCGCCCGAGCCCGCAAACATAACCTGCCCATGGCAGGACGAACCCCTGATCATCCAAACCGCGCGCGCGTCGTCAGCGGCCGCTTCTCAGCTAGCCTCGGCGGACCTTATTGCCCGGGGCTCGACAGAGAAGGGCGCCGGAGGTGCCGGGGCGCAGGCGCAGAGGAAGAGAGCGGCCCCTCGGCCACGGCGCCGGGGGCAGTCGCGCGCGAAGAGCTTCTCTGAGTGACACTCGCGGCATGTGAATCGCACCCCGTCGGGGTCTAGAAGGTTGCCTTGACGGCCCAAACCCGCAACACCTGTTCTGAATCTCCCCCCCGCCACTCACCCTCGCCCTGCCCAGAGCCCGCGGATGTCTCTCGGATGTCATTTTCGGGCAAGTCGGCCAGGATGGCTCGGTGACCCATGCCGCGGCCCTTGCCATTCTTCTCGATGAGCCTCCGGGCGCGGCGCGCGGGCTTGCGTCTGTCGACGAGTCGCCATCGCGCTCCGGCGCGCTCGCGGGTCCAGAATAGGCGCGCGCCGCGCTGTTCCACGCGATCATCGCTCAGCTCAGGGTCGCCGGCGGATACGCCTCCTTCGCCGAAGGAGCTGATGGCGTCGGTGTCAGCGCCTGAGACGATGGCAGCTGCTGGGAATGCCTCCGGCGCTGGCGGCGGCGGCGCAGGTGGGCTCGGCGCCGCCCCCGGCGCCGACAAGCCCGGGCCGCCCCTGCCCGATCCGGCTGCAATGTCATATAGGCTCTGACCCTGATCCTGCGTTGGCGCGCCCGCGAGGAAGGTTTGCCGTTGGGGTGAATGAACGGGCGAGGCGAGATTGCCAAGCGATCCGTCAATCATGCGCCCAGAGCGTCGCATTTGACCCGTCATATCTCGCCGCTGCGAAAGTTCGGCCAAAATGCAGCGCCTCCCGCGCGGCGACAGGGCCCCGGCAAGACGCCGTCAGTTGCTCTGCGCCCTCGGTAAGAAAGAAAACGTCAAAGGGCCGCGGGGCCCCAGCGCAAAGATCTGTTCAAGCGCCACGCTGCCCGAGTCTCGGGCGGAGACGCCCTTTCGAATGAGAATCCGATGGGTTCGAAATCCAGCCGATGACGCCGTTTGCAAGAAGTCTCGGGCGGAGGCGCCATGTCGAGATCGCGCCCGAAGTTTTCAAAATCGTCGGAATTTGCGCACTTTCGAGACCTCGAACAAGGAGTGCAGGGCCAGACAGCGCGGCCACATCGAAACGACAGCGTCGCCGGAACTTCCTCGACAAAAAAAACCGAATGATTTCGGAACTTTCGGGTTCGATCACGAAGTGACGCTTCCGCCCGAGACTCCCTCCAAAACTCAGATTCAAAACCTGTATGCTTCGATTTCGACATGGCGCGCCCGCCCGGGGCTTTCCCCGAAACGACATTCGGAGTCTTCCAGGTTCGACTTCGAAATGGCGCCAACGCCCGGGGCTTCCTCGAAAATGAAGGTCGGCACTCACTCAATGGGTGGAAGCACGAAGCGGGCCAAAACTCTCGCGGTACCTATGCATGCGCCATTGCGCTGCGCTGGTCGGGTAGGCCGCGCTGCATCGCTGCGAGGTCGCGGCCAGCCGCGCGTTCGACCCATCCGCCTCGCACTGGAGGACGAGCTGAGAGCCCCGCGGCCGATCATGAGTTGACCGGCTTGCCGTTCGAAACATCTGTCGGGGGGAAATCTCAAGCGAAAACCACCCATTCGAAATCCCCTGTGAAATGTTAAACTTTCGAATGCCGAGCGGCGCGGCCACGTCGAAAAGACGGTTTCGCTCGAAACCTCCGCGCAATGACAACTCCGAACGCTTCCGGAACTTTCGGGCTCGATCTCGAAATTGCGATTCCGCCCTAGACTTCCTCCATACTAAAGATTCGAAGCCTTTCTGGCTCGATTTCGAGGTGGCGCCCCCGATCAAGGCTTCCCCTGAAACGATATTCGGAGCCTTCCAGGTTCGATCTGTCGAAATGGCAAACCCGCCCAGAACTTCCCCGAGCATAGATGTCGACACTTCTTAACCTCGAATTCGCAATGGCGCCCCCGCCTGGGACGCGCCTCGGCGGCAGCGCGAAACGGGCCAGAACGCTCGCCGCGCCGGCGTGGCATTTCAAACCGCCCACGGTTGCCGTGCATCTGGTTGGTCTGGAAAGTGGCGCACTCGCTCGCCGACCGCTACACTGCCGTCGGCGTCGCGCACATTGAGGCGCGCCCGAGTCGTTGCATCGCCCGTGCAAATCGATTCGCAGTGCCCGAAGAGTGAGAGGCGGGCGAATCACTGTCGAGTCGACACATCCGCAGCGCAATGCGGAAAGCGGCGCGCTCGCCCACCGACCGAGCTTCGCCGTCGTTGTCGCGCACTTTGAGGCGCCCAGGTCATCGCATCGTTCATGCAGATCGATTCAAAGTACCCGAGGAGTGAGAGGTGGGCGAATCACTTCCGAGCGACACGTGCGCAGCGCAGAGCGCAGAGCAACCGCGGGCGGTTTGAAATACCACTTCACCGCAGTCCGACCAAAACGCAGCGCCCCCCGCTATTCGGCGCCTTCCACGTTCAATTTCGAAATGGCGCCCACGGTCGGGACATCCTCGAAAAATAGAGGTCGGCACTTATTCAGCTCGAATTCGCAGCGGCGCCCCCGCCGCAGACCTGTCTCGGTGGAAGCACGAAGCTGGCCAAAACAGCACCGATGCACGCGCGAGTTGCGCTGCGCTGATCGGGCGGGCCACATTGCAGCACTGCAAGATCGCGGCCGGCCGCGCGCCTGACACCCCCATCGCGCGCATGGGGGGGGGCTGAGACCCTCGTGGCCGATCATGCGTTGACCGGCTTGCTGAGAGCGACTGCGAAAAATGTCGAAACGCGCGAGGTTGTCACTGCGCCCCCGCGGCAGTCGACTGAAGTTCACGCGCGCTGGGACTGCCGGGGCGCGCCCCTCATCGCCCAATTGGCCCCGACGATCGGCCAAACTGTGCATCGGGAAGGTCATCGGTGGCACTGGGTCGCCGTTGACCGCGCCTCCCGCACGGGGATAGCCGGCGACCACTCGCCCAAATGCTTTCTCGGGCCACAGCTGCGAGACGAGACGCCAGCCGCCCGGCGAAACTCGATGAGGCCCGAGCTCGCCACTGACAGAAACATCCCCTCAAGCGGCCAGCGTTGGAAGGAGAGCCGAGATGGCTGCTCGGGCCCCCAGGCGCGGAGCTGTCGCATGCCACCACCGCCACCACCGGCGCCCACGCAGGCGAGGCAGCGGGCCAGCGCAAGCGCGCCCCCTCCGACGGCCCCCCATCCGGAACAGAGGTCACTCCACAATTCAACCGCCGGCGGCGATGCTCTGACAATGAGCCTCGGGGCCGCCGTGGGCCTCTGCCCCGGATTCGCACTTTCGCCAGCGCCCTGGACATTGTCTTCTGTCGCGCCGTTGCGGTTGCCGCCACGCTCGGGGCACCCCGCAACATAGTTGCGAGAATGCCCCTCGCGCGTCGCGTAGTCACTGCGCTGAGTACCGCCAACAGCACAATTGCCCAAAGGAGCGCGACTTGGGATCTCGCCCTGCCAGCCTGAGGGGTGTCGTAGGGCGTGGCGATCTGCCGCATGTCCAGAGAACGTTGACAGGTAGTCCCAGACCTGCTTCACTGCCCCTTGGAAAAAAAGAAGAAGAAGGAACAACAAACAAAAAAACATAGTTGTCCAACACTCCGCAGAATTCCCACTCGCACGCGTGCTCTCATCCGCCTGCGTTTCCCAAGGCCCCCACAAAGCAGTTGCGAGAAGCTCGAAGCCATGGGCTGAAGCTGCTGACGGGAACCATTCCTTACTGTCAACCGTAAACCCGACCTGTGGTACCGAGAGCGACTCCAACACAATTGGAATACGCTCTGGAAGCAAAGCAAGCAGCGGCGGCGGGTGGGCGCCGCGCTCCTTGAAGTTTTCGTAGACTTATTTGTTATGGTAGGTGTCCTCGTTGTCCAACTTCAAGGACACGAAGATTATGAACACGGAAAGCAAGAAGAGCTTGATCATCCTTGCCGAACACAATGGACATGAGGGGGTCGAGGAAGGCAAATAAGGACAGGCGGAGGTGCCGCGTGGGCCATGGCTGCGACAAGGGCAGATCGGAGTTATGTTCCTCTACCAACTATGAAAACGGATTGTGAGGCAATATGGTACTTTTAATTCTCTTGCACAGGGTGTCTAGAGCTCCGACCACTTTATTTCGGCACCGC
>CAUYUJ010002498.1:0-89113 GCA_963575745.1 Prorocentrum cordatum
GCCGCTAGGGCCGCGCCCCGAGAGGTCAGGGGAGCCGCTTCCTCTCGCTCAGCAACGGAGGAAGCGTGTGTGGGGCACGAGGGCCTGTCTGGTTTAGTACCCTGCGGGGGGGCTGAAGCCGCCCCCGCGGGTCGCTGACGATGGGGAGGCGGAGTGGTATGCGCGGTGGGACCAGTCGTGATGCCGTGCAAGGCCGCTGAGGTCGGTCGCGTAGAGGGTTGGTGACTCGGTGGGGCGGCATGGACGGCAGCGTGTGGTGTCGGCGGTGCGTCCTCAATGCCACCCAATCCTCGGGGGGCACTCGGGTCGTGGTCGGCGTCTTGGCGGTGACCGATATCGTCGTATGTGGGCGTTAACGCTCTTGGGGACGGCGTCGCAGTAAGGTTTGCGAGGTTTCCCGACGGGGCGGGGTTTTCGTTGGCTGGTCCGTCGTCCAAAGCGTCCGATCCCCCACCGAGGCTGAAAAGGTCATCGTCCTGCTCATCAGCGTCTTGAAAGGGAACGGCGTTGTCATGTGGGTGGGCTGACGCACTCAATGGCGGAGTCGGGGGCGCCGTGCGGGTGCCCGCCGGGGCAGGGTTGGCGCTGGCTGACTCGTCGCCCAGGAAGTCCAAAACTCCACCAAAGCCGAACGGGTCGTCCTCCTGTTCGTCGAATAACACCCGTTGGGCCTCGGCCCAGAGCTCGTCGGGGTTTTGTGGGTTGTCTGGTCCAGCCGCGGGTGGAGCCTGGTCAGACAGCAGGGGATTTGGTTCCATTTTGTTTAGTTCTGCAGCAGTGAACCCAGCCCTGCGGTGTGGGAGAGGAAGTGTACGATGTCTCCGCTCGTAGATGGCAACGGCGACTCCTTGGAGCACGGTCGCTTGGCGGTGTCGTGCTTTGGCAGCTTCAACGATGTCGTCTGGAAGGTTATGAGTACGTGCCGCCGCTGTGGCGAGGGCGTCAGCCTGACGATTGAGCTCCTCCGCGATGGGCCCGATGAGCCCGAGGTCGATGCCCGTGTCGCCCTGGTGGCTAGCGACTTTCTCTACGCGGAACATGTTTGGCTTGGCCATGACACATCGGTGGACCTTTTCCCAGAACTCCACGTGCGTGCCCTGCGGAGGTGAGTGTCCGTCGATGATCCTTTGGAAGCCGTCGACCACCGCCTGGTTGTCCACGAAGACGTGTACGGGCCGTTCAGCACATGACGTGAGGTGGACAATGGCGAGGGTCTCCGCAAGCTGTGCGTTCTGCGTGATGCCGTGGACGCGCGCACTGTAGTTCATGCGGTGGTCGATGCCGTAGTAGACGCCGTAGCCCGCTCTTGCAAGCAAAGGGATGGCTTGGTTGGTGCATGCGCCGTCCGTGGCAGCGTAGACCCATGTCCAACCAGTGTCGTGGTCAAGGTAAGTGGTGTAGGAGTCCTGGGCTGAAGCCGCAGGATCTCCCTCAGGCGGGGCCGCGGTATGGGTTGAGGTAGCGGGTCCCTCGCGAGGTCGGCTTGCAGATCGAGGAGGGCTGGGTCCTCATCGAAGAGCCCGCAATGTCTTGTGTGCGGAGGAAGACGTGCCCACTGCTCGTCACTGATGAGGGTGGTGAGAGGGACTCTTTCACGGGCCCAGCACTTGCAGTCACGCACAGTGTGCTCCTGAGTTTCCTCTTCCTCATCACTGTAACGGCAAATAGGGCTGGGGTCAGCGGACGTATTTGATCGAGAACGTCGCTGTTGGGTGTGGTCCCCGCCCGACAGGTAGTTTAAGAGGAGCGCCAGCTGCCATGCGTTGCATTTGGCAGCTCCTTTTGTGCGGGCGAGCCACGTGCTGGCGAAAAGGTCGAGGCCCTGTCTGACCGAAGCAAGGTGTCCAAGGTCATGACGCCGTGGCTTGATTTTTCTCAGAAAGGCTCTGCGTTGCGAGGCGCGCAGCATGTGAAGGAAGGCGTTTTGGGGAAGGTTCAGCCAACTGATCTGACAGCCCCAGTCGTCGTACATGGTGCCAAATGTGGGCCAAGTCCAACGGAGCTGCTGAAGCGTCTGAACAATTCGTCCAACAGGTCCTCCGCCAAAAAGGGTCTGGACATGGTGTTGGAGATCCCTGACGAGGCCGCAGAGAGTGGCGTCGCGGTTGACCTGTCGCCGCAGGCACAGGAAGACTTCACGCTGCATAATGGCGTCAATCTCCAGGGCGTGCCCTGGGACGCACACTGCCATGAGAGTCCAAAACTCGACCCACCTGTTTCCCTTGGGGCGGATAGCCGCCTTAAGGGCATGGTTGTAGGCAGTTTTGACGGGGCCTGATGGGGCTTGGATGTCAGTGCCCGTGGTACAGACGCTGGCAGCAAGGGAGCGGGCGTGCCGCGCCTTAATACGCATCGGATATGGGAGCTTGCCAATACGCGGCAGGCGACTAGTCGCCCTGCGAACACGGGCGTCAGCGGTGGCCGTGAGGTTGAGCGCGGCTGGAGCCGGCGCTGCCACGGCGTTGATGTAACTTCCGACGAGCTTGAAGGAGTCGACCACGCGTAAGGGCCGTTCCGCCAAGGTGAGCTGGGTAACGGCGGTGTGAAGCTCGTCAGTAAGCGCCCACCCTGCCACTTTTCCAGGATGAATGCGTTGACCAGAAAATCGATCAAACTTGGCGGTTTCATCAAGAGATTTCTGCAACTCGGGCGCGGTGTGGGTAGTGGAGTTGCTGTCGTCAACAAAAGTAGTGCTGAGTGACCGCTGCACGTAACGATGCTGTCTCTTGGTCCAGACGCACATGAGCAGCTTAATGTCGTCCAGGGACCAAGAGCTTCCCTGGAGGTGACCGTTTGTCCTGGCCAGTTCCTTAGAGTACGCACCGTTCATGCGGATGTAACGTTTGTGGCGCCTGTAGAAGTTTCTGCGGACAGTAACGATGTCTTGTGGACACCCCGCGTGAAGCGCGAGGTTAAGGCATATGTCCGTGATGAGATAGTCGAAACACTTCTGACGGTCCAGGGCAGCTCCAGCCAAGGGAAGGAGAAGGGCTCTGGCGTGTTCGATGCGAAGGGCGAGAGAAGTGCTGACGTCCCCAATGGTAGCTTTTGGAACAGCGCCAAAACTCGTGGCGTGGGTCCATCCTTTCCGCCAGTCCGTGAGGCTGCGGTAAGCTGGTGCTTCCCACGCATACATCCAAACGGAAAGCACCGAGAGAAGTCGTTGGTCCGTTGGGAGTTCGCCTCGGCCTTTTCGGAGGCACGGGTTTGGGACGTGGAGGAGGGGTTCTGGGATGGTGCCAGTGCGTTGCGTAGCTCGAAGGACGCTGGCGAAGAGGCGGAGAATGTCGTCGGGAAGCTCCTTTGCCTCCTTAGTAGTCCAACCGTCCAGACCCCCCGCGCGTCTCGGTGAACGGGTGCGAATGAAGTGGATGAGTTGGTCGTCGTTGAGGTGGAAAGGGGTAGCTGGTGATGGCGTAGGCAGCTCCTGTCGGTACTCGTCGTAGAAGTCGGCCCACGTCGGCATGGCTTCGGCATCATGTCCCGCACGTGCGCGGTACCTGCCCAAGATGGGCTCCCAGGTGTCGACCATGAGCTTCAGCATGTCCTTGATGTTAGCAACCATGGCGTTGGCAGGGAGGATGTCGGGGACTTGCGCAGGTGGTGGTTCACGGGTGTGGTCTTCGTCGCTGTCCGTGTCGGGCGAACTACCGTCGCCGGGGCTGAAGCCGCCAGCTTCGGTGTCAGCGTCGCTGTCGTCCGTGCAAGCTTCGTCAGGTTTGAAGGCGTTTGTGTCGCAGTGGAGTTGCGTATCGTCAGGAGTGGTAGGCGTGCGGAGATACGCCGTGGGCGAGCTATCAGCAGCTCGTGCGTATATGGCCGCCTTTCGCCCGCTTGGCTCACGGACGCCCTCGGCCCATATCCTGATGCGTTCCGCCTTGGCACGGTTCGCGCGTCGCGCCAGCTCTAAGTCGAGATGTTGGATCTAAACGTCAAGGTGCTCCCCGTGCGGCACTGGCTCGTCTGGGGCCCAGGCCTCGGGGAATTCCAGGAGAACCGTGGGGCGCAGCTTGTGGCATAAGAGGCGGGCCGCGGCCCACGTGCAGTCGATGCGCTGCGCGAGGTACGGCGGGATAGCACGGCAATCTAGATGGTTGTGCTGTCCGATGAAACGGAGCTCGCAGAGTTGCCGATGGAGCTTGCGCAGTCGGTTCATGTGAATCGTGGAAGCTCCGTAGGTGGGGAACGCGCGGGGGACAACCGGTCGATCCTCGAACGCAGGCGTGAGCCCGTGCATGGTGGGGGGCTTCTTTTTTGGGTGGTGGGGCGGTGGAGGTGGCAGATCGCGTAGACGGGTGAGATGGTACTCATGACTGGCCTCGTTAGCCAGGGTGAACATGCGCTCCACGTCGTCTCGTGCGTCGGCCTGCTCCATGCGATCCTGGTACCGCCCAGCGATGAGGGTCCCAAGTGCTTGCAGCTCGTGCCCCTCATGAACTCCATCGTCGGGCGGGTAGGGCGTAGGGGCAAGAAGACGTCGGGCCGTATGGTCGAGGCGACTGAGGTCAAGCGTGACCTGCAGGCCAACGTGAGACTTCGCATGCAAGTCGCGAAGGTAGCAGAAGTCGGTGACAAGGGATCGCGCCGCCTGGTTGGCAATGATATAATCGATGCGCGAAGTGCGGGGGCACTTGGTGACGCGGTCCCAATCAGGGATATTGCCATAGGTGTGCATGGTGTGGTCTGGTGTGCCCTCAGCGACGTTGGACCATCCGTGCTGCAACATGTGCAAAAGGTGTGGATTGTCGTCAATGTTCGTGTTGGCGTCCATGCAGATGAAGTAGGGTGCTGAGCCGACCCTAGCGGCGGCACAGTCAGCGAGCCGAAAGAGAGCTGTGCTGTCTCCTCCAGCAAACCCGTAAAGGCTCGCTATGTAGATCCCCGCGGGCCCATGGTTATTTCGTCGCCGCCTACGGCGGTGTTGAGTGCAGAGTGGGAGAAAGACCTCTTGCCATCTTTTCTTGGCCTTGAGGGCGGCGATACAGGGCGCATTGTCGTCGACAGTGGAGTCGACGATGGCATCCTTAGAGAGAATGGCGACCCCTCCCGAGGCGCCAGTGTTGCCCACAACGGTGTGATCAGTGCCGCCGTGGGCAGCTCTGCGCTGGGCTCGCGCCAGATCAAGGTCAGGCCCAAGACTGCGTGGTATCCACCGTGGAGAGGATTGGCGGCGCTGGTAGCGATGGCCTGCCTAGTCGGCTTGGCATGTCGGGTCTCCTGCAGTGCTATGACAGCGGCGTTGTGGTCGACACCAAGGGCGGTGATGGTTGGCCAGTTCGCTGAGAGACTGGTGATGTTAAGGCTGACGAGGTGTATGGAGCGACCTGGCCCGTCTCCATCGGTGGAACTGGGGTTTGCGCGCCCCGCACGGTGAAGGTCAGCTTGGTCCTCGCCCCAGTAGGAGGCTTGGCCACAGTAGGAGCTCATGGCGTTACTATGGGCTAGCTTGATCGGGGCTGAAGCCGCCGTCAGGCCATCCATATAGGCGGGACACGGTCGGCACTGCGCCAGGGGGGGTTCATAAATATTAGTAAAAATGTCACGAACATTCCTCCTCACTCCTGTACTATAGGGGACGAGGGGAGGAGAAGTGAGACGGCAGCAGTGGGAGAGGGAGGCGACTCCTCGATCCATCCTGCCGAACACAGAGACAAAAGCGAGACAGCGGCGGCGGCCAGGCGCGGCGGCGGCACAACGCACGCGCATGTACTGCGCACGCGCCACCGCTGGTCCCTGCTGCGGTGACACGCCCGCCCCGTCAGTGTCTTGATGAGCAGCATCTGGTGGAACGGCTCCAGCAGCACGATCGGAGGCCTGACGCTGGCCTCGTCCATGCCCGCTGCCGTGAGGCCCACGTTGCGGACAGGGCTGATTCCCCGCGGGGCCGCAGCTGCCGCGGCAGCAGCCGAGGTGGCGGGGGCACCGCCCCGACTCTGAGGTGAGAGCGGTGAGCCCCCGCCAAAACCCGCCACAAGGTTCTTGACACGGTACTTTTTCTTGAACGGGTCGAAGGTTGGCGCCTCGTCGATGGGGACGATCACGCGGGTGAGCAGCTGCGGCTCGTGGTCCGTGGACGGCGTCGGCTCGAGGTCGACCTGGCGAGGGTCGATGACGCTGGCTCCGAAGCGTGGCACCACTTCGGGGGGTCGGCCATCGGCCTGAGTCTCGCGAGGCGGCGAGCTCGTGGAGCTCCCTGGGGCCTTGCGTGAACTGTGGCGGCTGCAGGTCCTGCTGCGCGGGACGCGCCCGCCCGTGTGACGGTCGCGTGGCGAAGTCGCTTGGGCATTAGCGCGATCAGAATCCGCCCTGCTCGGGGATCGGATCGGCGCCGCGCAGGGTGATGGGCTGGGCTGGCGAGAGGCGCTTGTGCCGCCTTCCGCCGTGGCTGTGGCCTGGTCGGGGTCGGCCGCGTCTGGGCGGGGGCTGACGTGGTGGGCGCTTCCCTCGCTGTGCCTCGGGGAAGCGCTGCGATGCGCCTGGATGCGCGTGAGGACGAGCGGGGTGAGCGGCTGCCTCTCCCGCTCAGGTGGGGCAGGTTTGGCCTGGGCAGGGCGCAGTGCTGCAGCTACGTTTGGCGGGGGCGTGTGCTGGCGCGGTTGCCAAGCGCGCACGTTTGCATCGCGCCATCCTTCGGGGCGCCCAGCCCTGCCACGGTTTGTTGCAGCCCCCTGGGCTGAAGCCGCAGGGGTTATCACTGCAGGCTGGTTGCTGGAGGGGCACTCATGTCGGCCTGAGTAAAGGCCCCAGGCGCGCGTGGACCCTGGCACTGGCGAGGTGGCCCTTAGGGCATGTAGGGGTGCACGCGAGTAGCCGATGGCCGCTGGGTGAACCCTGGCGTTGGGGCTTGGCCGTAGCTGGAGGCGGCTGCTCCAGCAGCCGCAGGCATGGCACCTATGGGACCACGGTGGTAGGCGGCAACCCCGTCGTAGGCCGTGTTACCGCCTGTCGGGACTCGCGCAGGGGAGCGGTAACGTGGTGTGCCCTGCTGTCCTGCGTCGCGTTGGTCCCGCTGCTGAATGCGCTGCTGGTGCTGTTGGTGACGCTGCCAGTCGGCTCTCGAGAGGGGACGGGTGTCGGGGAGGATGGTGGGCACGTCGGGCCGCTGCCAGCCCCGATAGACGTGCTCGAAGGCGTGTCAGGGTAGGTCCCCCCTACGGGTGAGTATCGCCGCACATGCTCCATGTAGTCGATGTTCTGCGGCTCGGAGATCGCCGTGATGTTGACGGCTCGCTGGTGCGCTGGTCCATAGAGGCAGAAACTACCACGGTTGCTGCGGTCGTGGTTTAGCTCAGCTTCGGTCGTGGCACGGCTCACCATGGCGTCACAGAGTCGCATATCGTAGTCGAGAGCTTGAGGTCCAGGACCACCCTCGGCGTCCCAGTACAGTACCACGTCCCGCCAGCGGGTGCGGGTCATGTGGGTGCGCTCGGCGATCAACTCGCAGACGGTCCTGACCGTGACACGATCCCTGTACATGTTGGTAATGGCTAGGGAGAAGGGTCGGCGGACCGTCTTGTTGAAGGTGAGTTCCTCCTTGAGGGCCTGATGGGGGCTGAAGAGCACATAGCCTTCCCTCCAAAGCGGTTTGTCGGGGGAAGGTTCTTCGGGCATCCCCGTTCCTGTGAATCCAGGTGGCCGCGTTGTGCCGTCAGGCAATCCCTGCCTGGGGACGCGCCGCGGCTGTGGTGTGAGGTACCATTGGCCCTGGTAGCCAACTTGCCCTGGTTGTGGAGGTTCTCCCCCGGGGCCTGAAGGCGCTCGGGGGGGTTCCTTGAGGTCGTGGAGGGCTGGCGCGTTTGCCTGAAAAAAAAAAAAAAAAAAAACAAATAAAAAAAAAAAAACAAAAAAAAAAAAAAAAAAAAAAAAAAAAAAAAAAAAAGAAAAAAAAATAAACAAAAAAAAAAAAAAAAAAAAAAAAAAAAAAAAAAAAAAAAAAAAAAGAGAAAAAAAAAAAAAAAAAAAAAAAAAAAAAAAAAAAAAAAAAAAAAAAAAAAAAAAAAAAGAATTGCGGGCAAGGTTGCGGCGGCATCCCTGTGGCACGGACGTCGAGCAGGTTGTGTGGCCTGGGGGGGTGGGGGCACCTGCTGGACAGGCAGCATGTGTCGGAGTCCCTGTTGTTGGTGCTGTATGCACACGTCCAACTGTTGCACGAGTAGTCCGTGGACCAGTCCATAAGTGTACGCAGTCCGCTGCGGCCGCAGTCTGGGCACGTTGGTTGGCCCGAGGCGCCAAGCTGTGTGTTGCGGCGAGCCGCGCAATATTGGCAGCATTGGAATCGACACTGTAGGCAAGACCAGCGTCCTGGTAAAGGCGGTAGCGCATGCTCGTTTGTGCCTGGGTCGTCTGGGTGGGGTCTCGGGCGATCCCACAAGGGCCAGACGTCGGCAAACCAGGATTGGCCTGTAGTGCGGACTACCTCGGCGGGGAGGCGTGCGTCCTCGGCATGGCACCTTATCCACTGGGGCCCCATATCCGCTGGTACCATGACGGTGCGCCAGGAGTCGTCCCCCTTAACGTGGACTTGGGTCGGTGCCGAGAGCTTAGTAGTGGTGTCGCCGTGATCATGATGGAGGATGACCCAGCCGTCACGCCCGTCCACCGTAGGGTCAATGACGCGGTAGCCCATGACTGTCGTCCCCCACGGTAAGTAGGCGCCATCGTGTTGATCACCAGGGTCGAGCCAGACCTCGATGCCAGGGGCGTTGACACGGGACCGCACATCACGCACGTGGTAGGCGAGGACGTGGTAGGCAGTCGGCTCCTCCTCCGTCACAATGTGCTCCCACGTCTCGATGCCGCTGTTGTAGGAGGTGGAGTTCCCGTCGCTCTGTCGTGACGAGCGAGAGGCAGATCGTCGCGCACGGGCGCGGCCTCGGGCGAGGGCGGCGGCCGCGCTGATGAGGGATGGCGCACGGCGTTCGTCAACTCCAGATGACGTCGATGAGGGGTCTGGACTGTGGGCTAAGGCTGTGCCTGACTTGTGCGTGCGTGGTGGGTCCGACGCGGCCCCAGGGCTGGAGCCGCTGGGGCGCGACCCGTGTGCGTCAGGGTGCCCCCGCACGGGGACAGCTTGCAAGCCCGTGTACACCAGGTCGATGAGTGGTTTCGGGTCCAGCTGGAGTATGTGGAGCGAGACGCGTGGTCGAGGCTGGTTAGGGTCGTCCCTGGTGGCTGCTTCCGTGTCGTAGTGCTGTTTGGCCCATGCTCGCGCCGCTTCTGGCGAGTATAGCGCCTGCGGTGGTGTCCATGCTGCCGCGATGGTTGATCTGCGCCTGGTGCTAGCTTCCTGGTCGTGAGCTTCAGCCGCCTCACGGAGATCTGGATGATCGTAGCCAGCAATGTGGAGGGCGTGCGCGCAGTCACCCATGCCATAGGCGTGTGGGAGGGCACGGCACCTGGAAGCAGCTTCTGTGGGGGCACACCAGTCCATGCGGATGATGAGGCTCAGGACCCGAGGGTAAATGAGGCGCGCTCCGTGAGCCTCCCCTTTCACGTAGTTGTGCCTGTTTTCCCCGCGCGGTGGTTGGGTGGCTTCGCACATCCAGAGCGCGATGGGTCCCCACGCGAGGGTGTCGTCTTCGAGACTGTAGGGCGGGTGGGGCGGTATCGCGTACCACGCGGCCAGCGAAGGGTGCACGCTCACGTACGTGCGGCCAACGTTGGCGCCAGTTCGACCCTTCGTTTCACGGCGGGGGCCTGGCAAGAGGTGCCCTCCACAGGCAGCAAGACGGGCCGCAAGGTCGCCGCGGGTCCCATGCCAGAAAGCAGTGGGCGCGTCGGTGGTGGGTTGACGGAGGTCCCACGTGAGGTATGGGAAAATTGTCTCGCCCGAGTTGCCGCCCGAGTCTTCCAGCACCCAAGTGAGGCGGTTCGGTGGCCTCTGCATGATGTCCGTCCACGGCCCCATCACTTGGAGTGTTGGGTCGTGAGTGAATCGAGGGTGGTCGTGGAGTCGTAGAGCGTCTTTGATGTCCTCAGTGGACACGCCACTGTTCCCTAGCGCGAAGCCGTTTTGGTACAGGGCGTTAAGTATGCTCTTCGGCGGCTCGGGGACCGCTGGGTCACGCTGGATGGTGTTGCGTGGGTTGCGTGTCGGTGGCTTGAGGGCAGTGTAAGGCGTACCAGGGCCTGAAGGAGCGTGGGGCCTGTCAGGTGATGCATAGCGTGCTCGCCGTCGTGGTGGTTGGGTGTCCGCGTCGGGGGAGGAACCACGAGCGTCAGCATGTCGGAAGATGGACCACGGGCTGCCATGGGTGCGTTCTCTCGTTTCCCTTGGCTCGGTGTCGCTGCCGTGTGCTGTGGCATCCTCGTTGGTCGTTAGGTTACCGAATGTCGTGCCGTTCTTGGAGCCGTCTCGTGGCGTCGGGCTGGTCGATCTTGGTGTGACAGACGAGGCTCGCGATACGGCGGCTGTGACTTCAGCGATGGCGGCGGTAGTGGCGGTGGTGACGTCGGCAACTGCGGCGGCAACAGCTGCGGCGTAGTGTTCCTGTAGCAGCGGATGTCGGAGTGCGTGCACCTGCTGGTCGTCGTGTTCGTCGGCGAGCGTGCACGGCATTTTGTGTGTGGCCTCGTCTTTCGGCTTCCTGCTCGGTTGGCAACAGCGGAGGCACCACTGGGCAGTGGATGAGTCCAGGGCCCGCGCACATATGCGGGCGCCTACGTGTCCGACAGCTCCCTGGGCAAGGAGTTTGGCACCGACGAGTAGAAGACCACACACAACTCCACCCGTGGCTATGGCCCCTAGCTTGCCGCTGGCCCATTTAAGGACGCCCCCGAAGCCGCTCCCGACTGCAGTGGCTCCGCCCGAGACACCATCTCTGAATTTGTCGCTGGTCCATTTGAGGGTGGCCCTCAATGTGGACGTGACATAGTATGTCGTTTTGCGTCGGAATATAGTGGACACCGATGGGCCTGGTGCGGTCGCTTGGCGTCGTCGTCGTTGTCGGTAGCTGGGGTCTCGGCTCGGGGTCGGCAAGTATCCATCGATCTGTCCTTGTACGGCATTGCTATCGCGATGGCGTACGTGGCCACCAGGAGGCAGATGAGGCAGCCACAATGTCGTGATGCCGCTGAGCTGTGCTGGGGCTCGTGGGGACCGCTGGCATCTGGGTGTTCATCATCGATGGGGTCGTTGTCGATGTCGGCCTGCCAGTGGTCGATGGCACTGGGGGTGGAGTCAGTCACGTTGTCACCTCCTGCGGTCTGGGGATGTCCAGGTCTAGCCAGTGGTGCAGCGGGGCTGAAGCCGCCACTGCACGGCCTGGCATGAGCTGGCGAGGCAGTGGAATGGCTAGTCACATCAGCGGCAGTGACGCCTTCAGCGTCGTTAGGCCGCGCAGAAGGGTCGGCCTGATCTGAGGTGTGGGGCGCACTGCGTTGCCACGGGGCGAGCCCAGAGTGAGGCTCACTGTCGCGGTCACGCTGAGCCGAGTCGCCTGATGGTATCGTGCCGTCTCGATCCTGGATCTCGATGTCGTCCTGGCTATCCTCCGACGCGTGGAACGAGTCCATGGATGTATTGCCGATATCGCTGGCCGCGATGTGCTGGAGCAGCCATGATACGGGATCTTCTGCGGCCTGATCGGTGCCGTCCGTCGGCGCCGCAGCGGGCTCCGCCTCGACGAGCGGCAGCATGTCTGGCGGTTGGTGCAGGATAACATCAGCGAGGTACGCCATGGCGTCATGGTCGGGTGGAGGGAGACCTCTTGGCAGCAGAGCATGGGCCCGTGAGAGGTATGGCGGCAAAGGTGCCATAAAAGCCTCAGGGCCAACGAGCGTGGCACGAGCGCCCTGGTACTCCAGAAGGAGGCCGAAATAGCGGGTGGCGTACTCGCGGCTGCTCTGGATCCGAGTGAGGGTGCGGTTGATGCGCTGCCTGTCGGGGCCCGCTCTGTGCCAGATGTCCTCGCACATGTCGACCGCGGTGCGATGACGCAGGGCGTCGGTGGTGTCCTCGGACGCCTCAAGGAAGAGGTGATCGTACTGTGGCAGATGGAGCGTCGCCAGGATGTACGGGACGCAGTCCTCGAGCCATGCCCAGAACATGTCCTGGTTATCCTCACCTGGTGCCCACGCCGCAGCACCCGGTATGAGCCGGGCGCGGATCATCATCAGGTGCCAGAAAGCAGGGTCTTCCTCGGGTTCGCCCCTATCTCGCATGGGAGTGGTGGGACCCGTAGGGCAATAGCGGGGCACAGCAGCGGGGCTGAAGCCGCCACTGTGTGCCTGGCCAATACTGCACGGACTCGCAGCAGCGGTTCCGTTGACGATCGGGTCCAAGATGGTGCAGTGATCGTACTTGTAGATGCTGTCATCGTAGAGGTAGAAAAGAGACGCACGTTCGACGTGCTGCAAAAGAAACCCACCTCCATGCTGGGGCGCACCGCCTGAAGACGGGTGTGCTCCAGCGAGCGAGGGGAGGGCCAGGCTGAAAGCAAAGCGCCACATGATGGCGAGGCCTGGCAGGCGGCGCGAGCGATGAGCCAAAAGCTGCATGTCGGCACGCATCTTTAGGTACCCCTGCATGCTCATGTACATTGCAACAAACACACCCACAGCAAGATGACAAGTGTCCCTACACCAGGTAGCTTGCTCGTGCTGCTGCCAAAGATGACATGATATAGCAAGGAGGATGTACGACGAGAAGTGAGAAGGGATGCCTCTGAAGGCGCTTCCTCGGAGGGCTGAGGCGGGCCCTCTGAGGCACCTACAATAGGGTTCCTGTGTGGCCCGCCCTTTGTCTTTGCCTTTGTCAGCCCCTGGGGGCCCCGTCCCTGGGGTGACCTGGCCTGGCTGGTCGATCCACCCGCAGACAGCCACGGGATCGGCAACTGGTGCAGCTTCCTCCTTTTTGGTATCGAGGGTGGCCACTTGGGGCAGGTGGATGGTACCCCCCGTGAGGTGCCCGAGGAGGGCCTGGATGTCGCCGCGCAGTGCAGCAGCTTCGGTAGTTGCCGTCTGTTGCTGAGTGACGACGGTGGCAAGCCCTCGTTCCAAGCCTGTAACGTGCTCCGTGAGTGTTGCCTGGGATGAGAGAACGCCCGCAAGCTGGACCTGCATGTTGTCCACCGTGTTGGCAAGCAGCTCGTGCTGTTGTTCCATGTGTTGGATGCGGGTCGTAGCGGCATCTGACAGTTTAGGGGCCGTAGCGAAGCGTTCGCCGAGGGTGTTCGGTTCGCGCGATGCCACGCTGAATTCATCCTCTGATGAGAGGATCTCGACGTCGCCTGGTACCTCAGCGGCTGCGTCCGCGTGCCCTTCCGTGTGGCCCCCACCTTCGGCCGCCCCCGTGCCAGGTTGCGGGTCATGCCCGTCCCCACCTGGTCCTTGGACGGCCGTCTGCTCGGCAGCTCCATCAGTGCCGTGCGGGGGTGCAGAGGAGCTGCGGCCTGGAGCGCCGTGTGATCTTGCGTGCGGCGTGGCGTCGCGTTTCCCGCTGGAGGATCGGTGGCGCTTGGCTAGAGGCTCCTCCTTGGGGATCGGGAGCGGTGCGACGCCCTTGCCTTTGGGCGTGGCAGTCATGAGGTCGTGGAGGTAGGGGCTTTGGGCCGCTTTGGTTAAGAGTGTGCCCGTGGCGGGGCTGAAGCCGCCACCACGGGCGGGCGGCGTCACAGGCTCTGTGATAGTGGTAGGGGTGACAATGGTAACGTTGTCCCTCTTCGGCACGACCTCAGCCAACGGGGCCTCGGTGATGCTCCACGGGATGGGGCACCCTGCGACCTGTACCGTATATGTGGGTGGGGGACGATGAGCGCGCACTAAGGCAAACTGCGCCGAAGTGGCTGGGTCCCAGGCGGTGTGGTAGACCTCACAGTCCCATTTGACGGACGGGCCCGTGAGAGTCTTGGCAAGCTGAGTCAGCGTGGCATGGCGTGCCGCAATGCCCGTGATGCGGTATCGCGTCTTGGCGAGAGTGGCTTCGCAGCCACGGATGCTGACGGCAGCGGCCTCGGCGGCGTCTGACCCACGTAGAGAGAGAGAGAGAGAGAGAGGGGAGAGAGAGAGAGAGAGAGAGATAGAGAGAGAGAAGAAAGAGAGAGAGAGAGAGAGAGAGAGAGAGAGAGAGAGAGAGAGAGAGAGAGAGAGAGAGAGCGAGAGAGAGAGAGAGAGAGAGAGAGAGAGAAGAGGAGAGCGAGAGAGAAGAGAGAGAGAGATAGAGAGAGAGAAAGAGAGAGAGAGAGAGGAAGAGGAGAGAGAGAGAGAGAGAGAGAGAGAGAGAGAGAGAGCGAGAGAAGGAGAAGAGAGAGAGGAGAGAGAGAAGAGAGAGAGAGAGAGAGAGAGAAGAGAGAGAGAGAGAGAGAGAAAGAGAGAGAGAGAGGAGAGAGAGAAGAGAGGAGAGAGAGAGAAAGAAGAGAGAGAGAGAGAGGAGAGAGAAAAAGAAGAGAGAAAAAAAAAAAAAAAAAAGAAAAAGAGAAATCGAAACAATTCCGTCTGCATACCAACTGGGCCCCCGTGCTTCTCGGCACGGAGTGGGCATGTTCTCAGGTCCTTTGACCAATCCCTTGAGGCCAGAGAGAATGAAACAGAGAGAAGGGGAGAAAGAAATCCGAAACGGAGAAAAACAACTCCATACGCATATCAAGTGCGCCCCCCTGCTTCTGGGCACAGAATCAACGTGCCCTCAGGTCCTTGAGCCTCACTGCTCACTCCTGACCCGTCTTTAAGAGCCCAGGCCCGAAATGACCAGATCGTCCTCGCCTCCCCTTCATCCTCCTCCCCCTTTTCCTGCTTCGCCTCCTCCTCCTCCCCCTTCTCCTCCTTATCCTCCTCCTCCGTCGCGGGCCCGTGGTCGCCCTCGCCCTCTCTGTCTCTGCCCCCCCCGCCCTTCTCGGAGGCGCAGCGAAGTTACCGCGCGCGCGCGGCACGCACATAGATAGCGACGCCGCCGTAGAAGAGGTGGACACGAGGCTGAACGGGACCCTGCGAGGAGACGGGGAGACGGGCGAGGAACCCAGGGGGGCAGCCAGGACGGCAAGGAAAACCGGCTGCAGAGGAACCAATCAAATGGGAGGCGAGGGCGAGGTCGAACGATTGGGGACGGAGGGGGGGTCGAGGAGGAGGAGGAGGAGCAGGGAGGAAAAGGCAGCGTTTGGCCAGAGAGCCTAAGGATGTTGAATGTTGGCGCCGCTGCGCCAGGACGCAATTGGGCGACGAAAACACAGAGGTGCTTCAAAACACAGAGTGCCTCACGTGTCTCTCGCGGGCCGACAGGCCGCCCCGCGGCCCGCCGCGTGGAAACGAGGGCACTTAGCTCGCGACCTTACTCGTGCAACTTACGCGTGAAGGTGACCCCGCATGGTTCGTCGCCCAGCGCGGCCGCGCGGCGGGGCGGCAAGCTGGGGCAACATCACCATCATCATCAACATCATCATTATCATTATCCTCATCGGGACACCATCACCATCACGATCATCATCATCATCATCATCACCAGCATAATCATCATCATCGGGACATCATCCTCAACATCGTAATTATCAGCAACATCATCATCATTATCACCATCATCATCGGAACACCATCATCATCATCACCATCATCATTATCATCGGCACACCATCAACATAATCATCATCATCACCGTCGTCATCATCATCATCATCGGCGCGACAACCTTGGTTAACCGCCGGGGAACTCGTAGAGCTTCCAAGCTCGACTTAAGTTGAGAAAACCGACAGCACCCACCAACATTCTGACTCATAGTGAATATGTTTTGACCTCTGAATGCGACAAGCGGACGCGTCTGATGACTGCGAATCGACTCCTGTCACAGCCCCGCAGCCCCCCTACAGCCCGAGGTCAGTGCAGAGAACCGACAGCATCTCCCGGGATGACTCGAACAATACAATAGTTTCGCGAACCTAGTTCGGGCAGCAGACCGAGTTCCGAGCTCTAGATTCGACAGGCGGACGCGCATGATCTCTCGAAATCGATCCATATGACAACCAGGACTGTAGCCCCCTCTCAGCGCAAGTTGAGTGAAGAAAACTGAGAGCACTTCTCAAGATGACGCGACCAATACGAATAATTTCGCGATTCTAGATCGGGCAGAAGACCGAGTTCAGAGCTATGGATTCGACAGACAAACGCAACTGACGATTCTGAATCAGTTTCTGTGAACATCAGCTCTGTAGCTGTCTCACAGCTCGAGTTAAGTGCAGAAAACCGAGAGTTTCTGTCAAGATGACTCGAATAATACGAATAGGCTTGGGGACCTAACTCGGCTCACAGACCGAGTTAAGACCTCTGGATTCCATAGACGAACGCGCCTAATCATTCTGCATCGATTAGCTGTGCTTACCAGCTCTGTAGATGTCCTAAAGCTCGAGTTATGTTGATAAAACCGTCAGCGCGTATCGAGATGACTCGAAACGGCCAATCCCGCCAGAGTGCTTTTTGACCTTCAAAGTTACCCGATCGAGCTGAGATCAAGATGGCGAGCGGGAATAAGATCGAATATCACGGGAAAAAATACTAGAGCTCTAACGAATGGTCAAATTTCGAGAACAAAATTTTCAACCGACCAAAAGTCACCAAAAGTTCCGTCGAGATTTTTCTTGCCAACTAGCTCTCCAGCGCGCCGGAATTATTCTTAAGCTTCCAGCAACTGGGCGCCGGCGGTAAACCGTCAACCTTGGTTACCGCCGGGGAACTCGTAGAGCTTCCAAGCTCGACTTAAGTTGAGAAAACCGACAGCACCCACCAACATTCTGACTCATAGTGAATATGTTTTGACCTCTGAATGCGACAAGCGGAAACGAGTATGATGACTGCGAATCGACTACTTGTTTTTTCCCAAACAGCCCGTCAGCCCCCCTACAGCCGAGGTCAGTGCAGAGAAACCGAACAGCATTTCTCAGGGATGACTCGAAAACAATTACAATAGTTCGCGAACCTAGTTCGGGCAGCAGACCGAGTTCCGAGCTTAGATTCGACAGGCGTACGACCATGATCTCATTGAAATCGATCAATATGACAACCAGGACTGGAGCCCCTCTCAGCGCCAGTGAGTGTAAGAAAACTGAGAGCACTCTCCCAGAGACTCCGACAAGCAGTTTGTGTTTCGCGATTCTACATCGGGCAGAAGACCGAGTTCAGAGCTCTGGATCTGAGAGAAAAACGCAACTGATGTTTCTGAATCAGTTTCTGCAAATATCAGCTCTGTAGCTGTCTCACAGCTCGAGTTAAGTGCAGAAAACCGAGAGTTTCTGTCAAGATGACTCGGATAATACGAATAGGCTTGCGGACCTAGCTCGGCTCACAGACCGAGTTCAGACCTCTGGATTCAATAGGCGAACGCGCCTAATCATTCTGCATCGATTAGCTGTGCTTACCAGCTCTGTAGATGTCCTAGAGCTCGAGTCATGTTGATAAAACCGTCAGCGCGTATCGAGATGACTGGAAACGGCTGATCCCGCCAGAGTGCTTTTTGGCCTTCAAAGTTACCCGATCGAGCTGAGAACAAGATGGCGAGCAGGAATAAGATCGAATATCACGGGAAAAAATACTAGAGCTCTAACGAATGGTCAAATTTTGAGAACAGAATTTTCAACCGACCAAAAGTCACCAAAAGTTCCCAAAAGTTCCGTCGAGGATTTTCTTGCCAAAACTAGCTGCTTCCAGGCGCCGGAACTGGGCGCGCGGTAAAACCGTCAACCTTGGTTACCGACGGGAAACTCGTAGAGTTCCTTGAGCGACTTAAGTTGAGAAAACCGACAGCAACTACCAACATTTTGACTCATAGTGAATATTTTTCGACCTCTGAATGCGACAGGCGGGCGCGTCTGATGTCTGCGAATCGACTCCTGTCATTACCAGCCCTGCAGCCCCCCTACTGCCCGAGTTAACTGCAGAAAACCGACAGCACCTCTCAGGATGACTCGAACAATACGAATAGTTTCGCGCACCTCAGTCGGGCAGCAGACCGAGTTCCGAGCTCTGGATTCGACAAGTGGACGCGCCTCATGTTTTCAAATCGATTCCTGTGAGAACAAGCACTGTAGCCCCCTCAGCGCGAGTTGGTTGAAGAAAACCGAGAGCACTTCTTAAGATTCGACCAATACGAATAATTTCGCGATTCTAGATCGGGCAGCATACCGAGTTCAGAGCTCTAGATTCGACAGACAAACGCCACTGATGATTATGAATCGGTTTCTGTAGATATCAGCTCTGTAGTTGTCCTACAGCTCGAGTTAAGTACAGAAAACCGAGAACTCCTGTCAAGATGACTCGAATAATACGAATAGGTTTGCGGACCTAGCTCGGCTAACAAACCAAGTTCAGACCTCTGGATTCAACAGGCGAACGCGCCAAATCATTCTGCATTCATTAGCTGTGCTTACCAGCTCCGTAGCTGTCATAAAGCTCGAGTTATCTTGAGAAAACCGACAGCACGTGACAAGATGACTCGAAACGGCCGATCCCGCTCGATAGTAATATTCACCCGATCGAGCTGAGATCAAGATGGAGAGCGGGAATAAGATCGATTGAGAACACCGAGCACCTACCAACATTCCGACTCATAGTGAATATTCTGTGACCTCTCAATGCGACAGGCGGACGCGTCTGATGTCTGCGAATCGACTCCTGTGATCACCGGCCCTGCAGCCCCCCTACAGCCCGAGTTGAGTGCAGAAAACTGACAGCACGTCTCAGGATGACTCGAACAATACAGTAGTTCTGCAGACCTAATTCGGGCAGCAGACCGAGTAATATTCACCCGATCGAGCTGAGATCAAGATGGCGAGCGGGAATAAGATCGAATATCACGGGAAAAAATACTACAGCTCTAACGAATTGTCAAATTTCGAGAACAAAATTTTCAACCGACCAAGAGTTGTGAAAAGTTCAGTCGAGATTTTTCGAGCCAACTAGCTCTGGGGCGCGCCGGAATTACTGGGCGCCGGCGGTAAACCGTCAACCTTGGTTACCGCCGGGAAACTCGTAGAGCTTCCTAGCTCGACTTAAATTGAGAAAACCGACAGCACCTACGAACATTCTGACTTATAGTGAATATTTTTCGACCTCTGAATGCGACAGGCGGGCGCGTCTGATTTCTGCGAATCGACGCCTGTCATTACCAGCCCTGCAGCCCCCCTACTGCCCGAGTTAACTGCAGAAAACCGACAGCACCTCTCAGGATGACTCGAACAATACGAATAGTTTCGCGCACCTCATTCGGGCAGCAGACCGAGTTCCGAGCTCTGGATTCGACAAGTGGACGCGCCTCATGTTTTCAAATCGATTCCTGTGAGAACAAGCACTGTAGCCCCCTCAGCGCGAGTTGGTTGAAGAAAACCGAGAGCACTTCTTAAGATGACTCGACCAATACGAATAATTTCGCGATTCTAGATCGGGCAGCATACCGAGTTCAGAGCTCTAGATTCGACAGACAAACGCCACTGATGATTATGAATCGGTTTCTGTAGATATCAGCTCTGTCGTTGTCCTACAGCTCGAGTTAAGTACAGAAAACCGAGAACTCCTGTCAAGATGACTCGAATAATACGAATAGGTTTGCGGACCTAGCTCGGCTAACAAACCAAGTTCAGACCTCTGGATTCAACAGGCGAACGCGCCGAATCATTCTGCATTCATTAGCTGTGCTTACCAGCTCCGTAGCTGTCATAAAGCTCGAGTTATCTTGAGAAAACCGACAGCACGTGACAAGATGACTCGAAACGGCCGATCCCGCCAGAGTGCTTTTCGATAGTAATATTCACCCGATCGAGCTGAGATCAAGATGGAGAGCGGGAATCAGATCGAATATGACGGGAAAAAATACTAGAGCTCTAACGAATGGTCAAATTCCGAGAACAAAATTTTCAACCGACCAAAAGTCACCAAAAGTTCCGTCGAGAATTTTCTTGCCAACTAGCTCTCCAGCGCGCCGGAATTACTGGGCGCCGGCGGTAAACCGTCAACCTTGGTTACCGCCGGGAAACTCGTAGAGCTTCCAAGCTCGACTTAAGTTGAGAAAACCGACAGCACCTACCAACATTCTGACTCATAGTGAATATTTTTTTACCTCTGAATGCGACAAGCGGACGCGTCTGATGTCTGCGAATCGACTCCTGTCATTACCAGCCCCGCAGCCCCCCTAGAGCCCGAGGTGAGTGCAGAAAACCGACAGCATCTCTCAGGATGACTCGAACAATACAATAGTTTCGCGAACGTAGTTCGGGCAGCAGACCGAGTTCCGAGCTCTGGATTCGACAGGCGGACGCGCATGATCTCTTTAAATCGATTCATATGACAACCAGCACTGTAGCCCCCTCTCAGCGCAAGTTGAGTGAAGAAAACCGAGAGCACTTCTCAAGATGACTCGACCAATACGAATAATTTCGCGATTCTAGATCGGGCAGAAAACCAAGTTCAGAGCTTTGGATTCGACAGACAAACGCCACTGATGATTATGAATCAGTTTCTGTAAATATCAGCTCTGTAGCTGTCTTACAGCTCGAGTTAAGTACAGAAAACCGAGAGTTTCTATCAAGATGACTCGAATAATACGAATAGGTTTGCGGACCTAGCTCGGCTCACAGACCGAGTTCAGACCTCTGGATTCAACAGGCGAACGCGCCTAATCATTCTGCATCGATTAGCTGTGCTTACCAGCTCTGTAGATGTCCAAAAGCTGGAGTTATGTTGAGAAAACCGTCAGCGCGTATCAAGATGACTCGAAACGGCCGATCCCGCCAGAGTGCTTTTTGGCCTTCAAAGTTACCCGATCGAGCTGAGATCAAGATGGCGAGCGGGAATAAGATCGAATATCACGGAAAAAATACTAGAGCTCTAACGAATGGTCAAATTTCGAGAACCAAATTTTCAACCGAGCAAAAGTCAGCAAAAAGTTCCGTCGAGATTTTTCTGCAAACTAAGCCTCTTCCAAGCGCTTCCGGCAAGTGGGCGCCGGCGGTAAACCGTCAACCTCGGTTACCGCCGGGGAACTCGTAGAGCTTCCAAGCTCGACTTAAGTTGAGAAAACCGACAGCACCCACCAACATTCTGACTCATAGTGAATATGTTTTGACCTCTGAATGCGACAAGCGGACGCGTCTGATGACTGCGAATCGACTCCTGTCACAGCCCCGCAGCCCCCCTACAGCCCGAGGTCAGTGCAGAGAACCGACAGCATCTCCCGGGATGACTCGAACAATACAATAGTTTCGCAGCAAACCGAGTTCCAAGCTCTAGATTCGACAGGCGGACGCGCATGATCTCTTGAAATCGATTCATATGACAACCAGGACTGTAGCCCCCTCTCAGCGCAAGTTGAGTGAAGAAAACCCGCTGCGGTCGGCTCGATCGGAAGTGGATGTTGGGTCACGTACGGAGCGTTCTACGAGGGTATGGGGAGCGGTGGTCATCCGAGCGCACATGTTAAACGTTGGTTGCCCGGTCATCTGACGTTCGTCTGTATTGATGGGACTGACTCCGATACCTCAGGTGTCGGCCGCTACGTGGTTCTTCAAGGCCGGTTCGATACGGGATTGAGTTACCAGCGTGCGGCCATAGCAATGTATCGTAACCGCCGAATCTTTACTCCTCCTATTGACGTTAATTATTCGTCGTACGACGGATGAGATGCCATGAGTTGGTCCCGGCGCGCAGGGTTGTAGGCCTAAGACACATAGCGGCACCCACTCCATTGGCCTAGAGCATCCTGGAGGAGAGGACTTTCTTTCTCTCAAGAGGACTCGACAAATACGAATAAATTGATAAATTTCGCGATTCTAGATCGGGCAGAAGACCGAGTTCAGAGCTCTGGATTCGACAGACAAACGCAACTGACGATTCTGAATCAGTTTCTGTAAATATCAGCTCTGTAGCTGTTTTACAGCTCGAGTTAAGAGCAGAAAACCGAGATTTCTGTCAAAGATGACTCTGCAATAATGACGAATAGGCTTGCGCGACCTAGCTCGGCTCACAGACCGAGTTCAGACCTCTGGATTCAATAGGCGAACGCGCCTAATCATTCTGCATCGATTAGCTGTGCTTACCAGCTCTGTAGATGTCCTAAAGCTGGAGTTATGTTGAGAAAACCGTCAGCGCGTATCAAGATGACTCGAAACGGCCGATCCCGCCAGAGTGCTTTTTGGCCTTCAAAGTTACCCGATCGAGCTGAGATCAAGATGGCGAGCGGGAATAAGATCGAATATCACGGGAAAAAATACTAGAGCTCGAACGAATGGTCAAATTTCGAGAACAAAATTTTCAACCGACCAAAAGTCAGCATAACTGGGCGCCGGCGGTAAACCGTCAACCTTGGTTCTAGGCGTTCTAGGCGGGTCCTGGCAGGGTTAAGCTCCTTAGGAGCCCCAGACCCAGTCCTACAGGGGATATCCTGACAAACTCAGGATATGCACCACTCCTAAAAGGAGCTCTCGGGCAGCTTCTAGCTCAGCCTCTGTGATAGTGCATTGTGCTGGGAGAAGGAAGCTTTTGAGACCTACATTCTGGCGCCAGCCAGTCTGATTATAGTAAGAAGAAGAGGGGAGAGCACTACACACATAGCAATCCAGATACCAGCCACAGCCTACACCAAGAATCGATCTCCCACCATCAAAGCCTCCTTTGATCCCCGAGATCACAACTTTACAATCTTTCACTTCCTGAAGAAAACAAGTGTCATAATATTCGTAACATTCGCCTCTCCGCGCGGTCCACGTTTATTCATCGGCACGAGTATTGCCCTCCCTATACACCCACTTCCACACGTTCCGTCCTAAATTGGCAGCTCGTAGTCCACATCTGTCGGCTAGATCGTTTGTAGTGTCCTGCGCCCACATCACGCGGCTAGCAGACTTTCTATTAGTGATACTACTCAAGCCCTCCAACCACCTGATCACACATTGTGAAGCCCCCATCAGTTCCACAGAAATTTTCCCTGGCACGAACTCAAATTCAGTATGATCCTGGAATATAGCAATGAGACGTTTGGCCAACTTATCTGGGTCCTCCTGCTTCTTAATCGTCTCCTCCTCCTCCGACTCCTTCCAGGGCATAGGGTCTTTCAATACACAAAGGTTCAACATCTCAGGAGCGTCCTTCAAGACAGTCCTCACAAAGGATATCCAGCTAGCCTCATCCCAAGCAATACCGTCGATCCAGAACTTCCCCGCCACCTCTTCGAACACCCTGGCCCACGGACACATACCCAAGAGATTGGTTGACTGTCCCCTGGCTCTCGTCACCTCTCGTGCACTCTGTGCGTCAAGAGTCGCAATAAAGTCATCCCGTCTAGCAGTCCATTCGAAACCTGCATGCAGCATGAGAAGCCTACTTTGAGCACCTCGGTCAACATGCTCCCCTTCACGAAAACGAAGCTTTCTCCCTGGAAATCGAACCTGCTTCTCCTGGACCCTGGTCTGCAACCTGGACGTGTTCTGAGACAAACCTTCACAAGCACGTTTTGCCTCCCTGATGAGAGCACTCTTCCTCTTCCTCCTGTTTGGCTCCTCCACCTCCACCTCCATCATCTCCCCCTCCACGTTCTTCCCAATCAACTGAGACCCTTCCGTTGCAGAGATGCTCGAGTCCTGCAGCGAGTCTGGCATATTTTCAAAGCACTCCGTGGCAATATCCTTGGCCCACAAGAACTGCTTGTGCAGGTACAGCTGGACCAAGGACGGTTTCCCTTCCTTGAGTAGCATCGAGCGCCCACGTCGAAACATACGCGTGATGAAGGTCGCGAAGTCCTCTCCGCTGCGCTTCTGGCGCCAGCACATGCGGGAGAGCATCTTGCCCTCCTCCTTATGTAGAAGTCTCAAAACACCAATATCTGAAGATGAACCCTCAACTCCATAAAGAATCTGAACTCTCACTCTTGCATCATATCTTTTGAATTTTCGTCGCCAAGGAATGACCATACTCTGATAATATCGTCGATCTCGCCAAAAAGCTGAGATACCTTTTTGCAGTCTGTATCGAATATCGTGATAGTCATCCAGTGTTCTATTCAACTTCGTGCCCAAAACGATGATCTCGTCAACCTGCTTAAGTTCCACAGTGGTCTGGTTGACAGCTTCAGATGGCGACACATCCAGAGCCCCATTTGAACTTCCACACATATGGTTTCTAACACCCGAGCTTGAACTTCCACACATATGGTTTCTAACACCTGAGCTGGAACTTCCCAATCTCTCCAGTCCTGGTGGTGTCATGGTAACCATGAGCGGGTCGAAGACATTCTTCAGCGCGCCAATGTCCATATACTCGAGCGAGGTAGGCTTCCATCTGAGTCCCCATGCATGTAGTGGTACAGTGAGCTGCCAGATCATCTCCCTCAGTGCTGGTCTAGAATCAGCAATCAACACAAAATTATCCGCCCAAATGAAGTGCGAGATCGTAATAGAAGCAGCCTCATGTGATAGCTTCAGGCCTATACCTGTTTGTTCCCAGTCCGAGAGCACCCTGCCCAAACATGCAATCGTGACAATGTTCCAAATATCAGGGCCTTCTAGGGACCCCGTTTTGATACATGAGCTCCACGGTAGGCTTTCTGATTCCACTGGCCCAAATCGGAAAGTCGCCGTTACATCTGCATTCTGCTCCAAGATCGCATACGCCAGCTCTGGGTCAACGTTAATATCATACATCGCTCTATCTGCCATCGGTATCGTGATGTTGTCAAAGGCGCATTCAACATCTAGAACTCCCACACATGCATTCTCGTGCTTACCCCAGAGCCTGGCGTGCCTAATCAAGTTCTTCAATCCTGCTGTTATCTCGCTGCATTTCCGTCCCTCATGAAATCCATACAAATTGATTCCCGTCCGAGGCGTATTCTGTTCAACATGACGATTGAGTAAGATACACAAACACGCCGTATACCATTTCGAAAGCACGCTATTGAGAGCCAAAGTACGCGTACTGGTGAACTCTGGCTTCTTCGTATCCTTCAAGATGAGTGTAGCTAGTAATTTTCTCCAAGACGGCGGTGACTGCAATCGTCTAGCATACAGCTGCTGGAAACAATCCAAGACCACTCTGAGTGCCTCCCAAGATAGGCTACGTAAAAGAGCTGCTGATATACCGTCATAGCCAACTGCCTTGCCCACCTTGAGGCGAGCTCTCGCTTTATGTAGAATACCCATCGTGATGGGAGAAGAATCTGCATTGAGTCGAGTGTGCTGGATTGCTCGCTGCTTAAGTCGAGCCAAGCATTCTACATTTTGTTGATGGAGTGTTTGGCTGGGGTATTTCACCCGGGCGATTTTGGCGATTTCCGCTTTCCAGGACTCTCGATTCTCTGTCATGGTACCGTCAATTTTCATGTGTGTGACGACTGTGTGTGGTTTACCCTCATCCCGATACTTATATTCCAAGATACGCCTACGAAGTTCACGTCGGACCCGATACCACCTACGCCGAGAATCTTTGAACTCCTTCTCATCCACCTCCCCCTTCTTCCACCTCTTGTGCACCCCATAGTGGTAGTCCCGAACCTCCTTCTCCTCCTCCGTGAGTTTCAGATCGCTGCCAATCGAGGTCTTCAGCTCGAAGAGCTTTTTGTCCTCAACCGCACCAGCCTTCAAACGCTCCTCGAAGATATCTAAAGAGATCGTCCTCCACCTAGTCCTGCACACATGCTGCTCCATCAACCCCTCCTGGTCCTCAACCTTCTCCTCGTCTCTATCCCTCCTCCTTTTCGTCGCTCTTCTCCTATCACACTCACCGTTCGAAATCCCCAAGACACGCTCAGCAATAACACGACGCACCTCCACATCTTTCCCTGGAATTGGTCTCCATCTCGCCAGGCTGCCAAGAACACGAGGTCTTTTACCAACACGAGCAGGGGGTCCAGGGAGAAAACAACTAACCATCTTATGATCACTCCAACGGTCTACTCTCTTATCTCCGAGCGGCTTGATAAAATCGCATCTGGGGTCTAGTCCAGTGTGACACCAATCCTCAGGTACAGCTATGTAGTCCAGGACCTTATATGTGTTCATGCTACTTCGGAAAGTCGTACATCTCTCACCGTGAGTGTTTATCAGGGTCAACTGCAGACGTGCCATGGCCATGCACAAGCTCCTACTCATGTAGTCTCTGTACTTCTCACGCATTTTCTCAAACCCTCCCTGGCTGCTCTTACTTGTGGAGGCCTGCACACCTTTCCCCGTGACCTGCACCCTATCAATGGTGACATCCTGATGGACCTCAACATTCGCATCCATCATGATTACAACCTCCTTTATCCCAAACTTTTTCCTAAGCTCAATGATCGTCTCAACAAGCTCTAACAAGATGTCCTGATAGAAAGTAAACATACGATCCATTTGGGCAGCTGAACGCCCATAGAACTCTACATGAGGTAGATACAATGAGGCAACTATTAGAGCACCGATTCTGGGACCCCGCAGGGCAACAACAACGAATCTTCTACGCTCTCTAGTCTCAAGAATGCGATCCTGCAACCCATTTGCAATCAAAACCCCTGCATTCCCCTCCATACATCTGCGATCGTGAGCATCATCCCCAAGAACATGTTGCGTGGACCACTTAGCTTCATACCCTAATTCGTGCACGAGGTACGACGGTACATTCTGGCACTCCTGGAGGCCGATAAGTTCCATCCCCTCATGTTTCAAGAAACCCAAGGCATGCGATGTTTCAACCCCATCACCCTTCATTTTGATATTCCACGATGCGGTCCGAATCCGCTGTGGCCGTCGTCAAAAACGATTATGTTGGTTGAGCTCGGTCTGCCAGTTCGCAACGTGGATCGACTTACTGATCTTCTCAACCTCGGAGGTCTTCAATTTCCACCCCTCCTCAGATGACCACGTGCCCAAGCATACCCTGTTGCTCATATCATTCTTGTTTGGAAAGCCCCAAGCCCAGGAAATACTGGGTGGTCCATACTCCACCCGCACAGTAGCATTCTGCTCTTGAGGAGTACTGCCCTTGCGCTGATACGTGGCGATGAGCTTCGATCCCGCCTGTATTTGTTGAACTTTCCATGGGGCCGTCTCCACCTTCACACTGATGTAACTCTGAATCGCTGGACCAAACTTATCATCAGCCCAAAGCTCTCCAGTCCTGGACGTCACTGCTTCATGAATAGCACGTTGCAGATCCCAAATCTGATCTTTCGTAATGCTGGTCTCAAGAATAAACTTGATCCTGAACAAGCCATATGGTTTGCGTGTATTCTCTCTCTGAGTCGCTATATCATCAAGAACTTTCACTGGCACCTGCTTCGAGCGATCTTCAAATTTACAAAAGATATTCTCAACCATCCACGTGACAATCCTAGTACCCCTTTCCTCCGACATGATGTTGTTTGTCCTCGCCGTCAGGTCCCTCGGATCTCCTGAAGTCCAGCCTTGCAAACTGATCCATCCTGGTTTGAAATCGGCCCTGGTTTTGTTCCATTCAACACGTGAGGCTGTGAATCTCGTCGAACCTGATGATCCTGCCTCCGACGGTGGCCCTCCTGTTCCAACACCAAGATTCTGAGGGGGGTGTCCTTGGATGGCGGCAAAGAGCTGTGCATTTATTTTCTTATGATCATCTTGGCCCTTCTGAAGATCTGAGATATCTTTCCGCAGCGGTTCCAATTCACGCTGCACATCCTTGACCATCTCATTCTTAATATCTGTGAAAGTCGCTTTCAACTCATCTTTCATCGAAGAAATTTCACCTCTGAGAATTGAAATCGTAACAACCTGCTCCTCACCAACTGCTGCGCCTCTACCGTGACCTTTTGCAGCAACATGGCGTGGAGACGCTGGCGCACGAGCACGTTTTGCCCGCTCATCCACTCCAGTCTCACCATCACGCTTTCCAGGAAGAGCCATATCAGCATCCCCATCCCCCATATGTTGCTGCCCTGATACTACCACTGCTGCTGCCGCCAGTTCTCCTGCTTCCCCTTCTGCCTGCTGCTGCTGTCGAAGAAGTGCTGCCTGCTGTTCCTCAGACGTCATTTCTGGAATGGCAAGGTGATTACCGACGTATCTGGTGCCTGGACGATTAAGTGTCTGAATGAAATTATCAATCTGATCGATATCCAAAGAATAACCTTCGTCTGCTCCCAAATCTGAGAACTCGTCACCAACAATGGGGTCCTCCTGAGCCTGCGCCGTCTTTCTCCTCTTGTACGCTCTGTCCAGTGCCCTGAAATCGTACTCCGAAGGGAGCCTCTTCCTCTCTGTCTCCGCCGTGACGAATACTGAAGATCAATCCACAACAATGCTCGAGAATAACACAAGCGAGAGACAAAATTGGGATGTGTGGTATACAGTTCGGGTATGGAGAGCAAAACTGAAATCCCTGACTGCACGACGCAGCTCGAGGAGCCCCCCGACGGGCCAAGGCCGGGGGAGAGCGGGAGGTAAACTCCGCTTCCCCAACCTTCGTTACCGCCGGGAGACTCGTAGAGCTTCCTTGAGCCAAAATGGCTACGGAAAACTCGTAGAGCTTCCAAGCTCGACTTAAGTTGAGGAAACCGAAGCACCTACCAACATTCTGACTCATAGTGAATATTTTTTTGACCTCTGAATGCGACAAGCGGACGCGTATGATGTCTGCGAATCGACTCCTGTCATTACCAGCCCCGCAACCCCCCTACAGCCCGAGGTCAGTGCAGAAAACCGACAGCATGTCTCAGGATGACTCGAACAATACAATAGTTTCGCGAACCTAGTTCGGGCAGCAGACCGAGTTGCGAGCTCTGGATTCGACAGACGGACGCGCATGATCTCTTTGAATCGATTCATATGACAACCAGCACTGCACCCCCTCTCAGCGCAAGTTGAGTGAAGAAAGCCGAGAGCACTCCTGAAGATCACTCGACCAATACGAATAATTTCGCGATTCTAGATCGAGAAGAAGACCGAGTTCAGAGCTCTGGATTCGACAGACAAACGCAACTGACGATTCTGAATCAGTTTCTGTAAATTTCAGCTCTGTAGCTGTTTTACAGCTCGAGTTAAGTACAGGAAACCGAGAGCGTCTGTCAAAATGACTCGAATAATACGAACAGGTTTGCGGATCTAGCTCGGCTCACAGACCGAGTTCAGACCTCTGGGTCCAACTGGCGAACGCGCCTGATCATTCTGCATGCATTCAACCGACCAAAAGTCACCAAAAGTTCCGTCGAGATTTTTCTTGCCAACTAGCTCTCCAGCGCGCCGGAACTGGGCGCCGGCGGTAAACCGTCAACCTTGGTTACCGCCGGGGAAGTCGTAGAGCTTCCAAGCTCGACTTAAGATGAGAAAACCGACAGCACCTACCAACATTCTGACTCATAGTGAATATTTTTTTACCTCTGAATGCGACAAGCGGACGCGTCTGATGTCTGCGAATCGACTCCTGTCATTACGAGCCCCGCAGCCCCCCTACAGCCCGAGGTCAGTGCAGAAAACCGACAGCATCTCTCAGGATGACTCGAACAATACAATGGTTTTGCGAACCTAGTTCGGGCAGCAGACGAGCTCTGGATTCGACAGGCGGACGCGCATGATCTCTTTGAATCGATCCATATAACAACCAGCACTATAGCCCCCTCTCAGCGCAAGTTGAGTGAAGAAAACCGAGACCCCTTTCTCAAGATGACTCGACCAATACGAATAATTTCGCGATTCTAGATCGGGCAGAAGACCGAGTTCAGAGCTCTGGATTCGACAGACAAACGCAACTGACGATTCCGAATCATTTCCTTTCAATATCAGCTCTTCAGCTGTCTTACAGCTCGAGTTAAGTACAGAAAACCGAGAGTTTCTGTCAAGATGACTCGAATAATACGAATAGGTTTGCGCACCTAGCTCGGCTCACAGACCGAGTTCAGACCTCTGGATTCAACAGGCGAACGCGCCTGATCATTCTGCATGCATTAGCTGTGCTTACCAGTTCTGTAGCTGCCCTAGAGCTCGAGTTATGTTCATAAAACCGTCAGCGCATATCAAGATGACTCGAAACGGCCGATCCCGCCAGAGTGCTTTTGGGCTTTCAAAGTTACCCGATCGAGCTGAGATCAAGATGGCGAGCGGGAATAAGATCGAATATCACGGGAAAAAATACTAGACCTCTAACGAATGTTCAAATTTTGAGAACAAATTTTTCAACCGACCAAAAGTCAGCAAAAGTTCCGTCGAGATTTTTCTTGCCAACTAGCTCTCCAGTGCGCCGGAACTGGCGCCGGCGGTGAACCGTCAACCTGGACACCGCCGGGAACCTCGTAGAGCTCCTGGCACGCAGGAGAGTGCTCAGCATCAAAAGAGAGGGCTTCTGGAAGCCTTTCTCGAAAATCAGTAAACGTGATTTTTTCCATGTCCACATGAAGTTGGTTTCGCCAAGTGTTTTGATAGTAAAAGCGCATCTACAGAGCTCATATTAAGACGCAGAGGCCCTCAGAGTCGTTTACAGGTGCGAAAAATCTGCTTTTTCAAAATGAATGGTCAAATATCTTTTAAATTTTAGAAAAACCGACCAAAAGTTACCACATTGTCCGTTCTGGTCGGGTCGACCAACTAGCTGAACCCCGCGCCGGAATTCCTCTAGCTCATCGCCGAAGAGCTCTACGAGGTACTTGTAAGCGTCCAAAACCCGGATAGCGAAGCCAAGCGCGGAACGCCGCACGGGGACCTCTGCCAGGCCGCCTGAAACAATGCGCGGGACGCTGGAAACTGGGCGCCGGCGGTAAACCGTCAACCTTGGTTACCGCCGGGGGACTCGTAGAGCTTCCTAACTCGACTTGAGTTGAGAAAACAGACAGCACTTACCAACAATCTGACTTATAGTGAATAGTTTTTGACCTCTAAATACGACAGACGGACGCGTCTGATGTCTGCGAATCGACTCCTGTCATTACCAGCCCTGCAGCCCCCCTACAGCCCGAGTTAAGTGCAGAAACCCGACAGCACCTCTCAGGATGACTCGAACAGTAGGAATAGTTTCGCGGACCTAGTTCGGGCAGCAGACAGAGTTCAGAGCTCTGTATTCGACATGCGGACGCGCCTGATGTCTTCAAATCGATCCCAGTGATTACCAGCCATGCAACCTCCCCTACAGCCCGAGTTAAGTCCAGATAACCGACATTATCTCGCAAGCGACTCAAACGATACGAATAGTTTCGCGATTCTAGATCGGGCAGCAGGCCGAGTTCAGAGCTCTGGAGCCGAGAGACAAACGCAACTGATGATTCTGGATTGGTGCCTCTGAATATCAGCTCTGTAGCTGTCCTACAGCTCGAGTTAAGTTCAGAATACCGAGCGTTTCTGTCAAAATGACTCGAATAATACGAACAGGTTTGTGGCCCTATCTCGGCTAGCAGACCGAGTTCAGACCTCTGGATTCAACAGGCGAACGCGCCTGATTATTCTGCATGCATTAGCTGTGCTTACCAGCTCTGTAGCTGCCCTAGAGCTCATGCTATGTTCAGAAAACCGTCAGCGCATATCAAGATGACTCAAAACGGCCGATCCCGCCACAGTGCTTTTCGATAGTAATATTCACCCGATCGAGCTGAGATCAAGATGGCGAGCGGGAATAAGATCGAATATCACGGGAAAAAATACTAGAGCTCTAACGAATGGTCAAATTTGAGAACAAAATTTTCAACCGAGCAAAAGTTGTCAAAAGTTCAGTCGAGATTTTTCTTGCCAACTAGCTCTCCAGCGCGCCGGAATTACTCTTAGCTTCCAGCAATTACTTGCTAAGGGAAGCTCTACGAGTCACCTCGCAGGAGACGCTTGCAGGGGCGCCGTTTACGATGCGTGGGGCCCTGCAAAGCGCGCCAGAAAGATCTGCCTAGGAGCCTGGAAGAACTGCCGAAGCTCTTCCGAAGCTCTGCCAAAGCGCTTCGCGCACCATGGAGCCACGCGCATTGGGAAACGCTAGGAAGCCACGCTCCCGGACCCGCTGCCGGTTCCGGCAAGTTCCTGCGGGGATCGTGGACCGGCGGAGGTGGGCGTGTGCTCCTCACCACCCACCGCCAGCTTCTTATCTGAAACCCTCAGCTCTCCAAGGAGCTATCCGGGAACTGGACGTCGGCGGTAAACCGTCAACCTTGGTTACCGCCGGGGGACTCGTAGAGCTTCCTGAGCATATATAATGTCGAACAAAAAAACCTACAGAAAAAAAGAACGTTTCATCCTAAACGATTTCAGACCTCTCGATGCAACAGCCAAACGCCCCTCATGCTTCTAGACCCTTTTCTCTGCGCACGAGCTCCGCAGCTCTCCTACAGCCCGAGTTACGTGCGAAAATCAGCACCTCTCAAGATCACTCGAACAATACAAATAGTTCGCGAATCTTGCTCGAGTATCAGACCGAGTTCAGACATCTGAATGCGACAAACGGACGCGTCTGATATCTGCGAATCGACTTTTGTCATTACCAGCCCTGCAGCCCCCCTACAGCCCGAGTTCAGTGCAGAAAAAAGACAGCACCTCTCAGGATGACTCGAACAATAGGAATAGTTTTGCGGACCTAGTTCGGGCAGCAGACAGAGTTCGGAGCTCTGTATTCGACATGCGGACGCGTCTGATGTCTTCGAATCGATTCCAATGATTACTAGCCATGCAGCCCCCCTAAAGCCCGATTTAAGTCCAGATAACCAACAGGATTTCGCAAGCGACTCGAACGATACGAATAGTTTCGCGATTCTAGATCTGGCAGCAGACCGAGTTCAGAGCTCTGGATTCGACAGACAAACGCAACTGATGATTCTGAATTGGTGCCTGTAAATATCAGCTCTGTAGCTGTCCTACAGCTCGAGTTAAGTGCAAAAAACCGAAAGTTTTTGTCAAGATGACTCCAATAATACTAACAGGTTTGCGGACCTAGCTCGGCTAGCAGACCGAGTTCAGACCTCTGGGTTCAACAGGCGAACGCGCCTGATCATTCTGCATGCATTAGCTGTGCTTACCAGCTCTGTAGCTGCCCTAGAGCTCGAGTTATGTTCAGAAAACCGTCAGCGCATATCAAGATGACTCAAAACGGCCGATCCCGCCAGAGTGTTTTTCGATAGTAATATCCACCCGATCGAGCTGAGATCAAGATGGCGAGCGGGAATAAGATCGAATATCACGGGAAAAAATACTAGAGCTCTAACGAATGGTCAGATTTCGAGAACAAAATTTTTCACCGAGCAAAAGTCAGCAAAAGTTCCGTCGAGATTTTTCTTGCCAACTAGCTCTCTAGCGCGCCGGAATTACTCTTAGCTTCCAGCAATTACTTGCTAAGGGAAGCTCTACGAGTTATTACTCTTAAGCTTCCAGCAACTAGCTTAGGGAAGCTCTACGAGTCATTACTCTTAAGCTTCCAGCAGCAAGCTTGGGGAAGCTCTACGAGTCATTTCTCTTAAGCTTCCAGCAACTAGCTTAGGGAAGCTCTACGAGTCACTCTTCAGCTTTCAGCAACTAGCTTAGGGAAGCTCTACGAGTCACTAGCTCTCCAGCGCGCCGGAATTACTCTTAAGCTTCCAGCAACTAGCTTAGGGAAGCTCTACGAGTCATTACTCTTAAGCTTCCAGCAACCAGCTTGGGGAAGCTCTACGAGTCACTAGCTTGGGGAAGCTCTTCGAGTCACTAGCTCCACCCCGCGCTGAATTCCTCTTAGCTTATCTTGCCGAAGAGCTCTACGAGGTACTCGAAAAATCACCTTTATTTTTCATTCGAAGACGGTTCCGCCAAGTGTTTTGATAGTGACTCGTAGAGCTTCCCTAAGCTAGTTGCTGGAAGCTTAAGAGTAATTCCGGCGCGCTGGAGAGCTAGCTGGCAAGAAAAATCTCGACGGAACTTTTGGTGACTTTTGGTCGGTCGAAAATTTTGTTCTCGAAATTTGACCATTCGTTAGAGCTCTAGTATTTTTTCCCGTGATATTCGATCTTATTCCCGCTCGCCATCTTGATCTCAGCTCGATCGGGAAACTTTGAAGGCCAAAAAGCACTCTGGCGGGATCGGCCGTTTCGAGTCATCTTGATACGCGCTGACGGTTTTATCAACATAACTCGAGCTTTAGGACATCTACAGAGCAGCACAGCTAATCGATGCAGAATGATTAGGCGCGTTCGCCTGTTGAATCCAGAGGTCTGAACTCGATCTGTGAGCCGAGCTAGGTCTGCAAACCTATTCGTATTATTCGAGTGAAACTCTCGGTTTTCTGCACTTAACTCGAGCTGTAAGACAGCTAAAGAGCTGATATTTAAAGGAACTGATTCGAAAAATCGTCAGCTGCGTTTGTCTGTCGAATTCCGAGCTCTGAAATCGGTCTTCTGCCCGATCTAGAATCGCGAAATTATTCGCATTGGTCGAGTCATCTTGAGAGATACTCTCGGTGTTCTTCACTCAACTTGCGCTGAGAGCACGCTACAGTGCTGGTTCTCACATTAATCGATTCGAAGAGATCATGCGAGTCCGTCTGTCAAAGCCAGCGCTCGGAACTCGGTCTGTTGCCCGAATTAGGCATGCGAAAATATTTTATTGTTCGAGTCATCCTGAGGCATGCTGTCGGTTTTCTGGACTGATCTCGGGCTGTAGGGGGGCTGCGGGCCTGGTAATGACAGGAGTCGATTCGCAGACATCAGACGCGTCCGCTTGTCGTATTCAGAGGTCAAAACATATTCACTATGAGTCAGAATTTTGGTAGGTGCTGTCGGTTTTCTCAACATAAGTCGAGCTTGGAAGCTCTACGAGTTCCCCGGCGGTAACCAAAGTTGACGTTTACCGTCGGCGTCCAGTACTGGGCGCCGGCGGTAAACCGTCAACCTTTCTTTTTGCGGCTTTGCGAGGCTCCTACTGGCCCTAGGGCCACGAGCAAGCACGAGGTCAGGTGTCTTCAGGAAGCGAAAGCTCTTATTCGAACATAAAGTCAAGACAACCCAGAGCAGCGAAGCTGCGATGAATCATCAATCACAAATATGAGCGAACGAACAAACGCACACAGAAATGAATCAAAATGCAGTCAACTAAACATGCAAGAGAAAAGAGAACTCCCAGCGAAGCTGAGTATATCATAGTAAGAGAAAGAAACAACGAATTGAGAAAACTGCAACTATCAAGTCTGTGGTAACCATAGAGCTGCCTGTGGGAGCGCAGTCACGATGCACTCCAAAGCACTGAGTTCTGTATCAGTAACAGTTGTAGTTGGACAAATAAGCCAAGCCCTCTCAAAAACTGACTTCCATATCAGCTGAGCGGGGTCCCGTCGATCCCAATACCGTGGTTTGAGGCCAATGTCTATCCAGCAACCGCACCCACATCCCTCAGACGACACGCCGCCATCGAAACCAGCCCGAATAGCAGCAGCAACGTAAAATTCTGTCTCATAATCATGTGTATACGGACTACATTCTGAACTAAATATCTGGCCCTCTCGGGCCTGGTGTGTTAGGACGTCGGCTCGAGTATTCCACTCCCGAAAATCATGACGAATTAGATCCATCCCCGGCGCTGGAGGTCGTATATTATAGCTGCTACAAAGCCCATCAAGCGTATTGATTATTTTTGATATTCTATCAGCATATGATCTATTATCTGCACGCCACCGTCCCGTAGCCCAGCTAACCACGAGGAGCGAGTCACCCACCACCTCCAGAGGGATTCCAGGGGCCTCCAGGTTCCAACGAGTTGCTTTCATATTATGAAGGGCGATGCGCTTTGCAAGTTTCTCAGCAGCCATCGGACTATCATCCGTGCTCACCTGAATTTCACCATGCTCTGAGGGCGCCAAATATGCGGGCGAACTCACAGGTCCACACGTCGACACCTCCTGGAAACATCGAAGCATGCTCTGAGTACAAAGGTGCGTGACATATTGCATAAATCCAAGCTGGGAACCTGTGAACTGAATCCACCAATCATCTCCGAAGAACTCAGCTAATGTATATTGCCATGATCTCTGGCCAATACTCTCCGTCCCTCGACAGCGACGCTTGTAAGAAGAAGCCTCCGACCAGTTGCCAAAGTGTCTCATCGTCTCGCTCATAAGTGTGCGAGTGCGGTCAGTGTACGGTCCAAAACATAAACACGCCATACGGGAATCGCGCCATGTCCTCTCCGCCGCCTTCAAGTCGATCACTTTCTCAACAATCATGCCATTTGCGAAACTTGCAATGTCTTTTGCGAAATTCCAGTGTAACATCAGATAACGCTGGACGAGAGAGGAGTACCCAGCCTTCAAGAAACGATCCCGTGCAACATGATATCTCCTTTCCTGATAAGCTTGCTCCGTTTCCGTCGGCCCTTTCCGAGACGAGATCATCATCTTCAGGCACTTCCCTTCGAAGGAATGGAGAAACGACAGAGTATAAGAATCTGCAGTGGTGGTCTCCATACCGTACAGAGCCAGGCTCTGGACTCTATCCTGGTATCTCCGAAGCTTATCCTTGAGAGGGATACAATGCGACCTGAAATACCCTGCCTGGGAGTAAAATGCACGGCGAGCACAGTCTAGGCGAAAAGACACATCACGATGTACAGAACAGTTATATTCACTATGCAGCTGCGTGCCCAGCACGTCCATAGAAACGACTCGACGGTAACATAACTCATCAATCTGCTGCACTGCATTCTTCCCACCACATGCATCAGAGAAAATCGGTATTTTCAGATCCATCGAACGTGGAATATTCCCGTCCTCATCCAAGACAGCAGGAGCTCCGCACACCATATACTTCAGCGATGTGGGTTTCCATCGCATCGAGAAGTTGTAAAGTGGAAGTGTCAAGTCTCTTACCATACGAGTAAGCTCCTCACGGCTACGGCTGACGAGGTACACGTTATCTGCCCAGATAAAATGATTCACCACCGACCGATGCTCCGTACCGAAATCTACCGCATACCCCAGGCCCTGAACGTCCCAATTATGAATAACGTCACCCCACATGGCAGCAATAATGAGGTTAAAGCCCAAGGGCCCTTCTGGGCCTCCAGTCCTAATACAGGTGTCCCACTGGATGTTATCAATCTCCAACCCGTCATAGTAGAGGCAGCCCGTGCTGTGCGATAACGGATCCAGAAACGCGTGCTGTAGATACGCAGGGACACGTGCATGCTCAAGACCCTTATGAACGTTCTGTATCGTGCAGTTGTCAAAGGCCTGGTATATGTCCATGTCCGCAACGTACAGACACTCACGCTTTCCCCACTTGTCCCCGTGCATACACATATTAGTAAGGCTACTCGTGATATGAGATGTGCTGTGACCCTGGCGGAACCCATAGAGGCCCAGAGGATGAAATAGCTTAGACGCCTCCACATGCTGCTCAACCAGGATGACAACGCACGCTGAGAACCAGCGAGTTATGCTATTCTGCAAGCACAAGAGTCGAGCATCCGCCAAGTTCGTGATCCCCTTTAGTTTAGGCATATATGCAATAAGAATATCCCTCCATCGAACAGGGTACTGGACAGCCAACCTCAAGAGAGAGTCGAAGATCTGTTGGATATGCCGAAGTGTGCACCATGGGAGAAGCTTGAGCATTTCACAAGGTACGCGATCAGGTCCTGTTGCCCGTCGCGTTCGAAGACGAGCCCTCGCTGCACAACATATCGACATCGTAATACTTCGAACGATCTGGCCACCCTTGATCTCCTCCTCCGCCTTCCTCCTGATCTCCTCCATCAAGTTGCAGTTCTCCTCCCTCCTACGCTGTGATGTGACCTTCCCCTTAACATGCTCCTCCAACTTCTCCTTCAAGATATATCTATCCTCCGTCTCCCATCCATCTACCACCACATGTTTGATACGATGTCGGATCTTACGACGAGTCGGGGGTACAGCCCATTCAAGAAGATCACGCCGATACTGTCTCATCCAAACATTGGCAGCTGCTCTAAGTCTCTTTTTCTCTGGACCATTCTGAAGGGACCGAATCCGCTCTTCGAGACGCGTGAGCTCGGGCGGGCGAGTAGGCGCCCGAGGCCGGGCAGCTGAGGCCGTGGAGTAATCCACATCCTCCTGCGTAAATGCTTTCAAAATGACAGGAGCGGTCTCTGTCACGTCCTGTAGTCGTGTCGACGCAGCTGGAGGGGAACCACATCCAGCAAACACGGCACCGCAAAACTCGAGGTCAACCCTTTCCCTCCCTATCATCTCGCCCGCATACGTCTGAGCCCGCCATCCCACCAAAGAAGGTTCCCTATGCACACGCTCGACTGTCCAATCAGTCCTGCCAGGACTGGGCTGTCGTACTGTGCATATAACTAGAGCATGATCAGCAAGTCTACTACGATTATGAGTTCCTCCGCTGCGATACTTGAAATCAATCTTACACTCCTGCACCTCCCACCCCATCGGAACCATCACATAGTCTAAGACTCTCCTCATCGATCTAGTCCGAGAACGATTTCGCTCTTGTCCCCAGGGCTCCCAGGTCGGGCGACGACGATCGAAGGTGTTGGCAGCTATCAAGCCCCAAGTCTGCATAAAGGTCAGCAAGTTATCCGTCAATATCTGCCTCCTATCCTTCCTCTCCCTCACCGCCTTCCCTTCAGATCCCGTCCTCCTCCATGATTTCGTACCCGTCCCAGTGGCAGCATAACCCTGACCTGCAACCTCAAGCTGAACAAGTGGTGGCAACTCAACATTGGCATCCGCAAGCAAACAAAAGCTGGCCTGACGATATTTCTGCTTCAAGAGACGGATCTGACCCTCCAACTCCCCCAGCATTTCTGCCGATTCAAGATCACACTGATCACGATCATGATGTGGAAAATAAGCTGAACCTATGATCACCTGAGACGCCTCCGTTCCAAACACACCCAAGACAAATCGATCGCAGTCTGTAACGCATTCGCGCAGGAGTTGGGCCCACCCATGGGCATACAACAAGCCTGCACGTCTATCCCTGGAAAGTTTAAAATGCCAACCGAGTCTATCTAATTCATCTGAGTCAAAGAACTCACACTCTTGCAAACCGAAAATTGAAGAGGCTCCTATCTTCCTCAGAGATGTTAGAACCTCGGTCCCACGTGAGTTGGAAACACCCGAATTACCTACATTCCATGTTCCGATACGAAGTCCCTTACTCCAATATCGTTTTTGTCATTGGCGCCTGTTGACCTCACTCTCTAGCATCTGCTTAGTGACAGCCGCCACCGTAGGAAATGCGCTGACAACCTGCTGCCACTGCGGCTCATGCACCTCCCAAGTATTACGAGCTGAAGTGAATGTTGCAATATTGATGGGACGCATAGCACCCTTGGCGACGGTCCATATCAACGATCGCGGTGGTCCAATTTCTCCTCTCACTTCGATCTGAGCGTGCTGTTGCGTCATCGTTCTGAAAGCTCCGCAAAACCTCGCCACAGCTTTAACGTGATCCCTTTTCCAAGGTGCGCACTCGATTTGAACACGTAGATTTGATCCTGGAAACTGAATCGCAAGGCCCTCTACCAAGACTGTGGGTAAAGGCAAACCATTGTGCCCATCAACCGTATTCTTAATGATTGCATCCCACTTCTTTTTAATCGTCCAAAGCAGGTCCCTACTCGTATTGGGTTTGAAACTGATCTTGACACTGCCAAACATATACCTGCCCGAATTGATACGCTCAGTTGTTTCACGATCAACTGCATCTTTCTCGAGTTGGTTGCATCGCTCCAAGCAATTGTCGATAAGTTTTTGGCAATCACTCCACGTTAAGAGTTGCTCTGCCCGCGCGCCATGATCTGACCAATTCGTCACCCACCCCTTCAACTCAATGTATGTCGGTCTGAAATCCTGGAAACGCGAGCTGGAAGATAAGCCAGGCGGCCCGCCGCCTCCATTACCTCCACCAGCCGTAGTACGAGAAACATCTGATCCAGCACCACTTCCATTATGTACCTGACGAAGGGCCTCTTCAAACTTATTCATCCTTTCCTCCATCTTATTAGCTCTGTCATCGTGCTTCTGCAGTGTAATCTCCACGGATTTGATATGATTATTTGTGTTCTGAATGGTCTGTAAAATCTCCTCCTTACTATCCTCTGCTTTGAAGAAATGATCCATCACGAACCGCTCAAACCCAGTGGTGGCAGTTTTCATCATCTCCTCACGTTGTTTTTGAATATCACCTCCATTCCTCGGTCTCTTGTTCTCCTTATTTGTGTCCACAGCAGCGTTCATATTTGCATCAACCGAAGAGGATGCACCCAACATTATTACTTCTGAAATCTGTGATGGAACTCCCCACTTGTTTAGAAATGCTTTGTCGTCCTCACGCTGTCGTTTCCCTGATGCACGCTCCAAAGATCTTAAATCAGCAGCGTCCCAAGGTTCAAATTGATCCAAGTAGTCGAAATGATCCACACGATCCTCACGGGGTGTAAATGGGCAGTCAAGATCTTGACTTGTATTCTGATGCCACTGAGCAACTGTTTCGTTCCAACGCCCCAATCCAATTGCTTCCAACAAAGCTTGCCTCGACTCGGGTGTGTCGTACGACGTGGTCCCAAATACTTGCACGAAGAATTACGATATGCTCTTCAGGCTCTGCTGATCACTACCGCTGGCCTTGGCGGAGGTAGCCCAGGCAGGACAAAGCCAGCGGGTCCGCGACCTTGAGCCGACACGTTACTTGAGCCGAAATGGCTACGTCAACCTTTCTTACCGCCGGGGGACTCGTAGAGCTTCCTAACAATATATAATGTGGAAAAGAATTTCAGAGAACGACTTTTCAGCCCAAGCGGTTATAGACCTCTCAAAATGACTCTAGCAAAAAAACGAACAGTTTTCCAATCGAGCTCGAGTATGAAACCGAGTTCAGACCTCTGAATGCGACAGGCGGACGCGTCTGATGTCTGCGGATCGATTCCTGTGATAACCAGCTCTGCAGCCCCCCATACAGCCTGAGTTAAGTGCAGAAAACCGAGAGTACCTCTCAGGATGACTCCAATAATACAACAGTTTCGCGGATCTCGTTCGAGCAGGAGTTCCGAGCTCGGTTCGACGAACGGACGCGCCTGATGTCTCGAAATCGATTCCTGTGACCAGCAGCACTGTAGCCCTCCACCAGCACGATTTAAGTACAGAAAACCGAGAACACTTCTCAAGATGACTCGAACAATACTTCTAGGTTCGCGAAACTAGCGACTCGAGCAGGCCGAGTTCAGAGCTCTTGATTCAACAGACGAACGCGCCTGATGATTCTCAATCGATTTATGTAATTATCAGCTCTGTGGCTGCCCTACAGATCGAGTTAAGTACGAAAAACCGAGAGCGTCTGCCACAATGACTCGAATAGTAGGAATAGGTATGCGACCCTAGCTCGGCTAGCAGACCGAGTTGAGACCTCTGGATTCAACAGGCGAACGCGCCTGATCATTCTGAATGCATTAGCTGTGCTGACCAGCTCTGTAGTTGTCCTGAAGCTCGAGTTATCTTGAGAAAACCGACAGCGCGTATCAAGATGACTCGAAACGGCCGTTCCCGCCTGCCTGCTTTTTGGCCTTCAAAGTTACCCGATCGAACTGGGATCAAGATGGCGAGCGGGAATAAGATCGAATATCATGGGAAAAATACTAGAGCTCTAACGAATGTTCAAATTTTCATAACAAAATTTTCAACCGACCAAAAGTCAGCAAAAGGTCTGTCGAGATTTTTCTTGCCAACTAGCTCTCCAGCTCCCCGGAATTACTCTCAAGCTTCCAGCAATAACTTGCTAAGGGAAGCTCTACGAGTTACTAGCTCTCCAGCGCGCCGGAATTACTCTTAGCTTCCAGCGATATCTTGCTAAGGGAACCCACGGCGCGGGCGCGCCTTTGCGCGGCGCCCGCGTTGAACGCGCGGTTTTGGCGGCTCCGATCGCGTCGGCAGGGTGTCCCGCTGCAGGGGTTGTTCGCCCGTCCGCGCCAGGGCGCCCAACGCCGCAAAAGAACGTGCGCTGGAACCCTAAACCAACCTTGGGGCGCGCACCGCCACGCCTGTAAGGATCTGCCAGTCACAGCGAGCTACACGTCGAGCTCACTTGGTAGCGTCCACTTGGTAGCGTCCACTTGGTAGGGGCCACTTGGTAGCGTCCATGTAAGCGCCCACTTGTAAGCGTCCAAAACCCGGATAGCAAAGAGGCACTCACACAAACGAGCACACTCACATAAGCACGCACACACGAACACACATACAAACACATATACATACACAAGAACGCACACATACGCCAGCATGCTCCACACACACGCACACATACACACACACACACACACACACACGCACACGCACACGCAACACATCCACACGCACAGGTCGACACACACGCGCAAACGCGCACACACACAAACACACAGCACATCTCACACACACACACACAGAGGGACGCGCACACGCACACGAATCACACATGCACATACACACACGGGGGCACACACAAACACTCACACGCACACACGCACACACACACACACGCACGTACAACCCACGCACACAGACGCACACGCAAGCATCCAGGGAAACCCACGCACTGACGACCACACGATGACGCACGCACCGCAGCCACCTCAGCGCCCCCCCCCCGCGCTCCCCTGCCGCCCCCACGCGCCCCCGCCCTCCCCGCCGGCGCTCCGGAGGGGGGAGGCACCGCTCCATTTTGGGGCCGGCCCTCCCTCCGCTCCAACCACTCCACCCTCGCGGAGCGCCGGGGGGGGGGAGGGGGGAGGGGGGAGGCGCGCGGACGGCGGCACCACACCGCGCGCGCACGCGCACACGCACATGCGCAGACGAACACAGACGCAGGATAGCAAAGAGGCAATCACAGAAGCAAGCACACGCACATAGGCACGCACACACGGACACACACAGGCTAATACACAAGAGCACACACGTACGCCAGCATGCTCCACACACATGCGCACATACACACACATACACACACACGCACACACACATCCACACGCAAAGGCCCACACACACGCGCAAACGCGCACACACAAACACACATACATACACAAGAACACACATACGCCAGCATGCTCCACACACACACACGCACACATACACACACACACACGCACACACACACACACATCCACACGCAAAGGTCTACACACACGCGCAAACGCGCACACACACACACACACACACAACACACAACATATCACACACACGGACACGCACACGCACGCGGATCACAAGAGTACATACACACACGGGGGGCACGGAGCGCCCCCGCCCTCCCCGCCGGCGCTCCAGAGGGGGGAGGCACCGCCCCATTCTGTGGCCCGCCCTCCCTCCACTCCAACCACTCCGCCCTCGCGGAGCGCCCGAGGGGGACGAGGGGGGAGGAGGGGGCGCGCGGACGGCGGCACATGCGCAAACGAACACAGACGCAGGATAGCAAAGAGCCAATCACACACGCATGCACACGCGCATAAGCACGCACACACGTACACACACGGACAAACTCACATCATACATACACAAGAACACGCACGTACGCCAGCATGCTCTACACACACGCACACATACACACATACACACAAGCGCACACACGTCCACACGCAAACGCACACACACTCACACACACACACACACACACACACACACGCATGTGCACCCAGACACACGCAGGGGCACACACACACATACGAGACACACGCGCCCCCCCCCCACCCACCCACCCACCCACCCCCACACACACACACATACACACACACGCACAAGCGCACACACAGACGCAATGGCGAACACCCACGGATAACCACGCACAGACGACAACGTGGTGACAGACTCATTCCCCGACTGGTCAGCGCACTCTTCCACCGCGCCCCCAAGCCCCCCCCACGCGCCCCCGCCCTCCCCGCCGGCGCTCCGGAGGGGGGAGGCACCGCCCCATTTTGGGGCCGGCCCTCCCTCCACTCCAGCCACTCCGCCCTCGCGGAGCGCCGGGGAGAGGGGTGGAGGGGGAGGAGGGGCAGGACGGGGCGGGGGTGCCAGCGCCATGCGCCCACACACACACACGCACACACACGGGCAGACACACTTTTCCTCAGGGAGCGCGCCGCGTCGCACACGTACGCAAGCATGCTCCACACACACGCAAGCATACACACATACACACACACGCACACACACACATCCACACGCAAAGGTCGACACCCACGCGCAAACGCGCACACACAAACACTCAACACATATCACACACACACACACCGCGGACACACACAAACACACCAGACACACACAAACACACTGACACACACACACACACACACACACACACACACACATACGCACACACGCTCGAGCACACTCACATCCACACGCGCCCACTCTTACACACACACGAACAGACACGCGCACAAACAGAGATACAAACAGAGATGCATACAGACACACAGACAGACACACACACACATACCCACGGACACACAGACAGACACACAGACAAACACACAAACAGAGCCACAAACACACAGACACAAAGACACCCACACACACACTTACACACACACACACACACACGCCAGCAGACACACAGGCAAACACAGACACACGCCAGCGCACACACACTCACGCACTGACAAAACATCCTCATGCACACAGACAAACAAGAGCACACATGCAAGACGGACGCGCCTACAGGGCGCCCGTGCCAACCTCCAGTGGGCAGAGCTCTGTCAACGGCACACCCAGGGCCGGCGAGCGCCGCTGCACACGAGGCGCAGCTCTCAGAGAGCCGCGTCCGACACCGCCACGATCGTTGGCTCGTCATCTCCACCCCCGCGCAGGCGGCGCAACGTCTGTCGCAGCCTCTCCTCAGGCCACTTGCCAATGCCGACGGGCACGTCCAGCCGACGCACTACGAGAGCTCCAACGACTTCTCCGATCAAGTCCTGCCGCTGGTTGTGCTCGGCGATGGCCAGGCGCTGCCGCCTCTCTTCAGGATCCTCCTGCCGCGCGCGATCCTCCGCAGCAGCGGCGGCGATATCCCGCGTGCTCGCGCGGCTGCCACGCTCCCCGCGCTCACCGCCCGACGACAGGGCCGAGGCCGCACTGGGCGCGCCAGCCCCTCCAGCACCGTCGCCGCCCCCTGTCGGCGCCCTCGCGGCGACGCCATCGCTGGCGGGCACCCTGGCGGATCGCCCCTCCGCGGGCCCCCCCGCGGGCGCGCCACTCGCGCCAGCCTCGGCCGCGGGCGCCGCGCGCGGGGCCTTGCCTGCATGCCCTCCCTCCGGAGCCGCCTCTACACGCGCCGCACCCCCCCGCCCGCTTCCGCTGGCAGACCCAGAGCCTGCTCGCGTGACGACCGCGGCCCGCCCCGCGCCCTCGCCAATCGCGCCAGCCTCGGCCGCGGGCGCCGCCGCGCCTGCCTGCTTATTCCTGAACGCCTTCAACTTTCTCTCCGGGATGGGCCCGTCCACACGCCCATGCCAACCATCTCTGTGTTGCTGCTGGAAATGCTGCCCGCAGAAATCCCCGCATCCCTGCTTTGGCGCGCTCCGGCATTGTCCGCCAGCTCCGTTCGCCCAGGTACGAGCCATGCACTTAGCGGTGTCAATGTTTTCTGGCGTAAAGCGACGCCATTCGTCCCCCGCGAGCGACGCCCCCGCGCCTGGCTGGACTCCAGCAGGCACCTGGTCCGCGGACGAAACGCCAGCGGCCCTGCCAGCGTCGTCGTCCTCGTCGCCCGCGCGGCCCGGAGCTGGCGGCGACAGCCCGCGCTTCTTGCCCCTGCGCGATGGCGGCTGCGGCTGCCCCGAAGCGCCAGGGTCCCCGTCGCCAGCGCCAGGATCCCCGCCACCCGCCCGACGCCGCTTGCCCGGTGGCTCGCCCCCGACGCCAGCTGCCCGGCGGGCGCACTCGGCGGCGCAGACGGCGCGGCAGTGGCGCTGGAAGCAGCGCCGCCGCCGCCGCTTCCGCTCCCCGCAGACCCCGCCGCGCGCCCGCCTGCATGCCCGAGAGGCGCAGTCGGCGGAGCCGGCGGCGCACCAGACGGTCCCGCACCAGCGCTGCCGCTGGCGCCCCCCGCAGACCCCGCCGCCGCGCGCCCGCCGCCTCCGCCCCGCGGACCCGCCCTGCGCACATACGCAAACACATAGGCGCCAATGTGCACCTGGTGGTTTCCGGCGATCTGCGCCCAAGTCTGGAGCTGGACAGTACTGTCGTCGAATTTGGCGTATTCGTTCACGCCCACGGATGCATACGCATAATAGTGTCCGCTTGTCGCGCGCTCGCCCTGGTGCACCACGACCCCCGAGAAATCGCACTCGCACTCGGCATCCACAGGCCGCAGAATCTGAGGAAAGCGCACAGGGCGTCTGTCGTACCACTGGCCTATCACCCGCTCCACGATCACGAAGAGCACCGGCGGCGACCGCTCCCAGCGATTGCCTGTATATACCCTGATGCCTTGACAGACCCCGGCCGCCGCCCTCTGAGCATCATCGAGGTGAGCGTGCGCCGGACATCCTTGCCCTGGCTCACCGACATGCCTTAATCCCAGCCGGATCAAGTCCTCCAGATCGCACGGCCCCCGGTGGTCGGGGCCGAGCAATTCGGAAGGCACCACCTTCAGAAACGTCTTAATTTCCCCCTTGTCCGAACTTGCTGTGCACGCGGCGCATCGCCTCCGCTGCCGAAACGCAATGCCGCAGACGTGCTGCTGGAGCACACTGCGCTGCCCGTGAGCCCCCCTTGCGGTACAAACGGGGTGTTCGGCCTCGGTAACGGCATGGAGGGCGGCCAGGAAGAACTCTGACGCGTCGCATTGCTTCGGTCTCCCTTGCTGATCGAATTCTGTGAATTCTCGCTCACCAAAAAGCCCCGCGCGCGCGGCGACTGCCAGCGGCGCGTCGGCGTCGACCCCCTCGCCCTGGACAGAGAGAGCCGTGGCCTGAGCTCCGAGCGCGCACGCCGCGCAAGATGCTGCGTTCAAAGGGCAATTCTGGTCGTGTTCGTGGAGGAGCCGACGGAAGGGAGCCCGGCGCAGCAGCACCTGCGCGACTGCGCTCACGAAGCAAGTGTTGCCGAGGTTTGCGATGCCCACGCCAGAGCCGCGGCCGCAGCGCCACTGCAGCTCCCTGGTAACCTCCTCCTGGGACACGCCGTAGGCTGCCATGCACAGATCCCGGTCCAGCGGGCGCAGCTCTGGCGGCTCTGCACCATCACCAACAGTCGCCGCCGTGCGAAACATGTCCCCCCAAAGATCCCTCGGCACTACGGCGCCCCTACCAGCACCGCGGCCGCCACCGGCGCGCCCACGCCCCCGCGAAACAGCGCTCCCCGTCGACGATGCCGCCGCCGCATCTCCGGTCCCCGTCGCGTCACCGCCGCGGCCGCGGCCCCTGCCCCGCCCCGCAGGCCCTGCGTCCGGCGCAATGTATGCCGGTGGCACCGTCAGAGCCTGGCCCGGGCGCAGCGCGTGCGAGGGCAGAGGCGTATGCACAGACGCCGCAGGGGCCGCCTCCCCGTCCGAAGGAGCTGATCCGTCAGCGTCGTCATCGTCGTCGCCTGCCTCCTCAACGACGCCCGCTGAGCTCCCCGCGGCACGAGACGGGCCCAGCGGCGACGCCCGCGGCACCGTCGGCGGCGCGGGCGCCGAGCTCGACTCCGGGGCGCCCCGTGCCGCGGGCCCATCCCCCACGTCCCAGCCGTACTCGCGCGCCCTCTGCTTGGCGATTTCGTAACTCGCTTTGAAAATCATGTTTTCGAAGCGTTGGACCCCGTCGCGGACGTACTGGGGCGGGCCCCGCTGCAGGATGTCCCAGGGCGGCAGGTTGTAGACGAGGACGCGATGGGCCACGCGAACGCGACTGAGCATGACGTACAGGTGCAGCCACCAGTCATCGGCGCCCATGTTCATGGGCTTCTGGAGCACCATGGTGGCCGCATCCATGCCCAAGCCCTGCGCCGTCTGCACGGTGCGAACTTTCTCTGGCAGCAACGGGATCTGGTACCTCGTAACCTTCACTTTCCGAAGCTTTCGCTCGCCATCGTCTTGGTAGTGATGGTTCCACTCCCAGGACGCCCTGTGCGGCGCGATCTGCACGACCCCGCCCCCGAACCCAAAGTCCTTCTCGAGGCCATCAAACCTGACGAGGACACAGCGCGGTAAACGCTTGCATCGATAATAACCGAGCCGGTGGGCGGCGTGAAGCTTCTTTTCGCGCCAATCCGCGTCTGGCGTCTCGAACTCTCGCGGGTGGAACTTCACGTCCACGACTCCCCCCACGGCGTCCTGGACGATCTGGTGCTTCGCCGACAATTTCACGTTCAGACGCACACGCATGCCGATGTACAGCGGGCACATGCCGATGAGGTGACCAGTGTTGTTCACGTTCGGCACCTGCAGCATGGCCTTGTAATGCTCCTCATCGAAGGGCCTTGGAGGCAGGTCCACGGCCTGCACGTACAGCAGCATCTGCCCTTCTCCCTGGCCTCTCGCACGGCCCGATACTGCATCTGCCTGTGCACGGCCTCCCAGGCGATGCCCATCTCGAAACCGTCCTTGACATGGGGGTCCTGCAGCCGCTTGTCGTTCTTACCGGGTCGGACCACCCACTTTTGCACCATCCTTTTCTGCTCGGCCGTAAACTTTTTGCCCTGCCTCATGGTCTTCAAGAACCCGGGCATGAAAGGGCAGGGCGCGTGCGGAGTAACGAGAAGGTCCTTGAAGCGGTGCGTCTCGTACAGAAACATCGCGTGGGTGACGCCGTCCAAGAATATGGACTGCCCACTGCGGACGAGAACCGGCGCCTCGGGCGACTCACGCTGCAGCAAAGAAGACCTTCTGCCCTTGCCGCTCACCGGCCACAGCTGATAAAAGTCACCCAGAAACATGACAATCGGAGCCTTCCCGAACATGTGCCCCCGCGCCATGTAAAGGTCCACATCGCAATTATACTGAGCCTTACGGGCTTTGCACATGCGAAACGATGCAGCGCCGAGAAGCTGGGGCGGCACCATGGACACCTCCTCCACGATGACGGCCTTGAGGTCGTTCATGCGGTCCACGAAATCTTCATCGACTTTCTGCCCAGAAAGCCTAGGGATGGTCATGGCCTGCTGGCCGCTCAGCCCGAAGCCGCTGTGGATCGTCTGCCCGCCGATCACCGGCTTGGGGCTTTTCCGCTGCGCAGATCTTCCTCGTATGCCACGATGGCCTCCACCTGGCCCACGACCAGGGCGACCACCGCCTTCTGCTCCTTATTGAACGTCACGGGGTTGTCCGCCCTGGTCGCCCACTCGTCAAACAGCCTCTGCGCGATGTCGCGCGCCCGCGGCGGCCGCTCCTCGTCGCCGGCAACCGCGGGCGCCGGCGGCCGACCAGGCGCGAGCACGGCAGGCGCCGAACCCGCGAGGCCGCTCCGCCCGTCGCCATCCCCAGACAAGACCTCAGCTCCCTTTTTCCTGTATCGGGACGCCTCCTTCTGCTGTGCTTTGCCCACCTCGAACTGAGAGTCGTCCAACTCGAGACCGCCGAAGCCAGTCTGCCCTCCACTACTCGCGGCAGCAGGCTGCGGCTTATGGTCTTTCGCATAGCCGTCCAGGAAGATATTCTTATTGTGAGGACCCACGAATTCCCTCCAACTGGGCCACCGCGGGCACCTCGCTATCCTTCACGAGGTGCGCGGGCCTCTGTCGGTGCGCCGCCCACGCTTCGTCCGCCTCTGCCTCGTCCACCTCCTGAGCAAAGACATCCAACGCTCCGCCGCCGGCGCCCGCCCCCTCCTCCTCGTCCGCCTCCCCGGCAGGCCGATTCCCCACTGCCTCCAGCTCAGCAGACTGCTCGAAGTCCTTGGCCTCCGGACGGATCTTGGTTCGCGGCCGCCCTTTCGCCTCCGCCTCCACGTCGAGGTTCGTCGCGACCTGGACGGTCCAGCGTGCCATGAACTCGGCGGCGCTGGGTTGCTGTGCAAAATGGCCTGGGCCTTCCTCTGAGCCCCGTTTCAGATCGATGTCCTCGATCGTGAACCACTTTCCGGCTCGCCGCTCGCACTCCTCGCACTGCCCGGACAACGCCACCTGCTTCGCCCACCACTCCTCCCAGGCAGGCTGATGCTTCCCGGACGCGTCGACACCGGCCCTGTAGGGCGCCCAGGCCGCAGCCCCCTTCTCAGCCGGCTGCAATGGACGGAAAATCACAGACTTGAACAGCGCGTTGACCTCTGCCTCTTTCTCCTTCGAAGGCATCGTGAAGCCGAAGAACTTGGGCACCCTGAACGGCGCGCCGACGCGGAGCTTCTGCACTCTGGAGGCGGCGGCCGGGTGCGTGTCCGCGAACGCGTACGTCTCGAAGTCCTGCGGGTCGAAGTGGAGCGGGTTGGCCTGTGCTGTGTACACGTACATGGCGTAATGGTACATGCCCATGGACTTCAGGGGCTCCCTGTCGCCGCGATGCAGCCAGTCCATCTTCATGTCATGGTCCAGCCGCGCGCTGTATTCGACAGCCTGCTGCTGCTCCTGCTCGGGCTGCCCCCCCCCAGCAGCACCGGCAGCCGCGCCCTCCCCGACAACGCCGTCGGCGACACGGGCGTGCAGCGTTGCGCGCCCCTCGTCCAGCGCATCCATGACACCGCCGCCCCCCTCGCCGTCCTCTTCCCCCGCGGCCGGCTGGTCCACCTCGATGTGGTCTGCGCGCGGGTCGGTCCAGAAGTCGTCCTTTTTCTGATGAGCGGCGGAGCTCGCCTGGAACGCCAGCGCCACGATCCCCTTGCAATACAGAGTCCAGGTGTCATGGGAGCAATAGCACTCGTGGCCATACTGCATCTGAAACATCATCTCGGGCAGCTTCTTCAGGAGCGCCCGGTGCGAGCTGGTCGTGAGCTTGATGACAGTTCGCCTGGCAGAGTCTAGCACTCCGCCCCAGCCGCTGCGACGAGCGGCAGCAGCGGCCCGGGCCCCGTCGACGTCCTCCTCGCCCTCCGCCTCCGCCGCCTCATCCGCCTCCCGCTCCGCCTTCTGCTGGAGTCGGAGCCACTCCAACCCGGTGCTCTGCGCGTGCAGCACTCCGAGGTCGCCCGCGATCGGCCCCGCCTTGGTCGTGTAGTCCGTCTGGTAGTGCGCCATATTGATGGCGTCCATGAACACGGCCTCCAGCGAGTGCAACACGTGCTCCCTCAGGCTGCCGGGCGGACCGCTGCCGCTCGCGCCAGCAGCTGCGGCGGCGCCGGGCGACGGGGGCGCGCTCGATGCAGAGCTGCCAGACGCCGCGCTCGATGCGGCGCGGCCTGGCGCCCGCGACTTCGGCTCTGCCTCGACGGCTGATTCTGACAGCTCGCGCTCCGCGCGCCGGTCGCTGTAGTAGCCCAGGCCCTGCTCCCCCTTCTTGAACACGAACCCCGGCCGGCTGCCGTCGTAACACGAAGCCGCGCTGAACTCTGGCGGCCCGACTGCCTGCTCGACGCCGCGCTGTTCTGGCGTCGGCGGAGGCGGCGGATCCAGGCCATACGCATCGGCCAAATCCCACGGCTCGTCATCCTCTTCTCTGAAGCCCCAGACCCAGAAATCCGATGTCGTGATTTTTTCAATACGGGGTCCCTGGAAGTCTCGACTCATTCCCCAGGACCAGTTTTTCATCCTGAGTCGTTTTTTGACGGTCCCGAGGCCCGGCGGGGGCCTCTGGAGGCCGAAATGGGCGAAAAACATCCGTCTTGATTATTTCAATACGTTGGATCTCCTGGGATATCCCCCGCGTTGGGATCGTCCATCGTGGTCGGCGCCCCGCCGAGCAAACCTCCTCCCCTGGGCAGGCCGAGGCGGCGCCCCACGGGCACGCGCCCGCCCCCCGCCGCAGCCGCGCGCGCTGACCCCTCGCCCGCTCCGCCCCCGCCGCGCGTTGCGGCCGACACCCCTGAACACGTGAAACCTCCGCTCTGCCCGGTGCCCTCGTCGCAACCGGTGCCGCCAGTCTCGGCGCCAGCCAGCGCCTCCGACGCGTCGCCGACCGGCTCGGCGAACGCACCGGGCTCCGGAGGCGGCGGCACGACCGGGTCGCCGTCGGCCGCGGGCGCGCTCCCGACGCTGTCGTCGCCGGGCAGGTCGAGCACCACGCGGTCCAGACACTGGACGTCCAGGTTGCTCCGCAGACACACCTGGCCCACAGGGTTCGTGCTCCCGTGGCACGGGTGGTACCGCACCACGTCGACGCGACCAGCTCTGCCGTACCGGTTGCAGCGGTGCGGCCACGGGCCGTAGCCTTCAGCCGGAACGTCGTCCAGATCCAGGTGCTCGCCAGGCGGGTTCCACTGCCCCTCCTCCAACGGACCGCACGCGTACTGAACCTTCGCATCTTCCGGAAGCACCAAATCCTTCCCCTTGCGCAGGCGCCGCCAGACGAAGGAGGCCGCCGGACGCGTCCTGGACGGGTGGCTGTACACCGCAGTCTCGTACTCGTGGTAGAAGCCGAGCCGGCACACCTTGCAGTCCTGAGGCACGTCGTCGTTCGTCTTGTGCTTCCAGCACGTGGGACCGCACCTGTGCAGGTGGCTCCGGATAATACACTTGCGCGCGTCCCGCGCGAAGCAGCGCGCCCAGGTGCGCGCCTCCTCCCCCGGGCCCTCCGCAAAATGCATGGCCGCGGCGCCGTCCGCTTGCACCACGCGGTACGCAGGCTTGCGGCGCTACTGCGGCTGCAGCGTCACGTGCGCACCCGCGAGAGGCTCGGCAAATACCGCCGGGTACTGTGCCCCCTGCTCATGGGGATCGGGCTCTGGATCTGCCAGCGGCGCGAAGGGGCGCTGCCGGAGCGGACCCTCCATTGAGGGCTGCTGCTGCAGCATCGCCCGCTCCTCTGCGAGATCGACGTTCATCATGGCGGCAACCTGATTCCGCAGCTCTTCTGTGGACAATTTGTTGTCAGCACGAACGGCGCGGCGCCCCGCGTCGTACGCCTTCTTGCAAAACTTCCCGAGCTGACGACGCGAGGCGCCAGCGATGGTATTGTCCTTCAATTGGAGGTCGCTCTCCTCTCGCTTCCCGTCCGCGAACGCGCGAGTTCGATCCCGCGGGCCGAGCGGGAGCGGCGGCAGCCGGTCCGATCCGTGCAAGCCCAGCTGCCGGCCCACCTCCTCCGCCGCGTCGAACTGCACGCTGCCGACCCTGGCGAGCACGGCCTCCCTCCACTTCCTCAGACGCTCCTCGAGGCCTTCGACGTCCCCCGCGCGCAGCCTCGCGAGGAACGCGCCAGTCATCGGGTGCAGGCGCCACAGGTGGATGTGCGGATGGATGCCGCCGCGCCCCTGCGACTCCACGGGTCCGAAGAACGCGCGGACGAGCCCGAACGCTCCACACGCCCCCGTGGCGGCCACGCCGTCGGAGACGCCCGTGGCCCCGCGCTGCGGCGTGACGCCGACGACATGCTCCAGGAACAGTTCCAGCATGAGGTTCGTGACCATGGCCTGCGACACCGGGTCAGCGGCCACCCGCCGCAGCATGTCCCGCGTCGAGGGCATCACGGGAGCAGTCTCCTCCAGCAGCCGCCATTGCTGTACGGAGGCGCCCTCGTACATCAGGGACACCATCAGGTTCCGAGTGTCCGCGATGTTCGGCGTCGTGAACACCAGGGGCGGCCCGAAGAGCCGGGTGTAGCTGGTACTGATGTGCCGCAGCGTGGTCCGGTGCGCGTCGGAGCCGACGACATCGCGGTTGCTGAGCAGCATGCTGCGCAGCGCGCTCTTGACGTTCCGGGGCACGCCCTCGAGGCCCAGGGCCTGCTTGATGCCCGCCCCCCTGCCGAGCACGGCCACGACCTGCGCCAGATCCTCTGGCGTCAGTGCGGCGAGGTCCGCGATGCTTTCCCCCAGGCGCTGCTTGCGCACGAATAACCTGGCCGACTGAATGATAGCCTTTCTGCGCCAGAGGCAATACTGGGCCGTGAGCAGGTCAGCGTGGCGACGCCAGCGCGGCACGGGCGAATCAGACGCGGCAGGCGCCCGTGCAGCGTCGGGCGCGGGCGCCCGCGCAGCGTCGGGCGCCGAGACGTCGTCGGGGACCTCGTACTCGAGCTCCTCGCGAGCCATGAGGCACCTGCACCACTCGTCGTACGTCAACTTCGCCTCCCTCTCGAGTCCGAAGACGCCGTCGCCGCACGGAAACGCGACGGGGTCGAAGGCACTCCAGAAACCGGGGGAGAACATGCTGACAGGCTCGGTTCCAGTGGGCACGACGACCCGCACCGCGCGCCTCGCCGGCCCGCCCTCAGCGCCCCCGGCCAGCGCGCCGCCGCCGCCGCCGCCGCCGCTGGCCGCGCGCTTCCCGGCAACTCCCGGAGGAGGCCGCGTGGCCTGAATCTTCTGCTCCGTCTGCTCCAGCTTCTTCGTGAGTGCCTCCTTCTTGCAGTTGGTGAGCGCCTTCGCAGCCTTGTGGGCCTCTTTCGCGGCCTCCGCCAAGCGCTGGTCGGAATCTCGGTCCTGGAAATTCTCCATGCCGTCGAACTGCCGCGTCAGTGCCTCCACACGCCGCTTCTCGCGCGCAATCACCTCCGCCTTCTGGAGGCTGAGGTGCACGTTCTGCCACTGCTTGTCCAGGTCGGCCAGCATGTCGGCGTCCGCGACGGCGGCGCAGTACTCGCCCTCTTCGACACCCTCGCCGCCCTCTCCCTCACCAGCCTCGCCCTCGTCGCCCTCTGAGTCCTCCCCGCCAGCGCCAGCAGCGTCCTCACCGGCGGGGCCCCGCCCCCGCCCCCTGCCTCGCCCCCGCCGTCAGCCGCCGCGTTCGCTTCGCCCTCCGCGCTCGCAGCGCCTGCACTCGTCCGCTTCGGCGGGGCCGAGCCCGCGCCGGGCTGCACGGCATCGGCCGGGCCCTCCTGGCGAGCGTCGCCGCCCTTACCCCCCACGGCCACGCACGCCGCGAGACAGCGAGGCAGGCCCAGGAGCGAGGAGCCGTCGCCATCGCCGTCGCCCTCGGGGTCCGCAAAGTTCTGCGCGGCCTCTTCGTCCCACCGCACCGCGGCGCACTGCTCGTTCGTGTCGCGGAGGTACTCGTAAGCGCGCTTGAAATCGGCGAGGGGCACGCCGAGCTCCTCCAATAGCGCCTTCTGCAGGGTGGCGGGGTCGGACCCCGCGAAGACAATCTGCACGAACTCGACGAGGTCGCTCTCCCGCGGCGGCAGCGACAGCACCTGCCGACCGCCGTCCGCCTGCGGGAACGCCACGAAGTTCCCCACGTACGCCTTGATCTTCTCGTCGATTGGAGCCCACTGGCCAGAATCGGCCTTGCAGTTGAACCGCCGCACGATGCCCCGCGCGATGGGCAGCAGAAGCTTCGCGCCCAGCGTGAGATTCCGCAGCGGCGGTGGCAGCCGACCGATCCAGAGATCGTTGGCCAGCGCGCAGGGCGGCATCGTGGGCAACCTCTTGGAGAGCGCGCCGTGACACCCTGCGCAGATGGGCACCTTCTGCTTCGCGTCGGCCACGAGCACCCCGTCTGACTCGCGCCTGTCAATCTTGAAGCACTTCTTGTGCAAGAGCCACAGCTTCCCGTCTGGGCCAGGGTCGCGCACTGCGGACGCCTCCAGCTCCTCGAGGGGGATGCCGCCCGGGCGCTCGACGCCGTTGGGGCCCTCGCGCACGAAGCGCCACCGGGCGTGGTACCGTGCCGGGTCCAGCAGCGCGTGGGCGCGCTGCCGCTGCGTCAGGCGCATGGCCTGCGCCTGCGCGCCCGCGGCCTCGGATGCCTCTTCTCTCGCCGCCTCGAGCTCGGCGCGCGCGGGCCGCTTCGGCACCTCGTCGCAGAGCAGCGAACGCTCCCCGGCGCCGTCCGGCTGCTGCCAGAAGTGCACGCGCTGCAGCTCGTCCGCCCAGTGGAGACGAGCGCAGACGCAGCAGGCGACCCTCGAGCGCACGGCGCGGCGACTCTGCCCGGGCTCGGGCCCCTCGGCGTCCGACGCCGCCGGAGCAGCGCCCAGCGCGTCCATGTCCACGGGCGGCACGTCCACGCCCCCGGGCGGCACGGCCCCGTCCGTGCCAGGCGGCTTCCACCAGGCGCGCGGCGCGTCCGGCGCGGCAGCGGCGGCGGGGGCCTCCCCCGAGTCGACGGGCGCTGCGCAGGCCGGCCAGTCGTGAGACCCCGTGACGAGATGCTCAGAGAAGGCCTCCACGCACTGCCGCCACTCCTGGGGCCTCACGGGCCGCACGTCGTCGTCCTGCTGCGGCCACTGCTCGGCCAGGTAGAACATGCGCTTCCTGTACTCCGGCCACCCGTGGTGGTCCTTGTGCACGTGCGTCATAAAGCCGGCATGCGTGGCGAAGTTCTTGTCGCAGAGGCGGCACGGGAACGGCGGGAGAGCATCCGGGGCCTCTTTGAACGCCCGCAGAGGACGGCGATCGCCAAGAGGCAGATGCACATACTTCGGCTGGAGCCTTGGCACGCGCGCCTTGCGAGCGGCAGCGACGGCCGGGGTCGGCGCGGGCGGAGCGCCGCCGGCCTGCGTCTCGCGCTTCCGCGCCTCCTTCACGGCCAAGCCATACCGTTAAGGGGGCACTCGCGCGTCAGGGAGCTGTGGCGCTTGTCCGGGTCCCACTCCCCAAAGGGTCGCTGCTCGGGTCTGCCGTGGCTCCCACAGAACTCCCTGACCCTTGCACGGGTTCCTGCTGCACTGCCAGAGAACGCATCCGCCGTTGCACGGGCGCCAGACGCGCGCGACGCACCTGCCAGCGACGCACGGCGCGGGGTCCAGGAGCCAGGCCGGCAGGGTGCCCTCCTCGCTCACGTGGGGGTCATCCAGAGCCACGTTCACCTCCACGTCCCCCGCTCTCACTGTCTTCCCTGCGAGACGCTCCTCCTCTTCCTTCCGCAGCCGCTCCTGCTGCAACCGCTCCAGGTCTTTTCTCGCCGCCCCGCGAGTCCGCGGGGCTCGCCCCTCGGGAGCTGGCCTCTTGGGTCCGCCGCCGAGCAGCCGACCCGCGCCCCCGCCCGCGGCACCGCCCGCGCCCCCGTCGCCGTCGCCGGCCGCGCCACCGTCGCCCGGCCCCTGCGCACCAGAGCCGGACCCCGACGCGGGTCCCCCGCCCGCGCCGCCGCCCGAAGAGGACCCGCCGCCGCCGCCGCCCCCGGAAGAGTCGTCGCCGCCGCCCCCTCCTCCCACCACCTCATCCCCGCACCCCGCCAGACGCAGCCATTCGCGGCATGTCCGGTCCAGCCACCAGGGCACGATTTTCTCCGAGTACTTCTTCGCCACCTTTGCAACATCACGCGCGAGTCTCGTTTCCTCCTTATCGGGCTGCCCGCGCCGATCGGCGAACGCGTCCGGCCAGACACCGCCGTGACGGGCACGGAACTTGTGAAGAGCAATCAGAACGTCCCTGTGCTTGTCTGCAGCCTCGGCATCCTCCTCGAGCGCGGCGAGCAACGCGGGGGTCCTCTCGAGCGCGGCGAGCAGGCGCTGCTGGTCCAGGTCCCAGCGCCCCGCGGCGAGGTTCCACGTGAAGCCCAAGTCCGCCCGCTCCTTGCGCGCGAAGGTCGCCACCTGCCGCGCCGCCTGAGGCTTCAGCTTGACGAGCTGCATCCAGACGGGCCACTCGGGGATCGCCTGCGGCTTCAGGTCCGCCAAGTACACGGGCGGGACAGCACAGGAGGCCTGCCGCGCGCCCTCGGCGGCCTCCACCCTGTACATGATGTCGCGGTCGCCCTCCAGCTTCTGCAAGCGCGCGGCCAGGGCGTCACCCATGCGAGCGACGCCGCCGCGCGCGCGGCACCAGGCCCGCAACAGCCAGAGCTCCGCGGGCACGTCGCCCGGCTCGCCCGTGCAGTAGCCGCGCCGCCCCTGGGGGAATGTGTCGGCGGCGAAGCCCGACTCCACGGCCTCGGAGAAAAACGCACCGCCATGGCCCGCCCACGATTTCGGGATACCGAAGACGCGCGGCCACGGCGCCAGCCTGCTCCCGTCGGGCCCCGCGCGCTGGTACCAGGGCCCCAGAGCGTGTCGCTGGTCGAGGTGCACGCTCGCTTCGCAGCTGTCCTGGTGGAAGCACTCGTCCTCCAGCAGCAGACCACGGAACTCAGCGAATCCGCTCTCCCCCCTCGCCGCGCACCGGGCCGCCTGCGCGCGCTTCCTGGCGCGGGCGCGCTCCGCCTCCACCGCCTCGCGCTGCACCGCCTGGCTAGGCAGCTTCTTCGGCGCGAAATGCAACCTCTTACACAAACCATCGACCTCTCCGTCGGACAGCTCCCGCGCGCTCTCGAAATCCTGCTGGCACTTGTAGCAGAGGAAATCGGAGGGCAGGCGCAGGAGCACGCTGCCGTGCACCGGGGCGCCAGGAGCGCCGTCCCGCCGCGCCTGCTCTGCATACCGCGCCTGGCGCGTCGCCTCGCGCACCCCCCCGGCCTCCAGACCTCTTTCTCGGCGGCGTCCAGCGACGGCAGCAGCGGCGCGCGGACCGGCCCCGGCTTGCCGTCGTCGCGGAGCGGCGCGCGCCAGCGCAGCGGCTCGCGACGGCAGCAGACCCAGACCTCGCGCTCCACGCCCTCCTGCTCGAGCCGTTGGAACAAGCGCTGCCACTGCTCCCAGGGCTCCCGCACGTCTGAATTGGGCACGGGCGTGCGGCGCAGCAGCTCGGGGTCGGCCTGGCGCAGGCGCCGGATCGCCTGCGACCGCGCCACGTTGTCCTGCGCCGTGGCCGCGTCGAGTCCCAGGGCGACGACCCGCAGCCGCTCCAGCTCCGCCACCTGCCGCTGCAGCTCCGCGTCCGGGGCCTCCCCCGCGAAGAACCTGGGCAAGACAAGCACCGACGACAGCATGCAGGTCGCCAGCACGTACCGCACGAAATCCTCGTGCTCGTCGTCGATGCCCGCGGGCAGCTCCTCCTCGTCCGCCATGCCCAGCGGCTCTTCCTCCGCGTCCGCCATCTCTGCGTCTCCCTCCTCCTGCTCCCTCCGCTCCTCGTCGCCCTGCTCCTGCTCCTGCTCCTCCTGCTCCTGCTCGTCCTCTTCCTGCTCCTCTTCCTCCTGCTCCTCCTCTTCCTCCTCCTCATCCTCCTCCCCGAGCGCCTCGCGGCGCGGCTCTTCGGCCGCCGGGGCGGCCAAGGCTTCGCGGACCCGCCTGTCTTTGGCCAGGGCAACGAAGACGTCGAGCCCGAGCGGGGCGCCCTGCAGCGCGTCCACGTGCTCCAGCAGGGCGCCCACGAGCGCGGTCTTCACCCGCCGAGCAAGCGCCCTGTCTGCCCTCTGGAACCTAGCGAACATATCCGGCGTGACCTCCGCGCGCCGCTCCTCCGCGAGGCAGTCGGCCGGGTCCTCCTCCTCCTGCTCCTCCTCCTCCCCGCAGGCCTCCTCCTCCTCAGCCGCGCGCTGCAGCAGCTCCAGCCGATGCGCCTCGAGCGCCCGCGCCTCCGCCGCCCTGCTCTCGGCATCGCGGCGCGCGGCGGCCGCCTGCGCGTACTTCTGCCGCAGCGCGTCGAAGATCGCGGGCGCGTTGAAGGACGCCGCGCGGCCCTTCCGCTCGTGGTTTGCGATGAAGTTCGCCAGCCTGCGCCCCTCGTCATCCTCGGCCTTCTCCACCGGCATCCTCTGGTTCTTCTCGCACCACGCCTCCAGCGCCTGGACCTGGATGAGATCCGCGTCCAGCGCCGCCTCCAGCTGCGCGCGCCAGCCCTCGTCCAGGCCCTCGACGCCACGCGCTCGGACGTTTTCGATCCATCTTGCAAGAAGACGCTCCCGCGGATCGTCGTCGTTGCCGAAACGCTGCGGCCCTCGTCGGTGCCTCTCCACGAAAGCCTCCACATCAAGCACGCGCTCCTGCGCCGTCCGCCGCTGCCACGCACGCCTGTCCACCAACTTATCGAACCTCTCCTGATTGTCATCATCCAGCTCGTTCTGGCCTTTGCTGACATTATTGATCCACATCGCGAGCTCTGCCTCCTCCTCGTCCTCCGCCCCGCGCCTCGGCAGCTCGTCGAGCACCTCCACGTGCTCCTCGATGCGGCCCAGCATCGCGCGGGCGCGCGCGCGCCTCTCCTCCCGCCGGTCCACGAGCCCGTCGAACCGCGCGCGCCGCTCGGGGGTCAGCACGTTCTGGCCTTTGCTGACGTTGTGGACCCATGTCCCCAGCGCGGACTCCTTCTGCGACGGAACGCAATCGTGCTCAGCCACGTGCCTCGCCAACTCGGCCAGCATCTCCTCGGAATGGTCCCGCGATCGCGCCTCCGCGCCAGCATGCTGCACACCGCTCATGTCGATGCCCAGGTGCGCCGCGAGCGCGGCCCTGTGCGCATCGGCCTCCAATCGCACCCGCTTCTGCTGATGAACATCCCATTGCCGAGAGGAAGGCGCGTCTTCGTCGCCCTCCGCCCGCAATCGCGTTGCCAGCTCATGCAACTTGATTCCGGGTCATCCGCGCCAACACCCCCGCGTCCACTCCGTCGCGCGCGCCCCCGCGCGCCCCCGGCGCCCCTGCGGCACCCTGCTCCGCACGGCGCTTCGGCGCTCCGCCCCGCAGCGCGCCACGCCCCGCACCCGCGCGCGGCGACCGCGACGCCGAGCTCGAACGCCCGTGCGCGACGACGCGACACCACGGCGCGCTCCCGGCTTCCCCCCACTCCACATCACCAGAGCCCGCCGACTCCTCCACCGCGCACACGTGGCCGCCGTCGAGCCACAGCAGAGCACCAGCGCAGAAACCCGTCGCGTGCCCCAGTGACCACGCCACGCGCCCTCCCTCCTGCGCTCCGAACGCTTCCAAAGATTCCGCAGAGAACACGCGCACGTGCAGGAAGCGGGAGCGCAAGTGCTGGACCACGACCTCAAGATTCCAGCGCTCCACCAGCGACCCACAAGCGCCCGAACCCTCGTGGTTCTGGCACGCGCGGCCGAAATGCCCCGCGGCGTCGCCCCCCACGAGCTCAGCCACTGCGCTCTGCAGGCACTTCCCACGCCACTCGACGGGAGAACTGGCGCGCGCGCGGCGGTTCCCCCGCCCGCGTCCGCCGCGCGGCCGTGGGCGCACGGGCGCGCGGCACCGAATGCACCCGCAGACATGGGCACGGCGCCGTCCTGCGTCGCCCCGCTGAGCCCCGCCGGACACGCTCCGAGAGCGATCATGGCGCAGACAGCGCGCACGGCCATGTCCCCGACGAAGACCTTGGACTCCCGCGCAGCCCGGCACTTCGCTCCGCCAATCCCGACGCCCGGCGAGAACCGGCGCGCGCAGACGCGGCGGCCGCCGCACGTCCGCGCCGAGAGCCCGTAGAGCGCGCAGCAGAACCACCTGGCGGTGACGACAGCGGCTGCACGATCGGCCAGCTCGGGCGCGTCCGGGAGCTCCCGCGCGAACACATCCCGCTGCCGCCACCAGCGCGCCGCCGCGATCTTCCTGGCCATGACCACTCTGCTGTCTTCCTGTGGTGGGCACACGCCGAGAGCGACCAGAACGCAAGCTGCGCGCAGGGCCGCGTCGCCCACGGTCCACGACGACGCGTCGGGCGCAGGCGCGGCGGCGGCGGCGCGGGGAGCGCGCGCCGGCGGCTCGTCCGGGTCGACGGCACGGGCCGCGCGCGCAGTCAGGAACTGCTCCAATCGCCCGTTGTTGCGAGCCGCCCTCCGCGCGCTGCGCCCAGACGAAGCCCGCTCTGGCGACGCATCGCGCAACAAGGGCGGCACGACGGGGAGCAGCACACGGTGTGCAAGCTGCTCGTTCCGCTCGGCCGCCGCCTCCGTCCGCCGCGCCCACTCCGCCTCCCGCCGCGCACACCGAACCCGCCGGCACGACGCGCGGCACGCTTTCCAGAGCGATTTCTGCTCGCGCTCCGCCTCCAACGCGGAATCATCGACGACCTCCTCGTGGATCACGTCGCGCTCTGCGTGCAAACACTCCTCCACCCGGTCATCCCATGCGCGCGACTCCCGGGCCGGCGCCGAGCTCCGCGCACCGCCTCCGAGAACCGGGACCGCCCCCCGCCGAGGTACCGTCTCCGACCGCGTCCCGGTCCCGGTCCCGGTCCCGGTCCCGGCCCCGGTCCCGGTCGTCGCTGTCGTCGTCGTCGTCGTCGTCGTCGTCGTCGGCGCCCTGCTCCCCCTCCTCCTCCTCCTCCTCCTCCTCCTCTTCCTCCTCCTCCTCATCCTCCTCCTGCCCCTCCTCCTCCCCCTCCCCCTCCTCCTCCTCCTTCTCCTCCCCCTCCTTCTCCTCCTCCTCCTCCTCCTCCTGCTCCATCTCGGCCAAAGCCATGGCTATAGCGGAAACCCGGACAGGGAAGCGGCAGACGTCGTCGTCGCCCTTGTCGTCGCCAGCAGCGAACGCGGAAATTTCCCCGGCGAGAACACGCTCATAGAAATCATCTCCCCCAACCGGTCTTCGACGCCTCCGCGGAACCATTTGCACGCCTCCGGGGAGCCGTTTTGGACGCTTCTCTCGCCCATTTTCTCCACGACGTCCTCCTCCTCTTCCTCCTCGCCGTCGTCCGCGGGCCGTTTTCGCACGCCTGCGCGATTTTTGACGCCCCGGGGACGATTTTTGACGCCTCCGGGCTCAATGGTGCCGCCGCCGCCACCGGCTGAAATGAGACTGGGGGATACCCAGTCTCACCGGCAGTTCACCAAGTACTACCTCATTCTCCGTCACACCCCCGGGCCGGCTGGGGAAAAACCCAGCCGTCAGGGAGGGAAGTGCGCCCCTAGAGTTTGCGCCTAGCGCCAACTGGGCGCCGGCGGTAAACCGTCAACCTTCATTACCGCTGGGAAACTCGTAGAGCTTCCAAGCTCGACTTAAGTTGAGAAAACGTTCTGACTCATAGTGAATAGTTTCTGACCTCTGAATGCGACAAGCGTCTGATCAGACCGAGTTCAGACCTCTGAATGCGACAGGCGGACGCGTCTGGTGTCTGCGAATCGATTCATGTGATTACCAGCCCTGTAGCCCCCCTACAGCCCGAGTTAAGTTCAGAAAACCGACAGCATCTCTCAGGATGACTCAACTGGGCGCCGGCGGTAAACCGTCAACCTTTCTTACCGCCGGGGGACTCGTAGAGCTTCCTGACAATATATAGCGTGGAAAAAACTTCAAAGAACGACTAGTTTTTCAGCCCAAACGATTTCAGACCTCTTAAGATGACTCTAACCCAAAAACAAACAGTTTCGCAACCCAGTTCAAGTATGGAACCGAGTTCAGACCTCTGAATGCGACAGACAGGCGCGTCTGATGTCTGCGAATCTACGCATTTGATTCCCAGCCGCAGCTCCCCCAAGTTGAGTGCAGAAAACCGACAATATCAACTCGAATAATAGAATAGTTTCGCGGACCTAGTTCGAGCAGCAGACCGAGTTCCGAGCTCTGGGATCGAATGTGTGCAAATCGATGTCTGTGACCCGCAGCACTGTAGCCCTCCCCCAGCACGAGTTGAGTGCAGAAAATTGAGAGCGCTTCTGAAGGTGACTCGAACAATACGAATAGTTTCGCGAACCTAGCTCGGGCAGCAGGCCGAGTTCAGAGCTCTCGCTTCAGTAAACCAACGCGACTGATGATTCCCAGCTGCAGCTGCCCTGCAGCTCGAGTTAAGTACAGAAATCCGAGAGTGTTTGTTAAGACGACTCGAATAATACAAATAGGTGTGCGGACCTAGCTCGGCTAGCAGACCGAGTTCAGACCTCTGGATTCGACAGGCGAACGCGCCTGATAATTCTGGATGCGATAGATGTGCTTACCAGCTTTGTAGCTGGCCTACAGCTCGAGTTAAAAACAGAAAACCCAGAGCGTCTGCCAGGGTGACTCGAATAATACGAATAGGTTTGCGGACCTAGCTCGGCTAGCAGACCGAGTTCAGACCTCTGGATTTGACAGGCGAACGCGCCTGATGACTCTGAATGCGATAGATGTGCTTACCAGCTCTGCGCCTGCCCTAGAGCTCGAGATAAAAACGAAATATCGAGAACGCGTAACAATATGACTCGAAACGGTCGTTCCCGCCGGGACGCTTTTTGGCAGGAAAAGGTACCCGATCGAGCTGAGATCAAGATGGCGAGCGGGAATAAGATCGAATATTACGGGAAAAAATACTAGAGCTCTAACGAATTGTCAAATTTCGAGAACGAAATTTTCAACCGACTGGGCGCCGGCGGTAAACCGTCAACCTGGTTACCGCCGGGGACCTCGTAGAGCTCCTAGCCACGTGTCATAAGTCCACGCGTATCTCTGGAGTGCGCACGAGTTGTAGTGCGTCTTTCAGCGCGCGAGAGCGATGCTGCCGCGGCAGCGAACATGTAGGTAGACATGTACAGATGGACAAGCATGCGAAAATACGATCGACGTCAGCAGGCGCGGCAACGCACCGGGCACGAGCGCGCGCACGCACATGCGCGCGCACGCGAATATATACAAAATCTCACGCGGGCACGCACTCACAACCACGCGCGCTCACTCGCGCGCGGGCACCCCCACACGCACACACACACGCACACACACACACACGCACACAAACACACACACACACACACACACACGCACCAACAAAAACACACACACACACACACACGCGCGCGCATACAGACACGAACACAGACACAGACACAGACACACCCGCACGCACACGCACACGCACACACAGACGCGGCCACACACACGCACACACACACACACCTGCCTGCCAGACACACACACACACACACAAACGCAAACGTCTACAGATACTGACGGACCGACGCCCTCGCACTCACAGACCGACCCCCCGCTGCTCAGCGCTCTTATTCCCCCGCGAAATCCTCGCGACCCCGCGCACCCCGCCCCCCCCCTTTTCCGCCGGCGCTCCGGAGGGGGAGGCACCGCCCCATGTCGGGGCCGGCCCTCCCTCCACTCCATCCACTCCGCCCTCGCGGAGCGCTGGGGGGGGGGATGGGGGGGGGGGCGCGGGCGGCGCCTGCACCGCGCGCGCACACACGCACACAAACGCACACACACACACACACACACACACACACACACACACACACGCGCGCACGCACGCACACACACACACACACAAACAGACAAACGCAGACACAGCCACACACACACACACACACGCGCCCCCACACACACCACCTGCCAGACACGCACACGCACACGCACACACACACACACACGCACACAGACACAACCACACACACACACAATCCAAGGACACGGACACACTGACGACGTCGCACTTACACACCCATCCCCACACTGGTCAGCGCTCTCCGCCCCCGCCACCCCCCTGCCGCCCCTGCGCGCCCCGCCCCCCCTGCTCTTCCCGCCGGCGCTCCGGAGGGGGGAGGCACCGCCCCATGTTGGGGCCGGCCCTCCCTCCACTCCATCCACTCCGCCCTCGCGGAGCGCCGGAGGAAAGGGCGGAGGGGGAGGGAAGGAGGCGGGCGCAGGCGACGCCAGCACCGTGCGCGCACGCACACACACGCACACACGCACACCCACGCACACACAAGCACACACACACACACACGCACACACACGCACACACACACACACACGCGCACACGCACCCGAACACACACACACACACAAACACACACGCACACACGCAAGCAAGCACATGTGCATACACGCACACGTAGACACGCACACACACACACACAGACACACACACACACACATATATATACACATACACGCAAACATAAACACACCCGCACACACACACACACACACACACACACAGACGCGCACAAACACACAAACACACATACACACACGCACAAACACACGCACACACATACACGCACACACATGCACACAAACGCACACATACACACGCACACCCACGCACGCACACACACACACACACGCAAACACACACACACACACGCACACGCACCCGAACACACACACACACACACACACACACACGCAAGCACATGCGCATACACGCACACGTATACAAGCACAGACACACATGCACATACACGCAAACATAAACACACACGCACACACACAGACGCGCACAAGCACACACACATACACACACGCACAGACACACGCTCTCACACACACACACACACACACACGTCCACACACGCCTCCTGCGCGCACGCACACACACACACACACGCACACACACACACATACACACACACAGCCACGGAGAGACGCACGCACACACACACACACACACAAACGCACAAACACACCGACAGAGCGAGTTGCAAACAACCACGCGCGCACACAAAGCACACGAACACACACACACACACACACACCGGCCACACACACACACACACGCACGCACACACCCACAACCACGCCCATACACACGCACACACACACGAACACACAAACACACACACAGAAAATACACACGCACACACACACACACACACACACGCGCACGCACGCACACCCGCACACAGACAGCCAATCACAGCCAGAACGAAAACATTTGCACAAGCCCTCGCGCGAGCGAGCACGCAAAAGACGCACGCGCGAACGCTCAAACAAGCTGCCGCACATGCGCGCGCACATTCAAAACGCAAAATGAAATGCTCTCCCCATGCGCACGCACAGGCACGCACACAGACGGAAAGACAAACGCGAACAAGACACACTCCAGGTGCAGGCTAAAACGGTAATCACACGCAACCTGCCACGCAGGCACGCACAGACACAGAGACACACACACACACGCCGACCACACCCTCTCACTCTCTCTCACACACAAACTCCCACACACGCGGAGACGCACACATGCACACGGACGCCGACACGTACAAACACACAAGCCACCCCCCACCCCACCCCAACACACGAAAACACAGGTGCACGCGGACGCACGCACAGTGACTGAGAGACACACACATACACACAGAAAGGCACACTCGAAATGCACCCTACATCAGTGACCACAAACCTACGGCCACGCACGCACACACGCACACACAGACACACACACACACACACACGCAGCCACACGCACACACCCAAAACCCCCTCAGCAACACACGCACGCACCCAGAACACAAACACACACGCACACACATAAACACACGCACACACACACACACACGCACAGACGCAAACACACCCGCACACATACGCACGCACGCGAACACACGCACACACACACACACACACACCGTGTAAAGCACCGACCAGACGCCAGCGCCCACAAGCCGAACACGCGCGCGCGCTCACGTCAACACGCCACCGACTGCCACACCCAACGCACACTCAAGATGCAAACGTGACGTCCGCACATATCGCACGCCGCGCGCGCAAGCACGAACCCGCACACACACACACACACACACACAGACACAAAGACACGCAGAAACATGGATACACAGACACACAGAAAACCAGTCACAAGGACACACAGACACCCAGACACGCAGACACTCAGACACACAGACACACGGACACACAAACACACAGACATATAGACACACAGACACGGACACACGGACACACGGACACAAAAGACACACGGACATACAGACACACAGACACACTGACACACAGACACACCGACACACAGACACACAGACACACAGACACACAGACAAGCAGACACACGGACACACAGACAAACAGACACACAAACATACAGATACATAGACACACAGACACACAGACACACGGACACACGGACACACTGACACAAACACACAGACACACAGACACACCATCACCAACACACAAAGACTGACAGACACACAGACACGCAGACACACGGACACACGGACACGCAGACACACAGTCACACAGACACACGGACACACACAGGGACACACAGACACACTGACACACAGACACACAGACACACAGACACACAGACACACAGACACACTGTCACATACACACACAGACAAACTAACACACTGACACACTGACACACAGAAACACAGACACACAGACACACTCACACACGGACACACAGACACACAGGCAACCGGACACACAGATACACAGACACACAACCACACGGACACAAAGAAAGACAAAAAAAAAACAGACACACAAGCACAGGGACACACAGACACACAGACACGCAGACACACAGACACAGAGACCCACAGACACACAGACACACGGACACTCAGACACACAGACACACAGACATACAGACACACAGACACCAGGAAAGACAGAAATACAGAAAACAAGCTCACAGACTCACAGACACACAGACAAACGGACACACAAACACACAAACACACAGACACACAGACACACACAGACGCATAGACACACAAACACGCAGACAAACAAACACACAGACATACAGACACACAAATACACAAACACACAAACACACATACACTCAGGCACACTGACACACACACAGGGACACACAGACACACTGACACACAGACACTCAGACACACAGACACACAGGCACACAGACACACAGAAACACAGACACACAGACACACTCACACACGGACACACAGACACACAGGCAACCAGACACACAGATACACAGACACACAGACACGGACACGAAGAAAGACACAAAAAAACGGACACACAAGCACAGGGACACACAGACACACAGACACGAAGACACACAGACACAGAGACCCACAGACACACAGACACACAGACACACAGACACACGGACACTCAGACACACAGACACACAGACACAGACACACAGACACAAGGAAAGACAGAAATACAGAAAACCAAGCTCACAGACTCACAGACACACAGACAAACGGACACACAAACACACAAACACACAGACACACAGACACACACACACAGACGCATAGACACACAAACACGCAGACAAACAAACACACAGACATACAGACACACAACTACACAAACACACAGACACACAGACACTCAGGCACACTGACACACACACAGCACCAGACACACAGACACACAGACACTCAGACACACAGACACACAGGCACACAGACACACAGACACACAGACATACGCAGACACGCAGAAACACAAACACACAGACACGCAGACACAAGAGCACACAGACACGCAGGCACAAAGCCACACAGACACACAGACACACAGACAAACAGATACACAGACACACTGACACACTGACACACAGACACACAGACGCAAAAAAAACACTGACACACAGACACTCAGACACACAGACACACAGACACACAGACACACGGACACCCAGACACCCAGACACACAAGCACTCAGGCACACAGACACACAGACACACAGACACACAGACACACAGACACACAACCACACGGCCACACAGACACACGGACACACAGAGAGACAGAAACACAGGCACACAGGCACACAGACACACAGACAAACAGACACACAGACACACAGACACACAGACACACAGACAGACAGACAGACAGACACACAAACACACAGACAGACAGACCGACGGGGCTAACAGCGCAACGCGCGCACACACAGACACTGACACACACACACACACGCACACACACACACACACACACACACACGCGCGCACACACACACGCAAATCCACGCGCACAGACAGACAGACAAGCACACACACAGACGCACAGAAAGACAAACACGCAAACAGATGCACAGACAGACAGACACACAGACATACTGACATACAGACACGCAGACACACAGACACAAAGACACGCAGACACAAGGATACACAGACACACAGAAAACCAATCACAAGGACACACAGACACCCAGACACGCAGACACACTGACACACTGACACACGGACACACAAACGCACAAACATACAGACACACAGACACGGACACACGGACACACGGACACAAAAGACACACGGACATACAGACACACAGACACACTGACACACAGACACACAGACACACAGACACACGGACACACAGACACACAGACACACAGACACACGGACACACAGACAAACAGACACACAGACATACAGACACATAGACACACAGACACACAGACACACGGACACACGGACACACTGACACCAACACACAGACACACAAACACACAAACACCAACACACACGGACTGACACGCAAAAAAACACTAACACACAGACACTCAGACACACAGACACACAGACACACAGGCACACGGACACCCAGACACCCAGACACACAAACACTCAGGCACACAGACACACAGACACACAGACACACAGACACACAGACACACAGCCACACAGACACACAGACACACAGAGAGACAGAAACACAGGCACACAGGCACACACACACACAGACACACAGACACACAGACACACAGACACACAGACACACAGACACACAGACAGACAGACAGACAGACAGACAGACAGACAGACAAACACACAGACAGACAGACAGACAGACGGAGCTAACAGCGCCACGCGCGCACACACCGACACTGACACACACACACACACACACACACACACGCGCGCGCACACACACACGCACATACACGCGCACAGACAGACAGACAAGCACACACACACAGACACGCAGAAAGTGTGGGGGGGGGGGGGGGGGGGGGACAAAACACAGACAGATCCACAGACAGCAGACACCACGGGACATTACTGACATACCACACACGCAGACACACAGACCACAGTCACGAGGACGCGGGAAACAAGGATACAGTACAGTCGGACAAAAACCAGTTCACAAGGACACACAGACACCCAGCCAGCAGACAACTCACACACACCGAACACGGGACCACAACACGCACAAGCAACGACACACAAACACGGACACACGGACACCACGGACACAAAGAACACACGGACATACAGACACACAGACACACTGACACACGGACACACAGACACACAGACACACAGACACACAGACACACGGACACACAGACAAACAGACACACAGACATACAGACACACAGACACACAGACACACAGACACACGGACACACGGACACACTGACACCAACACACAACCACACAGACACACCATCACCAGCACACAAAGACTGACAGACACACAGACACACAGAGACACGGAGACACAAGGACATGCAGACACACAGTCACACAGACACACGGACACACACAGGGACACACAGACACACTGACACACAGACACACAGACACACAGACACACAGACACACAGACACACGACACATACACACACAGACACACTGACACACTGACACACTGACACACAGAAACACAGACACACAGACACACTCACACACGGACACACACAGACACACAGGCAACCGGACACACAGATACACAGACGACACACAGACACACGGACACAAAGGAAGACAGAAAAAAACAGACACACAAGCACCGGACATTCGTACACTACACAGACACGAGACACACAGACACAGAGACCCACAGACACACAGACACACAGACACACAGACACACGGACACTCAGACACACAGACACACAGACACACAGACACACAGACACGAGGAAAGACAGAAAGACAGAAAACCAGGCTCACAGACTCACAGACACACGGACAAACGGACACACAAACACACGAACACACAGACACACAGGCACACAGGCACACACACACAGACGCATAGACACACAAACACGCAGACAAACAAACAAACAGACATACAGACACAAATACACAAACACACAGACACACAGACACTCAGGCACACTGACACACACAGCACCAGACACACAGACACACAGACACTCAGACACACAGACACACAGGCACACAGACACACAGACACACGCAGACACGCAGAAACACCAACACACAGACACGCGGACACAAGAGCACACAGACACGCAGGCACACAGCCACACAGACACACAGACACACAGACAAACAGATACACAGACACACTGACACACTGACACACAGACACACAGACACACAGACGCAAAAAAACACTGACACACAGACACTCAGGCACACAGACACACAGACACACGGACACACAGACACACGGACACCCAGACACCCAGACACACAAACACTCACGAACACAGACACACAAACACACAGACACACAGACACACAGAGAGACAGAAACACAGGCACACAGGCACACACACACACAGACACACAGACATACAGACACACAGACACACAGACACACAGACACACAGACACACAGACAGACAGACAGACAGACAGACAGACAGACAAACACACAGACAGACAGACAGACTGACGGGGCTAACAGCGCCACGCGCGCACACACAGACACTGACACACACGCACACACACACGCGCACACACACACACACGCAAATACACGCGCACAGACAGACAGACAAGCACACACACACAGACGCACAGAAAGACAAACACCCAGACAGATCCACAGACAGACAGACACACAGACATACTGACATACAGACACGCAGACACACAGACACAAAGACACGCAGACACAAGGACACACAGACACACCGAAAACCAGTCACAAGGACACACAGACACCCAGACACGCAGACACTCAGACACACAGACACGCGGACACACAAACGCACAGGCATACAGACACCGAGACACGGACACACGGACACAAAAGACTCACGGACATACAGACACACAGACACACTGACACACAGACACTCAGACACACAGACACACAGACACACAGACACACAGACACACAGACACACAGACACACAGACAAACAGACAAACAGACACACAGACATACAGACACATAGACACACAGACACACAGACACACGGACACAAAGAAAGACAGAAGAAAAAAAAAAAAAAAAAAAAAAAAAAAAAAAAAAAAAAAAAAAAAAAAAAAAAAAAAAAAAAAAAAAAAAGCACAGGGACACACAGACACACAGACACGCAGACACAGAGACACAGAGACCCACAGACACACAGACACACAGACACACAGACACACGGACACTCAGACACACAGACACACAGGCATACAGACACACAGACACAAGGAAAGACAGAAAGACAGAAAACCACGCTCACAGACACACAGACACACAGACACACATACACACAGACACACAGACAAACGGACCCACAGACACACAGACACACAGACACGCAGACACACACATATTCGCATAGACACACAAACACGCAGACAAACAAACACATAGACATACAGACACACAAATACACAAACACACAGACACACAGACACTCAGGCACACTGACACACACAGCACCAGACACACAAACACACAGACACTCAGACACACAGACACACAGGCACACAGACACACAGACACACAGGCACACGCAGACACGCAGACACGCAGAAACACCAACACACAGACACGCAGACACAAGGGCACAGAGACACGCAGGCACAAAGCCATACAGACACAAAGACACACAGTCAAACAGATACACAGACCCACTGACACACTGACACACAGACACACAAACGCAAAAAAAAAAAAACACTGACACACAGACACTCAGACACACAGACACACAGACACACAGACACACGGACACCCAGACACCCAGACACACAGACACGCAGACACACAGACACACAGACACACAGACACACAGACACACAGACACACAGCCACACAGCCACACAGACACACAGACACACAGAGAGACAGAAACACAGGCACACAGGCACACAGGCACACAGACACACAGACACACAGACACACAGACACACAGACACACAGACGCAAGTAAAAAACACTGACACACAGACAGTACGACACACAGACACAGAGACACACAGACACACGGACACCCAGACACCCAGACACACAGACCCGCAGACACACAGACACACAGACACACAGACACACAGCCACACAGCCACACAGACACACAGACACACAGAGAGACAGAAACACAGGCACACAGGCACACAGACACACAGACACACAGACACACAGACACACAGACACACAGACACACAGACACACAGACACACAGACAGACAGACAGACACACAGACACACAGACAGACAGACAGACGGGGCTGTCAGCGCCACGCGCGCACACACAGACACTGACACACACACACACACGCGCACACACACACGAAAATACACGCGCACAGACAGACAGACAAGCACACACACAGACGCACAGAAAGACAAACACACAGACAGAACAACAGACAGACAGACACACAGACATACTGACATACAAACACGCAGACACACAGACACAAAGACACGCAGACACACAGAGAGACAGAAACACAGAAAACCAGTCACAAGGACACACAGATACACAGACACGCAGACACTCAGACACACAGACACACGGACACACAAACAGACAGACATACAGACACACAGACACGGACACACGGACACACAGACACACAGACACACTGACACACAGACACACAGACACGCAGACACACAGACACACAGACACACAGACACACAGACACACGGACACACAGACAAACAGACACACAGACATACAGACACATAATAGACACACAGACACACAGACACACGGACACACGGACACACTGACACCAACACACAAACACACAGACACACGGGCACCAACACACGCAGACCGACAGACACACAGACACACAGACACACGGACACACGGACACGCAGACACACAGTCACACAGACACACGGACACACGCAGGGACACACCGACACACAAACACACAGACACACAGACAACCAGACACACAGATACACAGACACACAGACACACAGACCCACGCACACACCGACACACTGACACACGGAAACACAGACACACAGACACACTGACGCACGGACACACCGACACACAGGCAACCACACACACAGATACACAGACACACAGACACACGGACACAAAGAATGACAGAAAGACAGACACAGAGGCACAGGGACACACAGACACACAGACACACAGACACACAGACACATAGACACAGAGACCGACAGACACACAGACACACAGACACACAGACACACGGACAATCAGACACACAGACACACAGACACACAGACACAGACACACAGATAGACAGAGAGACAGAAACACAGACACACAGACACACATACACACAGACACACAGACAAACGGACACACAGACACACAGACACACAGACACACAGACACAGAGACACAGAGACACACAGGCACACAAACACGCAGACAAACAAACACACAGAAAAGACTGACAGACGCACAGACACACAGACACACGGACACACGGACACGCAGACACACAGTCACACAGACACACGGACACACACAGGGACGCACAGACACACTGACACACAGACACACAGACACACAGACACACAGACACACAGACACACAGACACACAGTTACATACACAGACAGACACACTAACACACTGACACACTGACACACAGAAACACAGACACACAGACACACTCAAACACGGACACACAGACACACAGGCAACCGGACAAACAGATACACAGACACACAGACACACGGACACAAAGAAAGACAGAAAAAAAAAACAGACACACACAAGCACAGGGACACACAGACACACAGACACGCAGACACACAGACACAGAGACCCACAGACACACAGACACACAGACACACAGACACACAGACACACGGACACTCAGACACACAGACACACAGACATACAGACACACAGACACAAGGAAAGACAGAAAGACAGAAAACCAAGCTCACAGACACACAGACACACAGACACACATACACACAGACACACAGACAAACGGTCACACAGACACACAAACACACAGACACACAGACACACACAGACGCATAGACACACAAACACGCACACAAACAAACACACAGACATACAGACACACAAATACACAAACACACAGACACACAGACACACAGACACTCAGGCACACTGACACACACAGCACCAGACACACAGACACACGGACACTCAGACACACTGACACACAAGCACACAGACACACAGACACACAGACACACAGACACGCGCAGACACGCAGTAACACCAACACACAGACACGCAAACACAAAAGCACACAGACACGCAGGCACAAAGCCACACAGACACACAGACACACAGACAAACAGATACACAGACACACTGACACACTGACACACAAACACACAGACGCAAAACAAAAACACTGACACACAGACTCCCAGACACGCAGATACACAGACACACAGACACACGGACACCCAGACACCCAGACACACAGACACGCAGACACACAGACACACAGACACACAGACACACAGACACACAGACACACAGCCACACAGCCACACAGACACACAGACACACAGAGAGACAGAAACACAGGCACACAGGCACACAGACACACGGACACACAGACACACAGACACACAGACACACATACACACAGACAACAGACAGACAGACAGACAGACAGACAGAAAAACACACAGACAGACAGACCGACGGGGCTGCCAGCGCCACGCGCGCACACACAGACACTGACACACACACACACACACACACACACACACACACACACACGCAAACACACACACGCAAATACACACGCACAGACAGACAGACAAGACCACACACACTGACGCACAGAAAGGCAGACACACAGACAGATCCACAGACAGACAGACACACAGACATACTGACATACTGACACGCAGACACACAGACACAAAGACACGCAGAAACAAGGAAACACAGACACACAGAAAACCAGTCACAAGGACACACCGACACCCAGACACGCAGACACTCAGACACACAGACACACGGACACACAAACACACAGACATACAGACACACAGACACGGACACACGGACACACGGACACAAAAGACACACGGACATACAGACACACACACACACTGACACACTGACGCACAGACACACAGACACACAGACACACAGACACACAGACACACAGACACACGGACACACAGACAAACAGACACACAGACACACAGACACATAGACACACAGACACGCAGACACACGGACACACGGACACACTGACACCAACACACAGACACACAGACACACCAACACCAACACACAAAGACTGACAGACACACAGACACACAGACACACTGACACGCGGACACGCAGACACACAGTCACACAGACACACGGACACACACAGGGACACACAGACACACTGACACACAGACACATAAAAACACAGACACACAGACACACAGACACACAGTCACATACACACACAGACACACTTACACACTGACACACTGGCACACAAAAACACAAACACACAGACACACTCACACACGGACACACAGACACACAGACACCGGACACACAGATACACAGACACACAGACACACGGACACAAAGAAAGACATAAAAAAACAGACACACAAGCACAGGGACACACAGACACACAGACACGCAGACACACAGACACAGAGACCCACAGACACACAGACACACAGACACACAGACACACGGACAATCAGACACACAGACACACAGACATATAGACACACAGACACAAGGAAAGAATGAAAGACAGAAATCCAGGCTCACACACACAGACACACGGACACACATACACACAGACACACCGACAAACGGACACACAGACACACAAACACACAGACACACAGACACACACACACACAGACGCAAAGACACACAAACACGCAGACAAACAAACACACAGACATACAGACACACAAATACACAAACACACACACACACACACAGACACTCAGGCACACTGACACACACAGCACCAGACACAAGGACACACAGACACCCAGACACACAGACACACAGGCACAGACACTCAGACACACAAACACACGGACACACAAACACACAGACATACAGACACACTGACACGTACACACGGACACACGGACACAAAAGACACACGGACATACAGACACACAGACACACAGACACACAGACACACAGACACACAGACACACAGACACACAGACACGCAGACACACAGACAAACAGACACACACACATACAGACACATAGACACACAGACACACAGACACACGGACACACGGACACACTGACACCAACACACAGACACACAGACACACAACCCCAACACACAAAGACTGAAAGACACACGACACACAGACACACGGACACACGGACACGCAGGGGGACAACAGTCCACACAGACACCACGGACACACAGGGACACAGAGGACACACTGGGACACAGACACACAAAAACAAAGACCCCACCACAGGAACACAGACACACAGACACCACAGGTCACACACAACCACAGCACACACTAACACACTGACACGCTGACACACAGAAACACAAACACACAGACACACTCACACACGGACACACAGACACACAGACACCGGACACACAGATACACAAACACACAGATACACAAACACACAGACACAGGGACACAAAGAAAGACAAAAAAAAAAAAAAAAAACACAAGCACAAGGACACACAGACACACAGACACGCAGACACACAGACACAGAGACCTACAGACACACAGACACACAGACACACAGGACATCCACAAACGCACGGACATCAGGGAGTGCACACAGGAACACACACACAATACAGACACAAGGAAAGACAGAAAGACAGAAAACCAAGCTCACTGACGCACAGACACACGGACACACATACACACAGACACACAGAAAAAAGGACACACAGACACACAAACACACAGACACACAGACACACAGACACACACACACAGACGCATAGACACACAAACACGCCGACAAATAAACACACAGACATACAGACACACAAATACACAAACACACAGACACACCGACACCCAGGCACACTGACACACACAGCACCAGACACACAGACACACAGACACTCAGACACACAGGCACACAGGCACACAGACACACAGACACACAGGCACACGCAGACACGCAGAAACACCAACACAAAAACACGCAGACACAAGGGCACACGGACACGCAGGCACAAAGCCACACAGACACACAGACACACAGACACACAGACAAACAGATACACAGACACACTGACACACTGACACACAGACACACAGACGCAAAACAAACACTGACACACAGACACTCAGACACACAGACACAAAGACACACAGCCACACGGACACCCAGACACCCAGACAAACAGACACGCAGACACACAGACACACAGACACACGGACACACAAACACACAGACACACAGCCACACAGCCACACAGACACACAGACACACAGACACACAGACACACAGACACACAGACACACAGACACACGGACACACAGACAAACAGACACACAGACAAACAGACACAAAGACACACAGACACACAGACACACACGACACACTGACACCAAACAACAGACACAAGACACCCAACACCAACACACAAAGGAAGGACAGACACACAGTCACACCGACACCCGGACACACACAGGGACACACAGACACACTGACACACAGACACACAGACACACAGACACACAGACACACAGACACACAGTCACATACACACACACACACACACAAAACTAACACCCAGACACACTGACACACAGAAACACAGACACACAGACACACTCACACACGGACACACAGACACACAGGCAACCAGACACACAGATACACAGACGCACAGACACATGGACACAAAGGAAGACAAAAAAAAGACACACAAGCACAGGGACACACAGACACACAGACACGCAGACACACAGACACAGAGACCCACAGACACACAGACACACAGACACACAGACACACGGACACTCAGATACACAGACACACAGACATACAGACACACAGACACAGGGAAAGACAGAAAGACAGAAAACCGGGCTCACACACACACACACACGGACACACGGACACACATACACACAAACACACAGACACACACACACATACGCATAGACACACAAACACGCAGACAAACAAACACACAGACATACAGACACACAAATACACAAACACACAAGCACACAGACACTCAGGCACACTGACACACACAGCACCAGACACAAGGACACACAGACACTCAGACACACAGACACACAGGCACGCACACTCAGACACACAGACACACAGACACAAACACACAGACATACAGACACACTGACACGGACACACGGACACACGGACACAAAAGACACACAGACATACAGACACACAGACACACAGACACACAGACACACAAACACACAGACACACAGACACACAGAAACACAGACACACAGACACACGGACACACAGACAAACAGACACACAGGCATACAGACACATAGACACACAGACACACAGACACACGGACAACGGACACACTGACACCAACACACAGACACACAGACACACCAACACCAACACACAAAGACTGACAGACACACAGACACACAGACACACGGACACACGGACACGCAGACACACAGTCACACAGACACACGGACACACACAGGGACACACAGACACACTGACACACGGACACACAAAAACACAGACACACAGACACACAGACACACAGTCACACACACACACACAGACACACTAACACACTGACACGCTGACACACAGAAACACAGACACACAGACACACTCACACACGGACACACAGACACACAGACACAGGACACACAGATACACAGACACACAGACATACGGACACAAAGAAAGACAGAAAAAAACAAACACACAAGCACAGGGACACACAGACACACAGACACGCAGACACACAGACACAGAGACCCACAGACACACAGACACACAGACACACAGACAGACGGACACTCAGACACACAGACACACACACACACATACGGACACACACACACACAAGGAAAGACAGGAAGACAGAAAACCAGGCTCACTGACGCACAGACACACAGACACACATACACACAGACACACAGACAAACGGACACACAGACACACAAACACACAGACACACAGGCACACACACACACACAGACGCATAGACACACAAACACGCCGACAAACAAACACACAGACATACAGACACACAAATACACAAACACACGGACACACAGACACTCAGGCAAACTGACACACACAGCACCAGACACACAGACACACAGATACTCAGACACACAGACACACAGGCACACAGACACACAGACACACAGGCACACGCAGACACGCAGAAACACCAACACAAAAACACGCAGACACAAGGGCACACGGACACTCAGGCACAAAGCCACACAGACACACAGACACACAGACACACAGACAAACAGATACACAGACACACTGACACACTGACACACAGACACACAGACGCGAAAAAAAAACACTGACACACAGACACTCAGACACACACACACACACACACAGGTACACAGCCGCACGGACACCCAGACATCCAGACACACAGACACGCAGACACACAGACACACAGACACACGGACACACAAACACACAGACACACAGCCACGCAACCACACAGACACACAGACACACGGAGAGACAGAAACACAGGCACACAGGCACACAGACACACAGACACACGGACACACAGACACACAGACGCACAGACACACAGACAGACAGACAGACAGACAGACAGACACACAAACACACAGACAGACAGACCGACGGAGCTGCCAGCGCCACACGCGCGCACACACAGACACTGACACACACACAGACACACACGCGCACACACACACACGCAAATACACGCGCACAGACAAACACACAAGCACACACACACAGACGCACAGAAAGACAAACACACAGACAGATCCACAGACAGACAGACACACAGACATACTGGCATACAGACACGCAGACACACAGACACAAAGACACGCAGACACAAGGATACACAGACACACAGAAAACCAGTCACAAGGACACACAGACACCCAGACACGCAGACACTCAGGACACACAGACACACGGACACAAACACACAGACATACAGACACACAGACACGGACACACGGACACACGGACACAAAAGACACACGGACATACAGACACACAGACACACTGACACACAGACACACAGACACACAGGCACACAGACACACAGACACACAGACACACAGACACACGGACACACAGACAAACAGACACACAGACATACAGACACATAGACACACAGACACACAGACATACGGACACATGGACACACTGACACCAACACACAGACACACAGACACACCAACACCAACACACACAGACTGACAGACACACAGACACACAGACACACGGACACACGGACACGCAGACACACAGTCACACAGACACACGGACACACACAGGGACACACGGACACACAAACACACGGACACACAGACAACCAGACACACAGATACACCAACACACGGACACACATACACACTGACACACAGAAACACAGACACACAAACACACTGACGCAGGGACACACCGACACACAGGCAACCACACACACAGATACACAGACACACAGACACACGGACACAAAGAATGACAGAAAGACAGACACAGAGGCACAGGGACACACAGACACACAGACACACAGACACACAGACACATAGACACAGAGACCGACAGACACACAGACACACAGACACACAGACACACGGACAATCAGACACACAGACACACAGACACACAGACACACAGACACACAGGAAGACAGAGAGACAGAAACACAGACACACAGACACACATACACACAGACACACAGACAAACGGACACACAGACACACAGACACACAGACACACAGACATACAGACACACAGACACACAGACACACAGACACACAGACACACAGGCACACAAACACGCAGACAAACAAACACACAGACATACAGACACACAAATACACAAACACACAGACACGCACGCACATACACTCAAGCCCACTGACACACACAGCACCAGATACACAGACACTCGCAGCGCAGCCTTGCCCTAGTCTGCCCGCTCCGCCCCCCCCCCCTCGTCTTGCTTCCCCTCTCTTGCCCCCTCAAAACCCAGCCCCCACCGCACCCCCCGCCCTATCGACCCGCATGCCAGGCGGACCCCGCAGACGGATCCAGCTCATTCCCCTGCATATCCACGCCCCCCCCTCGGGTCCCCTCCGAGACCCGCTGCGACGCGCGCGTCGCATCCCCCAAATCGCAGCTGCGCTGGAACGCAGCCAAGTTCTCGATCCTTCCCGCGCCGAAACCTGTGACCACTCGCGCGGCGCCGCCGCCACTCGACGGTCCAGGCGGCTCCGCGCGCCTCGGGCGCACCAACACCCCCCCTCGTATATACGCGCCCTCGCCCGCGGCAGCCCCCTCCTCGACCGCGACGGGGCCGGGCGCAGGTCGCGCCGCCAAACGCGCCGACCTCCTCCGAGGGACCTCCGCCTCTGACCGAGGCCCCACCTTTCGCTGCCCCGACGCTGGAGCCCCCCCCGCCCCCAGTCTTACCCCCTCAGCGCCGCCCCCCGTCTCCTCCGCTGCCACATCTTTCCCCCCCGCGACACTCGCGCACGCCACATCGCCACCTAGACCCCCGCCGCCCGCGCGCGCCCCCGCGGGCCCTCGAGCACCTCGGACGCGGCCTGGCCCAGCGACGTCGCGCTCCCCGCCGACATCCCTACCTCCAACCGCGGTCACCGCGCCACCCGCCGCCCCTGCATCCAAGCGAGGCGCCGCCGTCTTCCCCCGTGCGCGCCGCGCGGCAGAACGCGGAGCGGCGCCACCCGGCGAGCCAGAGACCCCCCCCTCTCTCGGAGACACCGCCCCCCCGCCAACCCCAGCGGTCAAGTCGCGGACGCCTGCCGCGCCCCTTGACTCGGCTGCGCCCGAAGCCGCGCCCTTCGTCGTGACCGCTAGCCGCCCAGCGGTACCATCACCATCGACGGCGCGCCCCTCCCCTGACTCGGAAACCGCAAACTTCCTCCGCAGGCGCCTGCTCGCGGAACGCGGCTCGGCGGCGGCAACCGAGACAACGCCCCCCCTGCGTCCTCCACGGCCTGGCCCTGCACCAACTCCACCGCCGGACGTAGGCTCACCCCCCGACCCGACAGAGGCCGAAGCCCCGGCCCGATCGCCAGCGACGCCGCGCGCGCGCCCGATCCCTCGGGCCGCCGACGGCCCACTCCCCCCCTCGCGCTCCGTCGCTCCGTCGGCGTCACCGCCAACAGCCCCACCCCCGCCCCATCCGCCGCCACCAGACGCACTCGCATCACCGCCCCCCGGCCCACTCCCGCCACTGCCCTGCCCCTCACGCGCTGCGCCCACCTCTGTCGCATCTGCGCCCGCGCCCTGCCCCTGACCGCGGCCCAGGCGGCAATACACTGCCATGTACGCCTCCTTCTGCTTGATGTGCGCCGGCTCGTCTCGGATCAAGCGCGGTGGCTGGTCGTCGTCAAACATGAAGTACCTCCCATCATGAACGCGGCACAGAGTCGTGTAATGGCCGCTATAAATTGACCGCCCATTGTGGTAAACCACACCGACCAACTGCATCTGGGGAAGCCCTGGCAGCCTCAGGTGCTCTTCCACCCACACTGCCTCCCGCGCCTCGGTGCCCCTCCTCAATTGAACCACCAGAACTCGTGGCACACCAGTGGCTCTCGTCTGCCTCACGTGCTTAACCCGATCGTGCTCGTCGCGGCAACACCCCGGGCAGCTCTTCTCGATTTCTTCAGGAGCACAGAAATCGCAGTACAACTCCTGCAGCATCAAGGGCCACCTGGACGTCCATGAACACGCAGCTTCAGTACATCCTCAGCCTCGTACGCGACAGTCTCGTAATTGCACACGTCACACTTCTCCCGCTTCTCCAGGACGAACCCGAAGATCTGATCAACGCACGTCACCCGCAGATTCAGCGCCCGGATACTACCGAGGTCCCGCTGCGCAAACCGACCTGCCAACATCTCTGCGTCACGCGCAGCCACCATCAGCTTACCCCAATACGCAAACACATCCTGCTGCTGCCACGGGTCGTTGAACTCACTCGGCCGCCCCATCACATCGTCGTCGCAGTCAACGCTCGTACGCCGCAGCACACTCACAGGTCCCTGCTGCCAGCGTCGCGAGCACAACTGGTTGTACGTCTCCCACATCCCGCACACGCAACAACGCCCCGTGCCCCGGTCCTCGCACTGCTGCTCTGAATGCCATCGAAGCCACTCCAAGACGGCAGGCGTCCGCAACATCAGCTGCGTCACACTGACCACGTAGCAGGTGTGCCATGGCCGCGGCATCCCTCGGACGGGCACGCACCGCACGCTGTCCCACGAAGCCGCGCGAATGCCAGCCACGTTCGGAACATCCATGTCTGCCGGGCACAGTGGCGGCCGAGGCGGGCAGGGGCTCGGCGGCGGCGGAACCGGGCGCCCCAAAGCAAACAAACTCTGTGGCCCGAACGCTGCGGATATCGCTTGTTCCCGACGGCGCTGTCGGCGGCCGGCAGCCCGCTGCTGCGCCCGCAAGTACGCCTCTCGATCTCGTTCCTGCGCCTGCTGCCGGGCCAGCGCCGCGGACTCTCGACCACGCTGTAACCGACTCTGAACCTCCACACCCTCCAGTCTCTGTGACTGATCGCGCGTCGCCTGCAGCACGACTCGCGCGCGCTGCGCCACGGCCCTCATCTTCTGCTCCCGAGATCCAAAGCACGCGTGGGCACGCACATACCCGAACAGCCCATAGTGGTCGGACATGTGGAACTCGGAACCCTCGAAGAACACCTTCCCTTTCCCTACCAAGTGCACCTCGGACCAGAGGTCCGCTCCGAAGAGCACCCGGTCACGTCTCTGGCCAACAGCCCCCCTCTCGCCGAGACCCGAATAGAACTTATTGCCGGGGCAACCCCAGGATCGGCCCTCATACCATGCGTCCCTCAGACGCAACTGCTCCACGGCTGCCTGCATCTGCGCATCCGTGCTGTTCATGTCGCCCACGATGAGCAGCCGATGGCATTCGTCACCGCACTTCGCCACAATCTTCCCAAGTATCGCACGACGCCGTTCCCATGACGCGTCCGTGGGCAGGTGCACCGCCGCCACGTGCACATGCCCATCGCCGCCGGCGCCGCCGTCTCCGGGCACCTGGACACGGCACAGCACGACCGGATCCTGCCCTGGCACAGCCACAGATTCCGCCCGCAGACCGTGCCTGACGTACAGATGCACATACCCCCTGGACTCCTGCGCCTGCGCAACGCCCGCCAATTGAAACTCCCCTGACAGCTCCTCGTACGCGCCCCCGCCCTCGCACTCCTGCAAGGCAACGACGTCACACCCGCGCGCCTGCCTCCAACGGAGCACCTCGCCAAGAACCGCGGCGCGCTGATCCCGCGCGGTCCAGGAATGCGGCGCCACGGCAGCGCGATGCCCACCAGCAATGTTCCACGTCGCAAACGACAACGTCGACGCGCCCTCAAGGCCCTCTCCCTCGCCTGCCTCGTCCGCGGCCCTCCCCACCACACCCGCCATCGCCCGACCCGCGCCCGCCGCACTGGGCCCGGACACATCCGCGCGCGGGACGACGCCGAAGAGGTCCAGAGCGTCACGGCACTCCTGGTCCGAGAGCAACAACTCCATGACATCCCGCGCACCCCGCGCGCCGACACCCGCGCGAAAAGACGCGAACGCGCCCCGCAACGCACGACACACGTCTGGCACGAACGACTCCGCCGACGCATCCAGCACCCCGGCCCCGGCCCCGCGACCAACGTGGCCCAGCAGGAGCCCGAGTGCGCCGGCGATCCTCTGCGAAGGCACCCGAACGTGCGGCGCCTCCCCAAACTCTACCGCTGGTGGCGGGCGCCGCCCATCACTGGCCTGTATCGGCCGCAGCAGCGCGTCGATATTCCGAGCGATTCGCCCTGCAACCGCCTCCCTGCGGCCTCGATCGTACACGCACACGGTCAGAGACTCGGCACGCCCGAGCGCCTCCCCCGCCCGACCAGCCTGGACGCGCACAAAGATCCAATCCTGGGGAACGCCAGACACGCTCAGAGCGTCCACGGCAGCAACCATCAGCAACTCCTTCTTATCGCTGACGCAGCTCGCGTCCCAAACGCTCGTCCAGTTGTGCGCCACCCGAGCAAAATGCTCTGGGTTCTCCTCCGCGCCGACGTGCTCGCCCACCTTTGCCGAGGCCACAGTCATCGACAGGTCTAACCCTGAGCACAGCTGTCGCGCCACCTTCAGGAAGAACTCCAACGCCTGACGCTCCAGTCTGCCCTCCGCCAGAGCGCTCTCCGACCGCACGTTCACGACCCACTTGTCCATCCGCAGCGCGCAGCCACCGCGAACGTCCCCGAACGCATCCTTCATCTTCCTGGCCGCCTTATCCAAGCTCCCGTGCAGTCTCGGCGGCACCAGCGCACCCATGGCCTCCTTCACAGCGCTCATGTGCAGCGGGCCCAGGCTCGGTTCCACGACATCGAACACGCGACCATCCCACCGCCCACACGCCACCCACCGATCCACCATCATGTCAGCGACACGGCCCAACAACTCCACTCCGTCGTCGTCCGGGCGCTCCCGGGACAGCCGCGCAGCGGCAGCCCTCAAACGCCCCCGCAACTCTTCCACCGTGTCAACACCATAGAAATCCTCTGCATCCCCACCCGCCAGCTCCCGCGCGGCCTCACGTTCCTCCAACGTCGCACCGCGCACCCTCTTCCGGTCCAGGAGCCTGTCAGCCACGGCGGTCAGACGCCGCCGCGCGACGTCATCACCCCCCGCCTCGGCATCGACAGCCTCAGCCAACGCGGACACGCACGGCGCGCCGTCCTCACCCCAGAGCCAAGTGTCATCATCCACCACTCTGTTCAGACCTCTGAGCCTCTCCGCCTGCGCCGCACGGACGGTCTCGAGACGGCCCAACAATCTCCCCGCCGCACACCTCTCCTCTGCGGTCCACAAATCCGCCTCGCAGTACCCATACTTCCGCAACGTTGACGAAGCGCGCGCCTCCAACCGCAGCTCGAACCGACGGCGCTCCCGGAACGCCGTCGTGTGCCTGGCCCGCATGAAGTCCGCGTACTCCGGCAAGTCTTCCTCGAACACCAAGTCCCACGGATGCCTGACGCGCGTCGTTGCGACGAACCCGATCCCAGCGACGGCCGCGGTCTTCGCCGACATGTGCACGCGGACTTTCGCCAACGTCATCCCCTGCGCCTTCCAGTGCGTCAATGCCCACGCCAGCTGCAGCGGGTAGTTCTCGCGCGCGAGGCCGTCCTCCGTCGTGGACGATACAGTCTGCCTCCAGATGGGCACCCAGTTCTTGCGCACAGGATCGTTCTTGAAGAAAGACCGCGGCTCGCCATTCTCGTCTTTTCCCAGATCGACGTCGTCGAACTCGACAAAAACACAAATGGGCGCCTGCAAGTCCGGGCGCGCACTGTTGTGCGGGTCCGCCCCGTCCGGCCACATGCACCCGCGCAGCGTGCCCATTGCCCCGTTCATCAACCCCGCCTCGACCCACAAGTTCTGCGTCAGCAGCACGCGCGCCCCTTCACACATGTGAAGCTCGTTCTCGATCCCTCGGAAATCGTCGGCCGCCATCTCTTCCGGCCGAGATTTACTTTTATCCTTCCAATTGTGATAGGCGCGCAGAGACGCAATGGGCTTGCCACTGGCAGCCGCCACCTGGTACAGCCTCTCCAGGTTCACCCTATCCGCGCCGCAGGCACCCGACGCCCGATCCTTCCTGCCATCCATCAGCAGCGGAGCCGTCTCGAACGCTGCGAGCTCCTCCCTGCCCTCCTTCGTCATCTGCAGCACCGACCTGTTCCGGCGCCTCAACCACGCATGATCCGACTGGTCCCACGTGCACTGCGCCATTCCTTTGGTCACCTCCAGAAAACGATCGGCATCCCGCCGGTACTCCGCCTGCCGCTCGGCGGACAGAACCTCCTTCTTCCCACTCCATCTGTGCACGCGCCGTAGCACGGCGACGTCCTGGAACGTATTGCGCACAAACTGGCCCGTGGCCACCAACTTCTCCGTGCTCCACGCATCGTCTGGAGCGCGCTCCGCCCCCCTCGGCTTATTTTTCCCATGCCCCTCATACTTGCCCATTCGATACAACGGATCGTCGCCGATGGGCGGCGCCTGCTGCGGATCTCCTGCCAGCACGACATCCTTCCCGCCGAGATACACTGGCTCGTCCCCCTCCATCTTCCTCCCCTTTCCTCCTTTTCCGCCTCCTCCGCGTGCCGCAAACTTCGCATCCGTGCCCAGAGTGTCCTGCACCTTGTACTCGATCTTCCACAACATCTGCCGCCCGATCATACTCATCTCATCCAACACAAACAGCTTCGCCTGCCGCAACCGGTCCCGCGTCCGCAAGAAGCGTTCACCGCCCTTTTGCTTCCAAGGCCCGCAGTACCCCACCGGAACACCGAAAGCCCTGTGCAGAGTAGTCGCACCATACTTCAACTGGAACGAGGCGCACCCTGTCGGAGCAGCCAGCAAACAGCAATTCCGCACCTCCTCATCAATCTCCGACTGAGAGC
>CAUYUJ010002499.1:2500-46139 GCA_963575745.1 Prorocentrum cordatum
TTCCCAAATCAAGCCCGGGTCTTCCCAAACCAACCGGGTCTTCCCAAACCAACTCCCGGATCGTGCAAGACCAACCGAGTCCTCCTAAACCAACTCTGGATTTTCCCAAACCAACCGGGTCTTCCCAAACCAACCGGGTCTTCCCAAACCACGCGCCCGAGTCTTCCCAAACCAACCGGGTCTTCCCAAACCAACCGGGTCTTCCCAAACCAACCGGGTCTTCCCAAACCAACACCCGGGTCTTCCCAAACCAACCGGGTCTTCCCAAACCAACCCGGGTCTTCCCAAACCAAGACCTGGGAGACCCAAGCCCAAGTTTGGTTTGGGAAGACCCGCTTGGTTTGGGAAAGACGCCCCTCCGGTGCCCGGATCGTCCCGAACGACAGCCCAGAGAACCTGCACCAACAAAACTGCTTCCAATACCTTGGCATCATTCGGCCCGCGTTCGGGCCCCAAGACCACCAAAACACTGATCCAGGCCAGAAAACTGGCCCCGGGAGAGCGGTCGGGATCCCTGGGATCGCGCATTGAAACAAAAGCATACACCCTGCGAAATGCTTAAGAAATCATGGGTTAAGAAATTCATAGTCTCAGAACTTGCGTAAAAACCCAACATTTCTATTGAAATCTTAGGATTTACATTGAAACGTTAAGAATAATCGAGACTCTGGCCGAAAATTTAGGTTTTCTTAAGCATCGCCCAAGGTGTAGCTCGTCGACATCTTGGACAGCGGAACAAAAATATTCCTCCCCGTGCGCGGGCGGGGCATCCGCACGACCGCTCGGAGGTCCCCGCGGACTCCTCGGGTCGGCGCTGAGCCCTCCCTGGCGGTGCCTCGCCTCCAGCGCTGTGCCGCTGGCGCGCTCCGCGCGCCAGAGAGGGGGGGCCCATCGCCGATCTCAGAACTCCGCGCGGGGCTCCGAACGTGAAATCTTAGGTCGGGCATGTCCCCCTACAGGGCCATCTTCGACGAAATATATAAAAAAATACCATAAGACATCCCAACATGGTCAAGCATACGCAACAAAACAGTCCCCAGACTATTTGATTTTTTAAAGTAAAAAAACTGTTTGTTGAATATTCCCACTGTAAGGGGGACAGGCCCGACTTAAGTGTAGATGTATGCAGCTTCTCTGTTCCCCCGAAATCCTCGCGCACGACGCCCGCGGTGACGCCCGTGGCCCAGCCGCGCGCCTTCAGCAGGCTCAGCAGCGAGCCCTCGCCCTCGTGGCCCACCAGGAAGCTGACGTACCCTGCGGGCTTGCAGCGCAGCCACTCCATGCGCATCGCCTCGTCTTATGCTGCCCCCATCGCAATTAAGGACCACATCCCAGAAATCATTTCGTGCACCTGGAAAAGGGTCGCAAGAGTGTCGAGAGAGTGTCTGGACGAGTGTCTGGACGAGTGTCTCCCGGGGCCCGACACGTGAAAACCCTAGAGTTTCGGTACTTGTTTGGTGCTCGAAATTCTTTCAGGTGATCAAGGCGAAAGTAGGTTGGAACATCATACGCCTCGTCAGGGAAAACAACCGTCCAGGCCACGGACACCAGCCGCCGGCTCGCCACGGGCACGGCCTGCACCATCTTCAGCTCGCCCGGCGAGGAGGCCGAAGGAAACGGGTCGACGCCGCGCCACGCCCGGTACGGGCTGGGCAGCCCGCGCCCCACCAGGGCGCCGAAGCTGTCCTCCACCCAGCGCAGCAGTGTTCCAGTGGTCTCCCTGCCGACCACGCACAGCGTCATCAGGCTGGCGTCGTAGTAGCGCCCGAAGAAATCCACGAGGGCAGCGCGCGTGTCCAAGCCCCGCCTCTGCGGCTCCGTCAGCAGGGTCTCCAGGTTCCCAGTCCCGAACTTGCGCTGCGGGTGGCCTTCGGCCGCGAAACTCTTCGTGAGCTGGTTGAGCCGGAACGAGTCGTCCTGCCGATTCTTGGCGTCCTCGGACTCTATCGCAGCGAGCTCGCGTGCGGTGGCAGACGGCGTGAAGAGGGGAGACTTGAAGAACGAGCTGAATCGCACCAGGCTGTCCTGCAGGGCCGGTGGCGACACGTTGAAGTAGTACGTGGTATCCTGCTCGGTGGTGAACGCGTTCTGGCTGCCCCCGTTGGCGGTCAGAAACTGCCGGAGCGAGTTCTCCCCAGGGAAATCCTGTGCCCGGTAAGCGCATGCGATCAGGAACAAATCACTGCATAAACATAGACGTTCAGAGGTCCGCGCGGGTTTCTCGGATAGGCAATTCACCCCCCTTCCTGGCGCGGTGCGCGGCACGGAGCTCCACAAGTTGATGTTTGTGCCGCTTAGCTTCTTCCGGAATGTGCTCGCAGAAGTGCCAAGACCGCTACTCCCTGGACCTCTCCCAGGGTGCGCTCTGACTTTAGATTCAATTTTATCCCATCGCACAACAACTGCACTCCCCTTCGCCGAGCGATGGTGACACTGAAATGCACCACGCAACCCCGGAGCCACTCAAGGACCAACCTGCAATCGGCGAGCCCGTCCGTACAAGAAACCTGCTCTGATTAGAGCTTCGAGGCAAATCCAGCTGTGGCGACGAGGGGGTCTTCCAGGAAGAGGCCCGACGAGGTGAGCACGAGGGAAGGGCGGCGGCATGGGCACGTGCCTTTTTTTCCTCCGATCCTTTGTGCCCAGGAAGAGCATGTGCTCGCAGAAGTGCGCAAGACCCGGCAGCTCGTCAGGATCCAGATAGAACCCAGCGTGCACAGCAACCGCCGCCGCGGCCGCCGTGGCTGCCGAGTCCGAGACGAGGACCGCCCGCAGGCCGTTCGCAAGGCGAACGGCCTGGTACTCCCGCGAGTCGCTCGGGCTCTTGGCAACCTCAGAGGCCTCCCAATTGGTGTCCGAGCAGATGGGGCTGGAGGATCGCGCCGCATCCCTGCGATCCTGGCGCCGCAGAAAACGTTTCGAGCCGGGCATTGTCGCACGATTTCGGGACCCGGGAGCCTCACGGCTCGATCAAGCTCGAAACAATGCATTAACAAATGGGGTCTGGGGCTCCGCTCGTGATGCGCTTCGATGACGTATTGTTTTGCGTCGTCGGATCCGAGGGGTCGCCGATGCATCGGCGACGCATCGGCGACGCATCAACGACGCATCTGCACCGTCGGAATGGAGAAGCTCGGGCCCCACACCGAACCGCCTCGCCGATGCGGTGCCACTCTCCGACCCGTCCAGTCGGGCCCCATTGGGGAGGCCCAGAAACCTGCCCGCCGAAAGCCGTGGCTGCTGCAGCTGATGCCAGAGGAACAAAAAGCACGAACCACAATGCTCGGAACTCCGCGCGAGTTTCCCGGATCGGCCCTGGACCCCCCCCCCCCTCCTCCCCGGCATGCGGAGCGCGCCAGGAGCGGCGGAAGCGCCGCCACAGGACCCAGCGCAGATGCAGAGTAATGCGCCCGGAGATCCGAACAGGATGCTCATGCCGTCCCCGAACCCCCGACGTCAGAGCTTTGGCTCACAACTTGGCGCCTGGCAACCTACGTTGTTTCACAAGAGGGGCCCGCAGAGGCCCGGACCCCTTCGTTGGGACCGGCTTCTCCTCCAGAGAAACTGTTTGACGGCCCTGGGGCCTGGCGAGGAACCCCCTTAGGCCGAAAATTGAATTCTGAGTTCTTCTACAAACAACTCGCCATCGCTCGGACGTCCATTTCCTGTGTTTTGTTCGGCTTCGTGCGTGGTTTCTTCGGCAAATGGTCAAGGATGCTCCTCGATGGTCCTCACCGAGGAAAAAAACGTGCACGTCCGAGCGATGCCAGGACAAAAAAAACCCGTCGATCTCCATGGGTCTACCTCCTTGATGGCTTTCGGGCCACAGCCTCATACCTCGATTCTCCAGCGGCCGCTCGGGAGGACCTCAGCGTGCCGCTGGTGCCCTGGTCATCTCGGCACCGGCAGCACGCTCTCGGCAAGGCGCAGCCGCCGGCAGGCATCCCGAGGCTCAGAGACCGCTGGAAAACCACGAAAAAGTTGCAGAACCTCGGAACCGAATTCCTCTCGACTCGAGGGCGTCTGGGCTTTTGTTCTCTGAAGACGGGGCCGCGGGCGCCGCGGCCGCCGCGCGCCTGGACCGCAGACCAGCGAGGCCGCCCACACAGGCCCCGCCGAGCCTGGGGATCAACGTTCGGGCTTGGACGCCCGCCGTGGGTGCAGAAGAAGTGGATGCCATGCCCAACACCACATGGTGGGCCTGTGTTCTACCACCACCATAAGAAGGAGGGGGAGGGGGTCCTCCTCCTGCTCCCCTTTCTCCTCCTCCTCATCCTCCACCTCGTTGCCCCCTCCAACTTATGGTGCTGGTGGTGGAAAGCAAGCCCATCACCACATGTTGTCCAAAACCGGCAGCGGCCGCTGTCGGGCAGGCGGCCTGATGCCTTCAGTGAACCACGTCCGCGGCGGCGCGGCCAGCGAGGCTTGCTCAGCATCGGCGAGCATCGGCGATGCATCTCTCGGCGGGGGGTGGGACGTACCCACACCCCCTCTCGAGCCACGAACAAAAAAAAAACGACGGGAGGCTGTCCGCCATGTTCGGCCTCCGGGGGGTCCTTGCCGGGCCTCGGGACTGTCTCAAAGCGGCCCAGGAGGAACAGCCGGTGCCGGGGGAAGGGGCGAGACCTCTGGGGGTCGACTTTGCGGAAAAATCATGACGTCCGGGGTCTGGGGTCGGCGGGGGGGGGGGGGCCTTTATCGGCGGTGGACAAACCTCCCTTTAGTAAACCTCCCCTTAGTGAAAACGGCCTGAGACCGAAACCGACGGACCTGGACCCGCAAAAAAGGACGGCCGCAACGCCTCTCGCGAACCGAAAACGGCCAATTCCTTAATCGACGTGTCGGGGTAGGAGGTCTATCCTCGGGTCGGGCGAAAGGGGGGGATAGCAAAGGGGGGGTTTGAGAATCAGCTCACGTAGCTGATTTTCACGGCGCCTCCCGGCGCTGGAGGCGGCTATGTATCGAGGAATGGGCCCCTCGGTGAGGCCGAAACCAGCTGCATGCAGCAAATTTCGTAACCCCCCCTTTCCCGATCCCCCCCTCTCGCCCGACCCCATATCCACCTCCGACTCTATAGGGTCGACCCAGACTCGGCGAGGCATCGCCGAGAGGTCGGCGGCACGCCCCCCCATCGAGAGAGACCACCCGTCCCTGGGCGGGTCGGGGCTATGAGGGCCCCTGTCGGCGGACAGTTGGCGACTGGGCGTCGAGCATTCCCCCAGAGCCCATCGCCCCCCATATTTATATATATGTATATATATATGTACATATATACATATACATATATACATATACATATATATATATATAGATGTCGAAGAATCAGGTAAAACAACTATGGGGACAAGGGCAGTAGATGTTCGAACGGCCCGAGATTGCCGGAGCCGCGTCTCCCGACAGCACGCGGCTCTGAAGGCAGGCGGTCGGAACTGGAGCGCCGAGGGGAGCGCTGTCATCACCCCCCGCGAGAGGACTGGGGGGGTCATCCCCTGATAACTCCAGGGCTGGCATTGCTCCTCCTTCCTTGTTATGTCGCTTGGTTTGTTCTGTGGGGCAGTTGTGTACCGACGCCACCGCCACATGAACCCACTCGAGAAACAGGTTTTCGCTGGCGAGCGAATGTTATGCTAGCCAGCTGCCAGAACATGATAGCGCAACGAGGGCGCTGAGTGGTTCACCAAAGGCGCCGTCGCCAAAATACAGGTCACGAATTTCAGTACTTCACATCTGGGGCCTTCTTGCGAGGCACCGTCGCCGAATACTAGTTTGCGGCAGAGACGAATGTGGCCGCCTGTTGTCTGAGAGAGTAAAACAACGTTGTCTAGCCACTCCTCTCTGAGATCGCCCCCTGTAAAATTGCGTTCGGACGCTCTTTTCGGCCTCAAGACGGCCAAGATGGCCTCCAGCACGGACTCCACAACAGCCAAGACGACACCAACGCAGCTAAAGATGGTGCAAGTGAGCAATAGGATCCTAAACCGGCCAAAGAGAGCTCCAAGAGGCACTCCGCCTAAGACGGCCAAAAGGGCTTCCAAGATAGCACCAAGACAGCCCATGAGGCCCCCAAGAGGGCCCCGAGTCGGCCAGAGAGGACCCCAAGATCGCCAAAGAGACTCCCAAGAGGGCCCTAAAATGGCCCTGTAGGTGCGGGGGGCAACAAGTCGGCCCAGAGAGGCCTCAAAGACGGCCTCCGAAGGTGTAAGACGGGCAAGTCGCCTCTCTAAGACTGCACAAGCCCAAAAGGCTTCCAGGAGACCCCAAGAGGGCCCCAAGGAGCGCTCTCCTCCTCGTCCTCATTTTCTCCCTCTCCTCCTCCTCATCCTCCTCCTCTTCATCATCCTCCCTACCGCGCGGACGAACATGATGTCGGGATCGCGACCACTGCCGCGCGGTGTGAACTCGACCTCCTTCCTACCGCCGCGACGAAGACGAGGTCGAGAACGCGACCCGTCCTTCTCATACCACTTGTCAAACCGCGCCGTTCCTACACTCAGTCTCCTTCCTGCAGCGGTGTTGCACAGGCACGGTGGCGGGGTTTGCCGGAGTCAGCTGACTAAAACATGCGTTGTAAAATGTCGCAAGTGTGTGTGTGTGTGGGCAGTGTCGGTAAGCTTGCGATGACGCATCCTATGCATCTTGGGGTAATGTAGAGGAGCAACAAGCTGCACAAACATAAACGTTGGACGGTCTGCTCGGATGCCTTGGATCTGCGCCGAACTCCCCCTCCCTGGCGCGCGGAGAGCGCCAGGGGCGGCGATGGAGGCGCCGCGAGGGGGCTCCAGGGCAGATCCAAGAAGTCCGAGCGGAGCTCCGAGAGTCTGTGTTTGAGGCCGAACCTAGGGCAAGATGGCATCCTTCAAGAGCATGAGACCCTCCGCTGGCCGAAACACCCGGGACCACGAGATCACTCGAGGGCACGTTCCCAGAGTGCACAGGAACATCCAGCAGAAGCACGCAGAACATCTGGACAACCTCCCCGAGCCGACCTCGATCTTGTACTTCGGCCCGGCCGCATGCAGCTTTGTCGTCGGAGGCATGCCGTCGCCGCCATCGCCATCGCCGCCGCCGCCGCCGCCGCCGCCGCCGTCGCCGTCGCCGTCGCCGTCGCCGTCGCCGTCGCCGTCGCCGTCGCCGTCGCCGTCGCCGTCGCCGTCGCCGTCGCCGTCGCCGCCGTCGTCGTCGTCGGTTGCTGCCGTCGCCGCCGCCGTCGTCGCCGCCGTCGTCGTCGCCGCCGCCGCCGCCGTCGCCGCCGCCGGGTCCCCGAGGGAGCCCCGCGCCCACGAGCCCCCGGCGCGTGCAGGAGGCCGCCGCGGGCGCCGCGGGCGCGCGCCGCCCCGTCTGCCGCCGCGGCCGCGGGCGGCCCTCCGCGGCGGGGCCTCCAGCCTCGCGGGGGGGGGGGCGGCTGCTGGGGCGCGGCCCTCGAGGCCTCGAGGCCCCCTGCCAGGGGCGAGGGGTTCGAGGCTCGAGGCCTCGAGGCCTCGAGCATCGAGGATCGGGGGCTGGAGGCTGGGGGCTAGAGGCTGGAGGCTGGAGGCTCGAGGAGCGGGGATCGAGGCTCGAGGCTCGAGGCTCGTGGCTCGAGGCTCGAGGCCTCGAGGCTCGATGCCTCGAGGCTCGAGGAGCGGGGATCGAGGCTCGACGCTCGAGGCCTCGAGGATCGAAACTCGAAAATCGAGGCTCGAGGCTCGAGGCCTCGGGGATCGAAGATCGAAGGTCGAGGCTCGTTGATCGAGGCCTCGAGACTCGAGGATGGAGGCCCTGTGGCCCCTGGTGGCCTTCGGGGGCCCTCCTCGTGGCCACGGCTCGGCGCGGCTCCGACGAGTGGTGCGCTCGGACCCCCAGCAGGGGCCTCGGTCTCAAGCCTCCGGCGGCCCTTGCTGAGGCCCCCGGCGGCCCTTGCTGCGGCCTCGGTCTCCAGCCTCGGCGTCTTCAGAGACGGGGGCCTGAGATCCCAGCCAGCCGACGCAAACGCTCCCCAACCATCGAGGCTCTGAGCTTTCGGAGGTTTCCGCCGGTTCTCAGCGGTCGCCCCGCCTCGGGATGCCCTCCAGCGTTCCGGGGGCGCCCGGATCGTGCCGAGCGGGCCACCAGCGAGCCCAGCGACCCGGAAAACATCCAGGGGATCCGCTCAGAGGGCACGGCGGAGTGTTTTCACTATGTTCTGCCTCTGGCGGCCCTTGCCGGGCCTCGGGGCCGCCAAAACACGATCCCCGTGCAGTGGTCCAGACCTCTGCGCGGGGGTCCACGTCGTGAGGACATGATCCAGGCGAAGGGCCCAGCCATCTGCAAGTGTGACTGCGGCGTTGTGGGTACCGTTGTCGGTGGAGCTCCTTCTGAGGCTGCGAAACGTGTTAGGAGTGTGCCCGTCATGGGCGGGGGAGACGCGCGCGGCGGCGGCCACTGGGGTCGTCGGTGGAGCTCCCTAAGGGGCCACGGAGCGCTGTACTGGTTGGGGGGGCGCATGAGGCCGCGGCCACTGGAGTCTTCGGTGGAGCCACCTTACGGGGCCACGAAACGCTGTACTGTGTGGGGGGGAAATACCTGCGGCCGCGCCACTGGAGTCTTCGGTGGAGCTCCCCATAGGGCCACGAAACAATACACCGAGTGTAAAAAACACAAACTACGAAACGTACGAAGGATATTCCAAGTCGGGTGCGGGGATGCGAACACCGCCACGGGAGCCGTCGGTGCAGCTCCGCACTGGGCCACGGAACGCGTGAGCAGGGGTGACCCGCATCGGGTGCCGGCCTGCCCCGCTCGAAAACGTTGCCCCGGGCCTACCCTGAGATGCGGCGCTGCGAAGAAAAGTGCAGCATCGGAACCGAATGACGACCAGAGCCCCAGAACCCTCACCGCTCTGCAGCATTCTCCGAGCCAGATCGATGTAATCGGCCGTTGAAAAATTGCCCTCTTCCCTCCTCGTCGTCCCCCCCCTTCCCCTTCTCCATGTGCAGCGCAGCCTACCCTAGCACAGCGTATGGACAAAGTGCCGAGCGCCTGTCGACCGAGGCACTGCTGCTGCTCAGCGTCTTTGCAGCGTCCTCTTCTGTATGGTACCACACATGTGCTAATTTTACTTGCAGTTGCTGCCGATGCGCCGTCAGGGCGCGGCTTATTCGTTCGTTCGTTCGGTACGGTGGAGGTCTGGGCCTCTATCCTTGATCATGCAGGGCCCCATCCCTCTTGGCTCACGAGCGGCTAACATATACGTATCCACGCCCCCGCGATCTTGATTCTCGGGCGCGATGCCCGCCCCACGGATACAGGGTCGCGCGGATACGTTCCGCGGGGCCCTGTTTCCGCGGGGTCCCACGGGATCGCGGCCCAGGGGCCTGGCCCGAGGGGTCGCGGATACGGATTCGGATACTGTTTTCGCACACGTCCCTCAGAGCCCGAACACCTCCAAGAGCCAACCACCCAAAAATCCAACAACCTCTGGAACCTGGAGCTCCAGAGGACACCGTCGGGAGCATCCGATAAACACATCGGAGGCACATCCGAACTCCACCGATGGAGCACGCTCGCGTGGGGCTCAAGGCTCAAGCAGGCCGCATCGTCGACACATCTCCAAGCTGGGGATGCGTTTTCGTCCACGCATGGCGCCGTCTTCGAACCACCCTTCGAGTTGGCATTGCCCCAGAAACGCAACACCTCAAACAAAGCATCACCACCGGAGCCCCAGAACCCACCCTTCTGCAGCATATCTCGAGCCGGATGGATCTGTCAGGGCCCCGGGGCCCGAAAGCGGGCAAGACCGCCCGCTGTGACAAAATCGCAACGCCAAGATCTCAAGGCAGCGGCGGCCCCAACAGGCCCGCACCCATGGAGGCCTCCCCTGCCGTGTTGTCGGCTCTCGGTAATCGGCGCTATCCTACGCTAAATCGACGTTGCACCGAGCTACATCGGCACGAATCGACGCTGATCGACTCTGAATCAGCGCTCTCCCATCGATTACCAGGCGCCAGCGCACGCTGAGGCATTGCAAAAACGGAATTGCGAGGGCCTACAAGGCTCCTATGAATTGCTACAGCAAGCACGTGTCGGGCCGACTTCGGCGCTGGTTTCCGACACCGCGGGGATCGTTCAACCTTCAAGCATCGGCCGTTTCCGAAACGTGCGACCGTTCAACATCGACCGATTCTGGGTCGCCAGCGGCGTCCAACGTTGAACGCCAGCGGCGGGGTCCCCGCAAGTCGACACGATGCGAACCTACCGCGCCGAATAGCAAAAGAAAACACGGCATAAACATAAACTTTTGAAACTCCGCTCGGATTTCTTGAGTCTGCGCTGGGTCCCTACCCCTGGCGCGCGGAGCAATCCAAGGGCGGCGCCGGAGGCGCCGCGAGGGGGGGGGGCCCAGCGCGGATCAAAGAAACCCGCGCGGAGCGTTAAGAGCTCATGTTGATGAGGTTTTCTCTTCGACTCGGGGCACCCCACGGTTGGCGGCGCGCACAAGGGGGCAGGGGGAGGGGGGAAAAGGCTTCTCAGGAGTGCCCCCGGTTCGAGGAGGGCGCGGGCCTCACATCCTCAAACGAGGCCCGCGCCTTCTGAGAAACAGGGGTGCTTCTATGAGGCCCTCCCCCTCTCCCCCTACCCCCCTCTGCGCGTCGTGGCCGACCTGCTTCGACTCAGGAGGAGGAGGGAGGAGGAGGAGGAGGAGCAGGAGGAGCAGGAGGAGAAGAAGGAATAGGATCATGATGATGATGATGATGATGATGATGATGATGATGATGATGATGATGATGATGATGATGATGATGATGATGATGATGATGATGATGATGATAATGGTGATGAATATGATGATGAGGAGGAGGAGGAGCAGGAGGAGGAGCAGGAGGAGGAGAAGGAAGAGGAGGAGGAGGAGGAGCAGAAGGAGGAGCAGGAGGAGGAAGAGGAGGAGGAGGAGCAGGAGCACCCATCGAGGTTCGAGGATCGAGGCTTCGGTGGGGCGCTCTCGAGGAGGAGGAGGGGGAGGAGGAGGAGGAGGAGGAGGAGGAGGAAGAGGAGGAGGAGGAGGAGGAGGAGCAGAAGGAGGAGCAGGAGGAGGAGGACGACGACGAGCAAAAAAAGATCAGTGACAGTTTTTGCTCCGTCTTCGACGCTGGGCACCCACGGCCTCCGCAGGCCCGCGCCCCCCCGCCGGCGCCCGCGGAGGCGCCGCGGCGCCGCCGCCCTCGGCGGCCGCGCGGGCGGCGCGGGCGCCGGGGCGCGGCGGCCTGGCGCCCCCCCGTCGTCCTGTCGCCGCCTCCTCTCCTCCTCCTCCTCCTCCTCCTCCTCTCCTCCTCCTCCTCCTCCTCCCCTCCTCCTCCCTCCTCCCCCTCCTCCTCCTCCTTCCTCCTCCTCCTCCTCCTCCTCCTCCTCCTCCTCGTTCCTCCTCATCCTCCCCCCTCCTCCTCCTCCTCCCCGTCCTCCTCCCTCTCCCTCCTCCTCCTCCTCGTTCTCCTCCTCATCCTCCCCCCTTCTCCTCCTCTCCTCATCCCCGTCCTCCTCCTCCTCCTCCTCCTCCTACTCCTCCTCGTCCTCGTCCTCCTCCTCGTCCTCCTCCTTGTCCTCCTCCTCCTCCTCGTCCTCCTCCTCCTCCTCCTCGTCCTCCTCTTCATCATCCTCCTCCTATCGTCCGTTGCCCATATCATTGATTCCAACGAGAATCCGTTAACGGCCGACGTAACCGGTCCCTACCGATTTCGCGCTGAAATCCGATGTTTGTCGCGACCGGTCGCGATCGATGGCGGATCGATGGCGGATCGGATCGATCGTCCTATCGTTAGGTCGGGCGTGTCCTCCTACAGGCGGATTTTGGACGAAAAAGAAAATGCAAAACAAACAATTCAGAATGGCACAAAATAGTCAACAATCGTCCCCAGACTATTTGTTGACTATTTTTGAATATTCCTCCCGTAGAGAGACATGCCCGAGTTAATCCTATCGTCTCCTGTCGTCCTACCGTCCGTTGTCCTCGTGCCAGGAGTCGCCGATCGCGCGGTCGTCGCCGTCGTCGTCGACGTCGTCGACGGCGACGGCGACGGCGACGACGACAACGACGACGACGACCACGACGACGATAACGACGACGACGAAGGCGACGACGACGACGAGGACGGCGGCGACGGCAGCGGCGGCGGCGACGACGGCGACGGCGGCGGCGGCGGCGGCGGCACGCGCAACGGCCCCAATGGAGGCCGCGCTGGCCCGCGGCCGCCCAGCGCGGCCGCTGCGGCGCCGGGGGAGATGCGCCCGTGGCGCGCGTTGGCGGACCCGGACATCCGACGGGGTGAGCCGCCCCGGTGACGTGCGGACGCGGCCGCAAGAGATTATCGCAAGAGACCATCGCACGAAGCCCTCGCAAGAAACAGCGCTCTGAAGACCGACCCGCGCGCGAGATGCGCACGGGTGGAACCCAGAGCACCCCGAGCGCAGCAGCTCCTGCAAGGGCAGCGGGAAGTCACCGCGCAGCGCGCGGAGCGAAGGAACCCAGGGTGCCCTGAAGAGAAGGGCGTGGCTACTCGATGCGCGTCTCGACTGCACGCAGCACGCAACCCTGGGTGGCGACAGCCGAACCCCACCCCAACCAACCACCAGTCCTCCTGAACCGATGGGAGGCTGGGGTAAGGTTCGGACTTCGCCACGTGCTCGACATAATGCCGAACCCTACCCCCGCCGCCCATCGAGCTGCCTGAGTCGTTGATCGACGTGGGGAGCGTTCGGGATTCGCCGCCAAACCCCGTAGCGTGTTGATACGGAGCTCAACACGGAGATTGCAAAACGTAGGTCTGGGGCGACTCGTTCGCCAACACGTGGGCCGACACGTTGAGCAAACACGCAGCGTGTTCGCACGGACGCTTCGAAAACCGTGCGTGCTGTGTTTCATCACCGCCCCGATTCAGACAATCACATCGTCGGCGACGGTGCGACTGTCCAAATCCGGGCGATTGCGATTGCGGCCGGTGGGGCTCGATCCCGGAGATCCTGGAGCTGCGAGTTGTCCACAACGGCGCGCTCGCCAAGTTCCGAGCCCCCGGGCCCTCGCATGTCGGTCGGGCTCGAAACGATGCCGCAGAAGGTGGATGGGGCCTGGGGCTCTTGTCCTGATCTTGGACGTCGATGTATTTCCCAACTATCCTGTGGCGTTGGGTCCCCGTTTTGAGAAGACAGCGCGCCGCGTCCTCCTCCTCTTCTTCTTTCTCCTCCTCCTCCTCCTCCTCCTCCTCCTCCTCCTCCTCCTCCTCCTCCTCCCATCCCTGATATTCCTGCCTTTGCCTTTCGCGTGTCTCTGTTTCGGCACACCCCTCACACGTTTCGTGGCCCCGTAAGGAGCTCCACCGACTGCTCCAGTGGCTGCCTTCGCATGGCTCCGCCGCATCCATTTCGGCACACCCCTCACACGCTTCGCGGCCGCAGAAGCAGATCCACCGAAGGCCAGCGGCTGCCGTCGCATGGCTCCGCCGCACCAGTTTCGGCACACCACTCACAAGCTTCGCGGCCCTATCAGGAGCTCCGCCGAAGGCTCCAATGGCTGCTCACGCATGGCAACGCCGCACCCTTTTGGCACACCCCCATCACCCGCTTCGTGGCCCCGTGGGGAGCTCCACCGAAGGCGCCAGCGGCTGCGTTCGCACGACATCGCCCCCCTCACACCTCACACGTTCCGTGGCCCCCGAACGGGCTCCACCGCAGAGGATACTCACAACCGCACTCGGAATTGCAGATGGTCGGGCTCTTCGCCGGGGTAATTTTTGGCAGAGTCAGATCTGCAGGGCTCTCCGGCGGTCGGGTCCTCTGGAGCCGCGTATTTAGGGGAACGAAGAAGGACAGAAACATAACAAACCCAGAGGTCTGCGCGGATTTCTCGGATTCGCGCTGAACCCCCCTCCCTGGCGCGCGGAACGCGCCAGGGGCGGCGCCGGAGGCGCCGCCAGGGGGGTCCAGCGCGGATCCGACAAATCCGCGCGGACCTCCGAGTTTGTATGTTTATGTCATTCTTCGTTCCCCTAGTGTCGGGATGTTTCGGCGCGGAGATCCCCACATGTGCATCTCAGTTGCTGGCGCTCCCGTGGCGGCGAGGCGAAGCAGAGAATCGGAACACGATATAATCTCAGCCTGTGGCGACGGAGAGCCCTCCCTGTCAGCTTCCCCCTCGGAGTGCCCTAGTGCTAGGCCTGCCACGTCGGGGTGATCTTGGGACTTCTGTGCACATCTCGTTCCTCCACGAGATCTCCCCGCCGAGAAGGCACCGGGGGGGCCTCTTGAGAGGGATGGGGCCCCTCGTTCGCCACACGCCCCGCGCCTCCTGCGCTTAGCTGCCCCGATACGCAGCACGCGACACGTAGCGTATTGATACGGAGCTCAACACGTGGACTGAAAACTTAGGTCCGACGCGATACATTCGCCAAAACGTGGGCCAATGCGTGGAGCCAACACGCAACGTATTGACACGGACGTCTTGAACACGGCACGTGTTGCGTATCAAAACGGGCGTATCGAGGCAGCTAAGCTCCTGCGAGGCAGGGGCCTTCTTGGAACGCCGCTCCTCTCGCCCCGACCCTCCCCTAGCGCACCGCCCCCCCCCCCCGCCCCCCCGAAAGAAACGAGGCCAGAACCAACAGAACCGGCCACTCGGCCATCTCGGAGTGTCCGAGCACGAGTGAACGACATCCCCACAATCTGGCCGCGCACGGGCAAGTGTCATGCAACCCCCCTGGCGGCTCACCCTTGGGTGGCCGAGTTGCCACGCCTGCTGCACCGAGGCGACCACCGGGCTCTCAAAGGGCACGAGCCTGATGCACCGAACACGCAAACCGCCCGAGGCAGGCCGACAATCTGGCCGCGGACGGACAAGTGTCGTGACGCCTGGCGGCGCCCCCTTGGGGTGCCGAAGTGCCACGTCCACTATATCGTGGTGATCGCTTTGGTGGACCTGTTGTCCACCACCACCACCATAAGTTGGAGGGGGGAGGAGGTGGAGGATGAGGAGGAGAAAGAAGCGGATGAGGAGGAGGAGGAGGACCCCACCCCCCTCCTACTTGTGGTGGTGGTGGTGGAAAACAAGCCCACCGCACTTGGATCTGAAAGGCATGAGTCTGCTCAACCAAGCACGCAAACCGCTTGAGATAGCCCCACAGCCTGGCCGCGAACGGGCAAGTGTCATACATTACTGGCGGCTCTTTTCCTTGGGCTCCCCAGTGGGGTGCTCAAGTGCTGCATCTGCTATGCCGCTGTCATCATACGTTGAGGGCAAGTGATCATAATGCGAGTGGTGTGTGAGCGTATGTCTGAATATGCTTTGGCTGGGTACGGATGCACATCGGGCACTGTCTGTGTACAAGCGAGTCTGAGTATGGACACGTCTGAGTATGTCTGGATCTGGGTGAGAGAGAGAGTCTGAGCATCAGTGCATCCGAATGTGAGTCTGAGCGTGAACGGGCCTGAGCTTGAGAGATCTTGGTGCGATGACAAGGGCGGAGCGATGCGGGAGTGAGGAAATGGAGGCGTCCCAGTGATAGCATGAGCCCCATACTACACCTCCTCGAGAAGCAGTGCAACTCTTGCAGATCGGGTGAAAACATCGTCTGGGGGACTTCCCCCGGGGCAACCCCGGGCCCGTTTCTGACACGGCCCCGGACCACGAAGCCGGCCCCCGCAGGCCCCGAACTACGGCACACCGGAACGACGAGAACAAAAACATTGACCATCAAGATTGCAGCATCCTTCCAGGGCAGGTCGAGACATCCCCACAACCTGGCCGCGCACGGGCAGGTGTCGTACTCCCTGGCGGCTCCTCCCTGCAGTGCCCCAGTGCCACGTGCAATATATCGCGGTGTCCACTGGGCTCTCAAAAGACATGAGTCAGATCAACCAAACACGCAAACCGCCTGAGACATCCTCACACCCTGGCGCCGCGAGCGGGCAAGTGTCATACCCCTGGGGAGCTGCCCCTTTTGGTGCTCAAGGGCCACGCCTGCGATGCCGCTGTAATCATACAGTGCGCTGTGCGCTGTGCGTGTGAAGGATCATAATTCAAATGGCACGTGCGTATGAGTCTGAGTATTCTGGCTGGGTGTGACCGCACATAGGGAACGTTCTGTGTACCACCAGTGAGCCTGAGTATGAGCACGTCTGGGGATCTCTGGATTTGAGTGAGAGTGAGCCTGAGCATCAGTGGATCAGTGTCATACCCCCCTTGTGAATGTTTTCTTATTCGGCGTTTCGACATTGGGCGGAAGGGGAAGGGGAAGAGGGAAGGGGTCTGGCTCCAAACTTCTGCTTAATGTGCGACTGCTTGCAGCAGTGCGCCCTATGGGGGAGCGGCTCCGCCTGCTCGAGACAGGCGCCGAAATCAGCCAAGATCCGCTCCAGGGGGGGAGGAGGGGAGGTGCGAGGGCCCGCGCAGATCGGCAAAACAATGATGGTTGACCAAAGAAGGGCCCCGAACCCTTTGGGAGGGGACCTAAGTCAGGAGGGCTGAAAACATCAGGGATAGGGGGTCTCTTCTGCGGATGTGTCAGACCAGACCGCCCAGACGCATAGTATCCCTCATGCGTGGATGGGGACCTCAGTGACGCCACGTCTTCATCGTGTCACTAGGGTTCCCTGAGATCCGATGTTGCCCGCAACAATCCAACATCGCAAATCATCACGCCCGGAGCCCAGACCCCACCTTTCTGCGTCATTTTTCGAGCCGGATCGATCTGCGAGGGTCGCGGGACCCGATATGGAGCGAAAACGCCCGTGGGGAAAACATCGCAACGCCCGGATCTCAGGGTTGGGGGGTGCTTCTGACGAGGCGACTCCTCCCTCGGATGTCTGGGCACAGCAGGGCGCGCGGCAGCCACGCCGCCGCCGCCAGCGCGCCGCGGCCCTGGCGCCACCGCGGGCCGCCGCGGCGGGCCATCGCGGGCCGGCGCGGCCGCGCTCGAGGGGGGCGGCGGACATGATGGGGCGGCCGGCGCCTCGAGCGGGGCGGGGAGATGAGGAAACCCTGAGGGTCTGGCGCCGCAGTCTTTTCACAGCGGGCGTGCCCCAGGACCCTCGCAGATGGGCTCCAGGCGCGATTTTCTGCGGCGTTGCAATGTTGTCCACAACTTCGGATCTCAAGGACAGGTACCCGTACCGCTACCCTTCGCTCGTTTTCTCTTTTCATGGGCCTCCTGGGAGGCCCTCGTCGCCACCGCTGGATTCGCCTCGAAATCCTGGTCAGAACCCACCCTGTGAGTTGTCCGGGGAGTATCGGTATCAGTATCTACTTCTGTCCCCAATACGGTCGCTAACGGTGACGACGAACGACGAGGACAACGACGAGTGACGACGCAGATGACATCGACAACGGCGACAACGACGACAACGACGACGACGACGACAAGACGACGACGACGACGACGACGACGACGACGACGACGACGACGACGACGACGACGACGACGACGACGGCGACGAATGGACGACGACGGCTGGACAGCGCCGACACCTCGAGCGCGCGAGCTCCTCCCCAGACCTCGAACGTGTTCAGAAATTCGATGCGCAAACTGTCATCATGATCTGCCCCTGAGACCCCTCGCCGGGCCCCAGGACAGGCAGAGAACAACTCAGCATGCAGAATCGGCCCTGGGCAATGGTAGCCAGCGTGGACCTCAAACCGACATCCCACCAGCCTTCCGGGCGTGGGAGGTTCAACGAGTTTTGTCTTCCCTCTGCCAGAATCCCTCTCTCCCCTGCTCGGGGGAGGGGTGCAACCACTGCTCCTGATTGATATACACCCCCTCCCCAACCTGACTGTGGACCAACCTGAGATGTGTCAACCCTCCCCCCAACATCCCCGTCAACAAAAACAATGCAGAATGCACTTTGCCTCCAAAGCTGGGGCCTGCGCGGGCGCCCCGCCACCACTACTCTGCACTGGATGTTGACAGAGGCGGCGGGGGTGCCGTCGTGTTGCTCGCTGCGCACAGGCCAACCGTCACTGTCACAAAAAACAATGCAGAATGCACTTTGCCTCCACATCTGGAGCTTGCGCGGGCGCCCCGCGACCACCTTGCATGGTTTTTTTCTGCCAGAGACGGCGGAGGTGCTGACACATATTGCTTCAGCGTGAAGCATTTGCCGCACCTGGATCGCCGGGCTCCCTTGGGCCTCCAGGGTGCCCGGTGCACCTGAACCCGTGACGCACATGGCGTGCGTGGCGTTCCTAATCGGGGGCGCGCAGACAATGGCCTTACATTCATAGACAAGGCCCGCGCGTTCTAAGGAGCAAGGGTGCTTCTGGGATGCCTTCCCCCTCCCCCTATCCCCCCTCTGCGCGTGGCCGATTCTGGCTGGCACGAAGCAGACGCGGCGTCCCCGTCCACATGCGGGGGCGCGTAAACATGGATTCGCGATCCATGGATTTGGCGCGCGGTCGCCAGATCCATTGATCTTCCCCATACCCCCCCCCCCTGGGCCTGGGAGGAGGGGGAGGGGGCAAGGGTGTGGAGCGCCAAAGATGGCCCAAGATGGCTCGCAGAGGACCTCCGATGGCGCTGGCTGGCCTCCAAGATTGCTCAAGGCAGCCAAAGATGGGTCAAGGTAGCCACCGACACACATCTGAAAGGCCCCAAGACAGCCCCAAGACGGTTCCAAGTACCCTTCGAGCCTGCCGAGGCACTCTCCAAGAGGCCCAAATCCTTCAAAATCTTTGGCAAACCAATGGTTGTTGTCTTCTCGCGTGATCGCTTCTGATGGGCTTTGGGGCCTCAAGATGGCCCAAAGACTGCCCAAGAGAGCCCCGAGATGGGCCCAAGATGGCCCCAACAGAGCCCCAAGAGCCCTCCAAGAGCGGCCGAACCAGGGCCCAAAGACGCCTGTGTTGAGTCTCCGAGAGGGGCCCTGAATTGAGGACCCCTCTCTTTTTGAGCCATGGGGTCCAGGACCCTCCAGTGAGCCCCAAGAGGACCCCAAGATCCCAAACATGAGCCCCAAGAGGGCCCCAAGAGTGCCCCAAGAGACCCCACGGGGGCCCTAAGAGAGCCCCTATGATGGCCATAGTAGTCCTTCAAGAACCTCTCACAACACCATATCTCCATGGCCGACTTATTCCGCTCCCCAGGCCTCCAACGTTCTGATAGTTTCGTGAGTGAGCGGCCCCGAGCTGTCAGGACCTCGAGTTTTTCACCCCAGATCCCTATTGTGGACGGCCACGGTGCTCGAAGACAAGCCTCAGAGATCGGGGGTAAGGGTGCCCCTGCCCTGAGGTTCCCCCAGCTTGTCGCTCTACGTTGGAGCTCCTGGGGCCCCCTGGGCCTGGTGAGGGATGCTCTGGAAGCCGTGGGGGCCTCCTTGCTAAAATCCTGGGGGCACCTTGGGCCAGAGGCACTCCTGGCATCTCCAGAAAAGAATCCGAACTCGAAGAGAACCGTCCGGATCGAAAAATCATGTCGTCACAGCAGATCTGGCACCCCCTCCACCATCCCCCTGGTCCTCCTCGATTGCCCTGCCCTGACCAAAACAACTTCTCGACGTGTTGGGCGGGGCGCACTGGGCGTTTCGCCAGAGACTTCCCCATAACTGATGGCCATAAAACTTGACCTTCCCACACGGCCCCAGGCATGGACAGCGGGTGGATCTAAAAAACGGACTCCAGCCCAGACCCCCTCGCATCGTGAAAAATTCAAACCGGAATATGTGTTGTGGCCTCTGGGGGCCCTTACTGGGCCTCGGGAGCGTCAAAAAAAGACTCGGGATGAACAACCTGTCCCCGGGAAAGGGTCCAGACATCTGGGGGTCCAAGTCATGGAAAAAGCATGACGTCGGGGGTCTGGGAAGCCAGGTTGGTACCAAGAAATGCCAGATCAATGTTATGCAAATGTCCAGGACGATTGCAGATTCGCCCTCTCCGGCGGCGCCCTCCCTGGAAGTCCACCCTGACCTGTCCTCAAGAGCGGGCGTCGAAAACATGAACCCCTTCTCGAACGGCCCAAAGGCCCCATGGCGATACCGCAAAACGAAGAGCATCTCGAGTTGGAGAGTCCAAGTACGAGGAACATAAGGGTACATATCCTAAGAGAGGGTTGTTCTGAACCCTCGTGCCGGCTCTACACGGGGGACCTACTCTGCCCCCCCCCCGGTGACACAGCCATCCGCGCGATGTCCGAGGCAAATCCAGGCGACCTGGGGCCATTGAATGACTAAGTATCCGAGGCTGCTGGAGGCTATCTGGCGCCAGTCCAAGACCAGGTGCCGGGACAGAGCTCCCCCCAGGTCGTGTCCTCCGCAGGGGACCCCGGGGCCTTCCCCCAGGACCACCACTTCATCCTGAGCCGTCTTCTCAAGGATCCGGGGCCTTGCGAGGGCCCCGAGGGCCCAAAAATGGAGAGTGACATTCCCGGTCTCCCTCGGGGAGCACTTCCTCCCGTTCTCCCTCGGGACAAGCGTAACATCAGGACCCGCTCTCCCTCGGGAAGCGCTTCCTTCCGGGCGAGCCGCGGCTGCATACGCCCCTCCCTCCGACCCGTCGCTGGCCTTGCTGCTCGCGCCTCCGCCGCATCCCCGGGCCCATCTGCACCGGCCGCCGCGACCCCCGCCCTGCATTTCTTCGCCGACTGCTCTGCGCGGCCCCCGCGTGACGCGGTGTGCCACCCGCGCACGGCGGCGTGCAGCCCGGCCGCACCACGCAGGAGGCTGGAGGTGCACCAGGCGCCGAGCACAAAAAGTTGGTGCTCGGCCACGTCTGGGTGGCGGCGCAACGGGCGCGTGAGGAAGAACGCCCTGCGGGACTCGCGCGGCAACTCGAGACTCAAATTGCGTCGGCTGTGCGCGGGGTTCACGTCGGAATAGTAGTATTACGAATAATACTTGCTCTAATACTAACGATGGATATAGGACTGATAAAAATAAACATGGTAATAATATATATGTATATATATATATATTATTATCAGTATGAAGAATAATACTACTAATAATAATAATGATAATAAAAAATAATAATACAATAAAAATAACAATAACAATAGTAATAATAATGATAATAGTAGTAGTAGTAATAATAATAATAATAATAAAATTATAATAATAACAATAACAATAACAATAATAATGATCTAGCTGTGGCGCGCCACGCAAGGCCTCCAGGATGTTCCTCATGGCGAGTGCAGCACGTGGCACGACCGCCGACCGTCTCTCCCTCTGCGGGGTCGCGCAGGTGGCGGAGCTGCGCGGGCGCCGGACGGGGCTCCCCGGCGGCCCGCGACACGGGTGCTCCGCTGCTGGAGAGTGTCAGATCCTGGGCAGGCGGTCCTTCCTGAAATTTGCCCGTGTTCTTATTCGACGTTTCGACATTGGGCGAAGGCTGCGCATTTTCTTGGGGTGGAGGGCTCGGGGTGAAATCGATGTGGACTTGTGCACCTCGAGAATCGATCCGCCTTGTGATTCGCCCTGAGCAGATTCAAGCCTCGAGAATCCATCGAAACAGCATTTCAGATTTCACCCTTTGCCCTGCACCCAAAGAAAATGCTCGGGAAGGGGGGGGGACGGGGGCGGTCTGGCTCCGGACCTCTGCTTAACGCGAATGTTTGCAACAGTGCGTCCTATGGGGGATACTCCACCTGCTTGAAACAGGTTCCAGAAACAGAGCCAAGATCTACTCCATTGGGGGGGGGCAGGGGCCTGCGCCCATGGGCAAAACAATGAATAAGAAAACGACAACAAATCGCCCCGAGCCGTCAGAAGATGCTTCAATACAGCATCAGCCGCTGCTTGTGGCGGGTAGGCGTCGACGGCTCAGCGATGACAGGCAGAGCGCTCCAAACGAGCGCTGATTTTCTGAGCAGGGGCACGCGGACCGCTCTCGACCCCCCAAAACCTCCGACATCTCTTTTATGTTTCAGTGGGGGGTCCCAGAACTCTGGCCCACTTTCCGTACAACGTGGTTTAGTGAAAACGACCTCGGGCCCAAACCTGTCCCCCCCCGAAATTTCCTGGGACCAGTTTTTCGCTCCAGATCGTATTTTGTCGGTTCCAGGCCCTGGCGAGGGCCTCGAGAAACGCCGAAGATGACAGCAACAGATCTCCGCCTTGATTGTTGTCAATACGTTGGGAGCCGGGGCTCAAAAGGCGATCTCCGCTGTTGGGGGGGCACAAGAGGCTGCCACTTGGATAACCACGGGGGTTCTCAGGGGACAGGAGGGGTTTAAGCGGATGTTCAGGCAAGATATGTCTGACCTAACCTATCCCATGAGTGGGTTGCAGGTGCCCCAAGCGGCTTGCTGGGGGCAAGATCTGGGCTAGCCCCAGTACCAGAATTACATAACACCCTTAAGTCACCAGAAGCATTCTGGGGGTAAGCCCGCTCATGAGCTAGCTCAGGTCATCTATGATCCCTGGTCGCGGGTTGGCAGGGCCCCCCCACCCCAGATGGGATGGGTCCCATGGTTCCACAGGCCCCCCCCAGTCCCAGGATGGGCCTCGGAAAGACAACGACGACGACAATGACGCCGACAGAGACGCCGACTCTGACGCCGACGCCGACGCCGACGCCGACGCCGACGCCGACGCCGTCGCTGCCGACGGGCGACGACGACGTCAACGACGACGACAGGCGACAACGGGCGACGACGACGACGACGACGACGAGCCACCCCACGCCCACAGGGGGGAGGGAGAGGGGGGGCACCAGCACCCTCCACCACGCCATGCCCACGGGGCTACGACCAGGGGAGGGGCGCCATCCCACTCGCGAGGCCTCCCCGAGGCCCACGGGCGTGCCCATCCAGCGGGGGGGCGGGGCTCCATCCCATATGCATTGGGGGGGGGCGCAGCCCAGGATCATACAGTGGAGGCCAGCCCACAAGAAACCTTCCACACGAAACCCAGCCCTGAGACCCCAGGACGTCCACTGAATTTTTGTGTGAACGTCACGCCGTCCATGGCAAAGCCATCGAAACCCAAGAAACCCAGAGCACCCTGGAGGCAAGCAGGGTTTTGCTTGGCATGGGTCTCTAATCTATCTAGCCCGCCTTCACTTCCCCTCATCGACGCGTTCGACCATGGGGCCTTCGGCTTTTTCGGCGGCCTGCGGCGGCCTCTCTAACAGTTTCTGTCGGTCTTCGAGGGGGTCCGATGGTTCTTCGGGGGGGTCCGATGGTATTTTGCGGACTTCGGCAGTCTTCTGCGCGAGAACTGGATATAGTTGCGGTCAACAACGGGCCCATGATCGAACACCTCCGCTCATTACAGCCCACCACCACCACGTCCTCCAAGCAGGGCTCTTCCACACCACATGAAGCGCCGGCGCCCGCCTGCCGACGCCCTCAACGCGCCGAGGCCGCACGGGCATGCCGCAGGGGAGAGGTAGCGAGGGGGGGGACTGGAGAAACAAAAGTTGCACAAACAGAAACTTTGGGAGCTTGGGCGTTGCCGGATGGGGTGGGGGGGGCGAATCATGGGGGGAAGAGAGACGTAGTTAACCCTTTCGTCTCCCTGTTGGGCCCTGGGGTGCCCCTTTAGGGCCCCCTTAGAGTACAAGAGATGTAGCTTTTTCTTCCCCCCCACCGTGTATCGCCCCCCATTGCGCAGCACCGCGGACGGGAGGCATGCCCTGAACCCTGGATCCGCCGTACGTTTATTTGTTTTTCGATTGAGAATCGTCGGGGATGCACCCGGGACGATGCGGACGAAAAAAAAGAATTCCGCCTCAGAGGGCTAGGGCCCAGGCTCCCGCAAGGATGTGGCGGAAACAGCGACGGCAAAGCAGGGCGGCCATCGACCACAAAAGAGCTTGAGCAGCAGGGCGGAGAATCGGGGCCCTACGTGCGAGGACGCCCAAAGTGCGGCGGACCTGGAGCCAGGGCTGAGGGCAGGCTCTTCGCACAAAAATGCAACACCGCTGCACAACCAGAGCCTGCCCGAGCTCCGCGCGGACTTCCTGGGCCGGCGCAGGACACCCTTGGGGCGCGCGGAGCGCGCTGGGGACGGCGCCCGTCGCGTCGCCAGGAGGGCCCAGCGCAGATCCAGGAAATCCGTGCAGAGGGAGCTCCGAACACTTTTATGCTTACAGTGGGGGCGTTGACCTAAGGAACGCTAAATAAGGAACGAGGCCCCTTTTTCCCATCACTTAAAGTTCGATTTCCCATCGAAAACCTAAGGACAACCTAAGGCAAGCTGCGAAACAATCAAGGAACACGGAGCCCCTCCCCAACGAAAATGGTTCCTTCTTCAGGGCCCCGACTGTACGGCCATCGTGCTGCCAGTAAGGAGCGCTGCAGAAGACGCGAACGGGCGCTCCTGGCCACGGTGGGCCTGGGCCACACACCCACACACACACACACGGGCTCCGCAGCTCAACTCTCAGGCACGGCCCGAACACACGAGGCCCTCCTGAGCTCCAAACGGTCCTTACTTCAGCGTCCTGGGGGAACCGAGAAGCACCGATACCGCTACAGTCATCGGCCTGACCTAAGGAACGATAAATAAGGAACGAAGCCCCTTTCTTCCAAGGAATAACGCATAGGGAACGATGAACGAATAGTAAGTAACACATAGGGAGCGATAAATAACGCATGCAAGCCTAAGGAACGACCGAGCCCCTTTTGAAAAGCAAGCGCTCCTTACTCAAGCCGCTCACTGTACTCTCCCCTGGACCCCCTCCCCGGGGTGCGATCTGGCGAGGGCTCCGCAGCGAGCCCGGCCAGAGCGACGAGGGCCTCACGGGAGGCCGAGCCAGGCGAGCACGGGGCGAGACCGGCGGTATCGGTACCTCTTCCTCCTCGGGAGGTCCTGGCGGAGCTCCGAGCGTTTCGGAGGGGGGCCCAGGGATGCACAAAGAAATGTACAAATCCCAAGCTCCCCCAGATGATATCAGATCCTCTGCTCCCCCCCCCCCAACATCCTACATTTTCCCGTCGCTTCCTGGGACTCGACGATGACTTGCCTGTGTTTTTTGTTGGTCCCTCCTGAGTCCTATGCTTCGTGCAGCTCAGTTTGTTGACTCGAAGGCCGGAGGGCCGGCGGGCCGCACTCTCACCCGTCCAAGAACTCCAGGTGCAGGGCGATGGCCGGGTCCCCCACCTGAGCATCGTCTGACCGACACCCAGCCCCGCCGGCGTGGCCGCGGGCCCCACTGGCCGCTTGACCCCCACAGCTGGGGGTGTATACGAGACGAGGCCAGGACGAGGACCAAGTCGGGGGAGGATACACATCGAGAGCCTCTGAGATCCGGCGGCCCTTGAGGATGGCACTGGCGCCGCGGCCTTCTCAGAGCGTTCCAAGACGCTCTGGGAGCGGTCTGGAATGCTCTGGAACGGACTGACCCTCATCCTGGCCCCGTCTGGCCATCCCCGCTGGCGTGGCCTGGGCCCCACTGGCCGATTTCCCTGCAAAGATGCGGGTATGGGCTGTTCCTTCGGTTTCGAGTGGCCTATTCCCACCCGAGGTGGCGGGATGGCATTGGTGGAGCTGGGAAACCATGGCCCAGTGGGCATGGGGCCAGGATAGGCTGAACGACACCGACCACCAGGCAGCCCTCCTCCACGTGGCGCGCGTCCTGCGCGAGAGCGCAGGGCAGACAGCAGCACAGGGCGAGGCAGTCGGCCGCGTAGGTGCTGGCGGAGCTCTCCATCTTGAACCTTCTCATGGCAACTCAGGGGGCCTTCAATACCCTCCGAACTCCGTCTGTAGAATGCACTAGCGTCGAATATCGCCTGGTAATCGATGAGACAGCGCCGATGTGGCGCCGGTTAGCGTATATCCAGCGTCGATACGCAAGAAACAACCAGACTGTATGGTGGCCATCTTGCTGGTTCTTGCGGATCGACGCTGGCCGACGCTACTGGACGCTTGCCGACGCTAGATCGACGCGAGATCGATGCTAAATCGAAGCTAAGTCGACGTTAAGCCTATACACTACTCGACGCTAGCTACATCGACGCTAATCGACGCTGGATCGGCACTCTCTTTTCGATCACCAGATGCTAGCGCCACTAATTCACTCTAAAGACGGAATTCCTCCGACATACAAGGCTCCCATGATTTGCTACCGAATTCAACCTCCTGCGCAGCCTCTGGCGGAAGTAGAACAGGCCCGCAATGACGGCCACCCCGAAGATGCCGAAGGTGAGCTCCGTCATCAGGACGGCAAGCGTGGACAGCCACAGGGCGCACCAGAAGCTCATGATGCCGACCGTGTGCATGGAGTCCGCCCAGCGCACGCAGGGGCACGCCAGCGACCAGAACAAGACGCGCGGCTCCGAGCAGCAACCAAGCAGCAGGCCAGAGCTCCACTCCCTCATGTCCGCGCCACGCCGCGCGGGGTCAATCTCTGGGCGGGAGCGGCAAGAGTCGTAGTACGCCAGGGCGACAAAGCCCACCAGGGCGACCTTTGGGAAACCAGGAGGCACCGATACCTCCACTCCGCGGACCTCTCCGGGGTGTGTTCTGACCATGATTTCGAGGCGAACCCAGCGGTGGGGACGATGGCCTCACAGGAGGCCCACAACAGCGAAAACGAGGCAAATCCAGCGGCATCGGTACCTCATCCTGCGCTGAGCGGTTGCGTGATAATCGGCCCTAACCTTAAAAAGGTGACTGCCCATGTTGGGACATAGATATACATGGACAACTCTCTGCCGTTATATGGTTGATTCTGAGCTACGTGTACATCGCATCCTGAGTGGATGGACTGGGAAAGAGGCGTGTCACTCCTCTACACAAACTGTGCCACCATTTGTGGCCACCGCGATCGCCGCGGCGACCTCCCAAACCGACCCAGAGGTTTGGTTCGAGGCCGGATATCTCGCGACGATGAGACTTGGAAACAGTCTGGGAGTCCTGAACGGGTTGGGACCACAGAAAATCGGTCAGGAAGGGATGGGGCCAAATCCTTCCAAAATCGGTCCCCGGACCCCTCCAGGGCTCCACCTGGTGCAATTTTTTGCTCCAGATCTGTTTTCGACGGTCCCAGGGCCCGAAACTGGCCCCCCGAGGCAGAACAAACACAATAACCTCCTCCAACCCAGAGCCTCGAACCTCTTCCTTACCCCCCCCCTGCTGGCCAGAGCCAGTGCTGGGCGACCTTGGACCCCCGGCCGTCAGACGAAGCCAGGATGAGGATGAATTCGGCGGAGGACAAGTCGAGAATCTCTGAGATCCGGCGGCTCTGGAAAATGTCTCGGGCGCCGTGGCCCTCTCAGGGCGTTCCAGAACGCTCTGAGAGCGTTCTGGCACGCTCTGGAACGGATCGTGTCCTCGTCCCAGCCCCGTGGGAAGCAGGCTCCAAGTTCGAGGTCGGAGATCACGCCACTTCGAGACCTGCAGGACGAGCACGGCGGCCATGAGGCACAGCATCTCGCTGGTCAGGCGCCGCGTCCTTCGGTGGCAACTCATGGCATGGGAGCCTCCCACACCATCTCGTCGGCTCTTGCGAATCGACGCTTAGCGACGCTGAATCGACGCTAAATTAACGCCAAATCGACGCTGAACCGATCCTATCCCATTGACTCCCAGACGCTAATTGGCGCTGGTCGACGCTGAAGACGGACTTCAGAGGGTATACCAGGCTCCCATGGACCATGTATCTGCGCTGGACACCCCCCCCTGGCGCGCGGCGCCGCCAGGGGGGACCAGGCGCAGACCCAAAAGATCCGCGCGGAGCGCCCAAAATTATTGAGCATCGTTTAACCGATCCCTGTCCCTACCTCCGTGGCCTGGGCCCCACTGGCCAGTTTACCCCCTGAGATGGGGATATAAGCAGGTCCTGTCAGACTTCGAAGGGTATATCCCCAACTGGGGGGATGAGATGGTGGGGGTCTGGATGGGGATGGGGATGGGGATGGGGATCGGTTAAACGATGTTGATTTATGTTCGTGCCGTCCCAGAAGGGCAACGTCCTGATTTTTGTCAGCATCACGCCCCGGAAGTCCCGACCCTTTCCCCGCGACTGGCGTTTATCCTGAATCGTTCTTTGATGACGGTCTCGGGGCCCGGCGAGGGCCCCCCCCCCGAGGCCGAACAGGGACGTAAGAACCTCCCGTCGCGATTTTTGTTTTGGGGGGGGCGACGCGATCGTGCCTGGGGCTTTTGCTTGTTAGCATTCTTCTTCTTCATCTTCTTATTCGTCTTCTTATTCCCAGTTTTTTATCATTATTATTACTATTCTTCTTCTTCTTCTTCTTCTCCTTCTTCTTCTCCGCGCGTCCCGCGGCCCTCGGCCGCCAGGCCCCGGGCAAACTCCCGCACGGCCGCGCGCAGCTCCGCCCGTGCGCCCCGCCACGCCTGCCCCGGCCGCGGCCCCGCGGGCCCCGCGGGCTCCGCGGGCTCCGCGGGCTCCGCCGCGCCGCCGCGCGCCACGGGCGCCTCCTGAGGAGGCAGAGCAGGGCCAGGGAGCCCAGGGACACACACGCACGCACGCACGCACGCACGCACGCACGCACGCACAGACACACACGCACGCACACACACACACACACACACACACACACACACACACACACACACACACGCACGCACGCACACGCACGCACACGCACACACACACACAGACACAGATACAGACACAGACACAGACACAGACACAGACACAGACACACACACACACATACACACATACACACATACACACACACATACACACACAGACAGCAAATACACGCCCAGGCCCCCTCGCGGCACGGAAAAAAAAGATCGTGACAGGGGTGTTTGCTCGCCATTTTCGGCCTCCAGGGGCCCTCGCTGGGCCTCGGGGCTGTGAGAGAACGGCTCAGGATGAAAGACCAGTCCCCGGGAAAGGGTCCAAGCGCCTGGAGGTCACGTCACGAATCCGCGGATTTTCTGTATTTTCTCATTCGTTTTCTTGATAGTCGTCTTCCCCCCCACGTCACATTCTTTTCCACATTTTTTTCCAATCGACGATGATTTGTGCTTGTGTGCTTTTTCCCCTTTTATCATGTTAAGAAAATCCCTTCGGGCACCGTGTGGGCCCAGCTCTGGAACAGGAACTTTTTGCTGCGAGCCCGGGGGGAAGTGAGGAGGGGCGGGCCTTATCAGGAGGCTCGGAAGTCCCCAGGCCTTCTGAGAAGAGTTCTGAGCCTCCCCCGAAGACGCAGAAAACTCCTCAGAAGGCACGAGAGCTGCTGAGAAGACCAGCCGCCATCTGGAGAGGCCTTCTCCTTTTCACTTCCCCCCCTCGCTCGCCGCCGGAACACACCGTAGACGGACCGAGACACTCTCCGACCCTGTACTGCGCCAAGCGCAACGGCCGCGTTGTCTTTAGAGGCCTCCACCCCGAATGCGCCTACACATCATCCAGCCGTGGCGACGAGGGCCCTCCAGGCAGAGCACCCCTGCACCTGTCCCAAACACCCGACGTCTCGATGTTTGCCGGACGCGGGCCCCCGACCTCTCGACATCTTCCCCAGGACCAGCTTCTCCTGGCGTGTAGCGGCTCTCTTCCGCAAATCTACCAGACCCAACCGCCCAGAAAATCATGATCCCCAGTGCGAAGACGGGGACCTCCGTGAGGCCCCTCCTGCATCGTGTCCACCAGGGTATTGGAGGGCCTCCTGTGCCCAGTGATCCTTGGACGACCACGAGGCCCGGCGAGGGCCCCGAGAGGCCGAAGAGGCGGCGAAACGCGCCCCGTCGGGGGGACCCGCCCGCGCGCACCGCCGCGACGCTGCCCCCGCCCCCGCCGCCGCTCAGCGTCCTCCGCGAGCCGCGGCGCCGCCCGCGCCGCACGCGCCGCCGCGCCGCGCCGCCCGCGGGCCCGCGCCGGGCCGGCCGCGGCCGCGGCCTCGGCCTCCGCCCGCCCGCGGGCGGCGCCGGGCCGCGGCGGGGCCTCGGCGCCGCCCGGGGCCGGGGCCGAGGCGGGCCGCGGGTGCGCGGCGGCAGGCCGCGGCGGGCCCGCGGTGGCCTCGGCGTCGGGCGGCGGGTGCCTCGGCGGCGCGGGCCGCGGCACCTGTGCGGCGGCAGCTCGGGGGGGGGCCGTCCCGTGCCACCCTGCTGGCTCCTGCGGGGCGACGCTGGATCGACGCTGGATCGGCTCGGGTCGAAGCTAAGTCGGCGCTCCCTCGTCGATCACCAGACGCCAACGCAGGCCAGTGCACCCCCAAAAACCTAAATTCTGAGGGGTATTCAGTCGGGGGTTGCCAAAGGTGCCCCTGGCCAAAGGTGCCCCCAGCCTGTCGCTCCATTTTGGAGTACCTGGGTACCTGGGGCCCTTTGGGCCTTATTAGGGGTGCTCTGGAGGCCGTGGGGGCCTCCTTGGAAACCCTGGGGGCCTCTGGGCCTGGGGGCACCCCTGGCATCACCAGAAGAGAATCCGAACTCGAAGAGAACCGCCCGGATCGAAACAAAAAGCACGTTGTCGGAGATCTGGCCCCCCCTCCATCATCCCCCTGTTCCTCCTCAATTGCACTGCCGTAGCCAAAGACAACTTCTTGACGTGTTGGGCGGGGCGCACAGCGCGTTTGGCTAGGAGACTTCCCCACAAATGATGGCCATGAAACTTGACCTTCCCACACGGCTCCAGGCATGGGCAGCGGGTGGCTTCAAAAAACTGACTCCAGCCCAGGCCCCCTCGCGCCGTGAAAAATCACATCGCCGGAGATCTGGCTCCCCCTCCACCATCCCCCAGTTCCTCCGCCACTGCCCTGCCCTGCCAAAACTAGCCTGGCGAAGAACCCCAACCATACAAAGTTGTGAGCACCGCAATTGTGAATACGATCTGAGGGGAAGCTCCTTAGCCCGCAAGCGGGCGGTGCCCCTGGGGCCTACAGTGGAGCTCCCTGTAGAGCCACGGAAAAAAGTGTGAAGGGCGTGCCGTAGCGGGAGTGTCGCCCAAATGCGGGCTGCGCCACTGGGGCCGTAGGCAGACCTCCCTGTGGCCACGAAACGTGTGAGGGGTGTGCCGGAAAAAATGGAGTCGCCCACATGCGAGCTGCGCCAGTAGGCCTTAGGTGGAGCCCCCTATCGGGCCAGGAACTGTGTGAGGGGCTTGCCGAAACTAGGGTGTCGCCCACATGCGAACGGTGCCACATGGGCCTTAGCTGGAGCTCCATATGGGGCCACGAATCGTGAGAGGGGTATGCCGAAACGGGGGCGACGACCGCATGCGAATGGCGGCACTGGGGCCGTAGATGCAGCTCCCCGTGGGGGCCACGAAACGTGTGAGGGGCGTGCAGAAACGGGGGCGACGCCCACATGCGAACGGTGCCACTAGGGCCTTAGCTAGAGCTCCCTATGCGGCCACGCCGAAATGGGGATGACGCCCACATGCAAACGGTACCACTGGGGCCGTAGTTGGAGCTGCCTATGGAGCCACAAAACGTGTGAGCAGTGTGCAGAAACGGCGGCGACGCCCTCATGCGAACGGTGCCACCTGGGCCTTAGCTGGAGCTTCCTATGGGGCCACGACGCGTTTGAGGGGTGTGCCGAAACGGGGGCGACGACCGCATGCGAATGGTGCCACCTGGGCCAAGCGTGTGAGGGGTGTGCCGAAACGGGGATGACACCCACATGCAAACGGTGCCACTGGGGCCTTCGCTGGATCTCCCTATGGGGCCACGAAACGTGTGAGGGTATGCCAAAACGGGTGTGACGATGCCGGTGACGATGACGATGACGATGCTGATGCTGACGGTGATGATGATGATGATGATGATGATGATGATGATGATGATGATGATGATGATGATGCTGATGATGCTGATGATCATGATGCTGGTAATGATGGTGGTGATGATGATGCTGATGTTGATGATGCTGCTGATGACGATGACGATGACGATGACGATGATGATAATGGTACTAATGATGGTGATGCTGATGATGATGCTGGTGTTGATGATGAGGCCGATGGTGATGATGATGGTGAAGACGGTGATGGCGATGCAGATGGCGATGATGATGCTGCTGATGCTGATGCTGGTGCTGATGATGATGCTGATGATGCTGCTGATGATGCTGATGATGATGATGAGGATGAGGATGCGGATGAGGAGGAGGATGATGATGCTGCTGATGGTGGTGATGATGATGGCACGCGGGGAGCAGGGGCAGGCATGGGAGGAGGGAGGAGGGGGAGGAGGAGTGAGGAGTGAGACGCGGGGCGCTGTCCTTTCAAAACAGGGAGGACCCAACACCGCATGATGGTTGGGACAAAAGCGCCTCGAGGTGCTGGCGGGGCGCCCTGGGCGTTTAACCAGAGACTTCCCCGCGACTGATATACAGTGCGCGCGCGGCCGCGAGAAATCCTCGCAAGGAACCCATCCCTGAAAACACGCGCACAAGGTGCACCTGAAGGGACACCCGAAGCACCCTGAACGCAGCGGCGTCTTCAACGGCTGCGGGAAATCACCGCGCGGCACGCGTCGCAAAGAGACCAAGGGTACCCCGACGAACAGCATACGGTTTCTTGATGCGCCCCCAATGTAAAACGTGACCTTCCCACACGGCTCCAGACAGCTTGGGCCAGGGGAACTTCTAGCAACATCCGATCCAATGGGGGGGGCGGGGGGAGAGGGCTGGACTTCAAAGGAGGCGAAGGATGAGGAGGATAAGAGTAGGACGACGAGAGGGGCCACGTTGAGGAAGGAGGAGGGAGAAGGAGGAGGAGGAGGAGGAGGAGGAGGAGAAGGAGGAGGAGGAGGGGGAGGAGAACGAGGAGGGATAGTGAGGGAGGGGGGAGGAGGGGGAGGGGAGGAGGGAGGCAGGAGGGAAAGAGGGAGGAGGAGGAGGGAGGACGGAGAGGAGAGGAGGAGAGGAGGAGGAGGAGGAGGAGGAGGAGGAGGAGGAGGAGGGGGTGGAGGAGGAGGAGAGGAGAGGAGGAGGAGGAGGAGGAGGAGGAGGGGGAGGAGGAGGAGAGGAGGAGGGAGGAGGAAGCGGAGGGGGAGGGGGGGGAGAGGAGGGGGAGCGGGAGGCGGAGGAGGAGGGGGAGAGGAGAGAGGAGGAGGAGAAGGAGGAGGAGGAGAGGAGGAGGAGGAGGAGGAGGAGGAGGAGGAGGGAGAGGGGTTGAGAAGGAGGGGGAGGAGGAGGAGGAAAAGGAGGAAAAGGAGGAGGGAGGAGGGATGAGGAGGAGGGGGAGGAGAGGAGGAGGAGGAGGAGGAGGAGGAGGAGGAGGAGGAGGAGGAAGAGGAGGAGGAGGAGGAGGAGAGGAGGAGGAGGAGGAGGAGAAAGAGGAGAGCGAAGGAGGAGGAGGAGGAGGAGGAGGAGGAGGAGGAGAGGAGAAGGACCAGCGTAAACCCAAGAGTCATCAACGATGTTTGAATACACCCTCCGTCCCCAAGCTCCACTGGAGGAAAGCCTCGTTGGAAGGCACCCTATGAACTGGAGCATGCCAACAAAATGTTCTCGGGATGCCAACGTCACGGATCAAACTGACTGTTGCGTCTTGACGATCCTGAATCGTGCCAGAAAGCCATCCCTGGGACTTCAACACCGCGATTCAACGTAACTCTGACAGCCTCATAATCCAGAATCTGTCCACAATGCCATTTCTAGTACGTGGGTCAATTCCTGCAATATGTTAAAAAGAATGCGCGCGGCGCTCAGGCGAAAACCACGTTTTGAAAACGACCCGCACTCAATCCGTGAAATTCTTGCAGCTGTTTAATCAAATGTGCGCGGTGCTGAGGCGAGAGCCACATTTTGAAAACGACCCGCACTCAATCCGTGAAAATCTTGCTCAATATTGAAACGAATGCGCGCGGCGCTGAAGCGAGAACCGCATTTTGAAAAACACCCGCCCTCAATCCGTGAAGCTGTTGCCACGTTTTAAGCTTCAGGGTCATTAGTGGTGAGGAGATCTCAGGCGAAACGCACAGCCCGCCGTAAAAACTCGCCTCGGGGTGCGACAGGGAGAAGTTACGTATCAGGAAGAGGCATAGAGGAGGAGGAGGAGGAGGAGGAGGAGGAGGAGGAGGAGGAGGAGGAGGAGGAGGAGGAGGAGGAGGAGGAGTAGGAGGATGAGGAGGGGAGGGTCTGCTGCCGACCGGCACCTGCAGCAGCGCATTCTCCTCCGCGGCACAGCGTGGCGCCGCGCCCGCGCGATGCGCGCCGGGGGGCGGCGCTCCCACGGGGCAGCGCTCCTCGCCGTCCTCTCGGGGCACTGTTGGACGCCTCCAAGACAACGCCAGTCTCCTCATCATCATCCTCCTCCTCCGCCTCCTCCTCCTCATCCTCCTCCTCCTCCGCCCGCGGCGAAGCACCGCGGGGCAGGGTGGAGCCGCGCCGGGAGAGGGGCAGACCTTCATCAGACGGGCCCCCCCGAGTAAGACGAAGCCATGACGAGGATTAATTCGGGTGGGGATGAGTCGATAATCTCTGAGATCCGCCGGCTCTGGAGAATGTCTCGGGCGCCGCGGCCTTCTCAGAGCGTTCCAGAAACGCTCTGAGAGCGTTGCAGAAGGCTCTGCGACGGACTGCATCCTCGTCCTGGCCTCCCGTCCGAGACAGCGCAGCACACCCCCGCATGGCACCCCCAAGGGCAGCAGGGGGGAAGAAGGGAGTCGAGGAGCAGGAGGTCGGCAGGGGACCCGAGATGCAGCTGGAACAGGGGCGAGATCACGGGCATGTGCTGATGGGCCTGTTTTCCACCACCACCACCACCAGAAGTTGGATGGGGAGGGGGTCCTCCTCCTCCTCCTCCTCCTCCTCCTCCTCCTCCTCCTCCCGCCTCCCCCTCTGCGTCCTCCTCCTCCTCCTCTGCGCCCTCCTCCTCCTCCTCCTCCTCCTCTTCCTCCTCCTTCTCCTCCTCCTCCGTCCCCCCATCCAACTCATGATGATGGTGGTGGAAAATACGCCCATCATGTGCACCTTAGTGTATATTTCACCACGAGTAGCCAACCAACCACAAGTAATCGCCATGCAGGCGAGAGAGCACGATCCCCGAGTAGATTGCACGGACGTCGCGAGCGCAACGGCTGCTGGACAGGCGATCTCGACCGGACAGTCCCGGGGCTCCCTCTCCCCCCTGTGGGACGTTCTGAGGCCCTTTCCAGAACCACTACGAGCACCATCTCTAGAGAAACCGTGAGGGAAAAATCACACATGGTGCAGAAATCACGACGGGAGGCGTTTGCCCGTATTCGGCCTCCGGCCCCGCGCGGGGGGGCCCGAAGAGGGGCCCCAAGAGGCCGAGATCGACGAAGCAGGCCCGGAAGGAGACAACTACGAGAGGAACAGAACCCGCAGACATGCGAGGCCCTGATTTTTCCAGAGCGGCGTCCCCGGAAGTCCCGACCCCTTCCCTGGGACCGGTTTTTCATCATCCTGCGTCGTTTTTGGACGGTCCCGAGGCCTGGGGAGGGCCCCCCGAGGCCGAAAAGGAACAACAACCTCCCGTCCTGATGTTTTCTCACGGCGCGATCCTGTCTGGGAGCACGACGCCTCGAAGGTCAGCGCGGGTTCCTTGGATCGGCGCCGGACCCCCCGCGCTGGCGGCGCGGAGCGCGCCAGAGGCGGCGCCAGGCGCCCGAGGACGCACGTCCGTGGCGTTCCGTGGCCACTCGGAGCACACACGCGTCGGCCGAAGGAAGTTGGGCAACACGTGACGTTAGGAAAGCGGAGTTGACGCAGATGGGGCTCAGGCCCTCCCAGAAAATACAACAACACGCAGCAAGAGCAGATCGACTCTCGGAGCAGGCGGGCGCCTGAAGCAGATCAGGACCTGTCATCCAAAAAAGCCTACTTTCAACAACCGGCGTGTCACCGCCGTCGGAGAGATGAGCCCTCAGGCCCCACGCCGCAGCCTCTTTCGTAGCAGAAGCCCTCAGACCATTCGAAGCTGAAGGCCTCCTAGATGGGGTCGAAGTAGATGGGGTCGGACTTACGGTGGAGGTGGTGGAAAGTAAGCCCATCATCGCGCCGCATAGCCGATGCATCGCGCGCCGACCTCGCATCGGGAAGAGCTGCTGGCGCAGGAGCCAGCAAGATGGCACGGGAAGCTCCGAACCCCGCTCCCCGCTACCCGCCTCTCCGCCCTCACGGCTGCACGCGGCGATCCTCCTCCTCCTCCTCCTCCTCCTCCTCCTCCTCCTCCTCCTCCTCCTCCTCCTCCTCCCCATAATCATCATTTCATTATCACCATCACCATCACCATCCCCTCACCATCACCATCACCATCATCATCATATCCATCATCACCAGCATCATCAGCAAGCAGCATCATATCATCATCATCATCATCATCATCATCATCATTCATCATCATCATCATCATTTTTCATCATCATCATCATCATCATCATCATCAGCATCAGCATCTCATCTCCTCATCATCATCGCATCATCATCATCATCATCATCATCATCATCATCATCATCATCATCATCATCATCATCCATCATCATCATCATCATCATCATCATCATCATCATCATCATCAGCATCAGCATCATCATCATCATCATCATCATCATCATCATCATCATCATCATCATCATCATCATCATCATCCCTCCCCCTCCTTCCTCCGCCGCCTCCTGGCAGCCCTCGATCCTCGAGACGACGACGACGGCGGCGGCGGCGGCGCCCCGCGGCGGGAAGCCGTCCTCGCCGCGCCCGAGCGCGGCGGCCACCGCCAGTGCGGCCAGCCACCGCACGAGGAGGACCCGCGGCCTTGCGCCCCCGCCGGGCGGCATGGGGCCGTGCGCTGGGCCGACTTCCCACCACCACTACCAGAAATTAGGTAGGGGAGGAGGAGGAGGAGGAGGAGGAGGAGGAGGAGGAGGAGGAGGAGGAGGAGGAGGAGGAGGAGGAAGAGGAGGAGGAGGGGGAGGAGAAGGAGGGAGGAGGAGGAGGGGGTGGCGGAGGAGGTGGGGAGCAGGAGGAGGTGGAGGAGGAGGAGGAGGAGGAGGAGGACCTCCTCCTCCTCCTCCCGTCTCCCCCCTCATACCTGTGGTAGTGGAGGCGGAAAACGGGCCCATCACCGTCCGCTGGGAGGGGGGCCGCGCCGCGGGCCGGGCGGCCGCTTCGGGCCGCTGGAGGGAAGATGTTCTTTTCCTCGCAGAAGCCCGAGATCCTGGCGTTCCAACTTTTCTGCGCAGCGGGCGTGTTCGCCCGGTTTCGGGCCCCGGGGCCCTCACGGATCGATCCGGCTCGCACTCTGACGCAGAAAGATGGGATCTAGGGTACTGGGGGTATTTTTGACGACGTTGCATTTTTTCGTCGCGTCGGCTCTCAGCGAACCTCACTGGTGACAGAAGAACGTCGCGATGCAAGGCGAGGGCCGCCGAGAAGGACGACGGGACGAGCACGATGTCATGATGAGATGGGCTCACGATGCGCTTCAGGAATTCCGGAGCACACGCGTGTCGGAAGAAGTGGGTCGAAACATGAAGTAGGAAGGCGTTGATAATATAATGGGCTTCCGCGCGCCTGAGAAGGATGGAAAAAGAAAACCAATCGATCCTTGAAGTAGGAGGGCGCCTTAACGTGGATCGGGACCTCGGAATCCGGAAATGCACACTCTCAAAGACCGACGGGTCTCTAGCAACCCTTGAGTCTGGCGCCTGTGCGGAACACCGGGGGAACTCTGGAAAGCCGTGGAGAAGACGTGGGAAATCTGGGAAAGTCGCGGGAAACGTCGCGGGAAGTAGATTGGGATCTGGGACACCGTGCCGCACCTTGGTGAGGAGGAGGAGGAGGAGGAGGAAGGAGGAGGAGGAGAAGGGGGAGGGAGGGAGGATGAGGAAGGAGGAGGAAGGAGGAGGAGTATAAGTAGGAGTAGGAGTAGGGGTAGGAGTCAAGCTAGGCCAGCTCGAGCGAGTCAAGCATGGCATGCCCACTCCCACCCGCCCTCCCACAACATAAGAAGCAAAACTGGCACAACTGGGGGCCGAAGTCACACCGGCCAGCCGGTTTGGTACAGCTGATGCGGCCGCGATGCGGTTGCCGACGGGAACTGGCGAGCGCGTGTTGAATGCTGCGCACGCATTGCCAGACGAGTCGAGAATGGCCCGGTACACCGCAGGAAGCCAGAGGTGGCCGGAGGAAGCCCGACGGTCTGACAGGACACCCCAAAGCATTTTTGTGAAAAAGCATTGGGTTTTTGATGTTTTTATTTTGAAATGCTTGCAAACACACGGTGTTCGGTAGGATTCTGACATGAACGCGCGAGTGTGCTCTTTGTGGTATTTTTTGCACAGGATTCGCGGCCTGGGTGCATGACAGAGCATCGCGAGTGCACCGCGCGATGACGTGAAATCGCTGGATTTGACAGAATTCTTAAGATTCCTATGGTTATCCTATGATTTCAGCAAGAGAGCCCGGGCGGGAAATTTGTACAATTTTTGTGAAAAAAAACATTGGGTTTTTGATGTTTTTATGTTGAAATGCTTGCAAACACAAGGTGTTCGGTAGGATTCTGACATGAACGCGCGCGTGTGCTCTTTGTGGTATTTTTTGCAATGGATATCGCCGTGGACGACAGGACGTCCATGTCGAGAGGAAAAAATAAGAAACATGTTGATTTTGTATTGTTTTTTACAGGTTAGGATGGACCAAAACCCGAGCGGCCCGAGCTCTCCGGCCTGAGGGGGAGGGTAGGAGTATATTCGAATAAGGAATAAGGATCGGAGTAGGAGTAGGAAGAGAAGGAGGAGAAGGAGGAGAAGGAGGAGGAATGATGAGGAGGAGAAATTGTTTCCACCGCAGGCGCACACACCAATTCCATGTGTCTAGTCCGTTCTAAGCATCTCAGCGAGCTCTGGGCAACGCGCAGTCAGTCATGCAAAGGGCAGGGGAGGGGCAGCAGCAGAGGCAGGGCAAAGAGAAGCGGCGGCGGGCACTCTGCTCCGAGTGTACAGGACCCCTGGCGGGCGCGCGCCCCCCCAAGGCACGCCGTCCAAAAGGGGATCACACACTCGAGCATCCTTCCCACGCCACACTCACTCCTCGGCTGACCGAGGGCCCAACCCACAGCGCAGCAGGCAGAAGCAGACAAAAGGGGCACGCCCCAAAAGGAGAACCCAACACACAAACCGAGGGAACAGCAGACAGCAGGCCTCCACAGTGCCACGAACTTCGTCGGGAACCTGAGGGCGAGAGGGGAGCGCTCTCTCGCGCGGAGCGGCAGCCGGGGTGCCTCGAACTTCGTCGGGGACCTGAGGGCGACGGCGGGGCGCGGCAGAAGGGGGTGACCTCCTCCGCGCCAGACGCAACGGGTGTCTGGAGGCGCCACGGCTTGGCGTCGCGGGAAGGCCTGCCTACCCTACAGGAGCGACGCTCCATCGACGCCCGAGCGAACCAGACCGTTCCGCCCGTCAGAGAACCTGTAGCTCAAGGACAGCAAGAGCGGCGGGGCAGGCAAGAGAGGCGGGGCGGCCGCGGGGCGGGCGGCGGAGAGAGGCTGGGGGGCGGCGGCGCGGCAAGAGAGGCACTCTCTCTCACGAGCAGTCCACCGCAACTGACAGCATGCCTCTCCCAAGAGAATGCCCGAAGCGGCACCTCACCATCTTCGCCTGCAAGCGGAGAGGGTCACATGGAGCACAGAGCAGTGCCCCTAACCCAGGCGACAACGCGGGGCCCTGAATTAACCAAGAGACGAGACAGAGCGGAGGGAAAGCACAAAAGAAAAAAAAAAAAAAACCTCGGAAACCCAGTCAGCCAACCGAGAGACCCACCAGGGTCACATCTAACTCTGACAGCATCATGCGTGGACCTATACCTAGGGGGGGCACAGGGAAAAGGGTGGACAAAGAAGGGGGACACGGCCAACCCAGGAGGGGAGGGGCACGGCAGGAGGAGCAGGAGCGGCAGCAGCAGCATCATTCAACCGAAGCACACGCAACGCCTCGTTAAGCTTGGGGTGCCGACGGGGCAACTGCCGAAGCCTGGCTTTAATAAGAAATTCCCCCGGCTGGGCCGAGCCAGTCCTGCGAGCGTTATGCGCGGCCAGAAAACAATCAATTCGGGCGCGCCCCACTAGGTCACGTGACCGCCCCCACTGTGGCCCCAGACAACACAGAGTGAGGAGCCAATCCTCACCCGTCAGAGCTGCGGTCCAAGGCCTCAGAAGTCCGCCACGGGGGAATATGTCAATCAACCCAGCCTTCAACTTGGGGCACACGCGATAATGCCTCAGATCGTCGTCAGCCGCTTCCAGAGGACACCCAAACGCGCAGCCCACCACCGTGGTATGCAGACGACTGGAGGTACAGACTCCTCGGCAGAGCACTCTAAGGACCCCCGTGACGGGGTGCATCGCGCTGTCCATCTCAACTTTACGCATCCTCTGGACAAACACCTGAAAGTCAGCTACCGTAAAACGGCCGGGACCCACCCACTTGGACACCCTCTGAACCATAGTGCGGAGGGGAACAGTGGGGTCTCGGAGCCCTCTGAGCTTGCGCATCGCTTTCTTCTGAAGGGATTTCTTGGGGATGGGTCCCAGGGTCGGGATCGAGAAGTTGCCTACTTCAGTCACCGTGGCCCTGATCCAGGAAGACTTCCACCAGGGCCAGCTCAGGCGAGCAGGGAAACCGTCAACGACTCCATCTCATACTGGACAGCATTAATACTGGGGCAAGACATCAACACCCGTAACTTGATAGCCTTCGAAAAACAATCGATGTCCAAACATACTAAAGAGGCCCCCAACGATCGCATGCCCGTTAGCATCTCCCTTGAGAAGGCATGGCGGGGACCAGCAGCAATCACCTGTAGGGCCTCATTATACGCTTTCCGAAGAGCCGTGGTCACTGGACAGAGTTGTAACTGGTATGCCAAAATCGACATGCAATGCAAGTGGAAGAGGCGAATGGTCTGTGGAAGCCCCAGTCCAAGCCCACGAAGCCTCCGAAACGTCATCCAGAACTTGGGGATGGTGTTGCTCCATGCTCTGTCCAAAGCCCCAGGCCGGAGCCAGAATCCCAAGTATAAAACAGCGCGAACAAACCCGATGCGGTGGTACTCACTCCCCTTGGCTCGAAGGTGGGCAACTAACCTATCAGGATCAAGCGAGCCGATCACCAATACCTTACATTTGGGAATGTTCAGCCCAAGTCCCACGGCATGTTCCAATTTCCGAAGGAGCGAGAGCGTCGGCTGGAGGTCAGTCAGGATGTTGGGAAGGCAGAAAGAGAGATCATCCGCGTAGGCTCTGATCCGAGGGACATGGCCAGTGAGCTTGGCCCTCATCCAACGCAATACTGGGTTTAACGCATAAGCGAATAGAAGCATTGAAGCAGGGTCACCTTGCCGCACACTACGCCCACCGAAAACGCAATACCAGTAGTCCCAGGGAAGTCGATAACAGCCACACTGTCACGGTACAACTCACGAAAAAAACCACAAACCTCGCCAGAAACACCCATAGCCTCCAAGACCGCCAAGATCCAGGATACGATCAGAGAGGGGAACGCAGCCTTAAAGCCCGTGAAAAGAATGCCCGAGCGGTCCCCACCAGGAGATTGTTTTTTTATTCTGGCCGATAACGCTCGTTACCCGGGGGGGGGGGGGGGGCGTCCTCCCCTCCCCGGTGGGGGGCCCCTCGGGTAACGGTAACGCTTGGGCTGGGCGGGGTATGGCGAGGCAGGGGCGCTCTGCGATCGCCATAGTATGCGCGCGAGCAGCACTCTCTGCCTGAGAGCACCACAGTGGCTTGCGATTCGAGTACAAGCGCAAAGCCCGCCGCGCGTGCCTTTGTCGGACTCCGGAGGCCGTTTTTCGGGCGCCGTCGACGACGACGACGACGATTCGAGTACAAGCGCAAAGCCCGCAAGCACCAGCATCGCGCATGCGAGCGCCGCAATGGCCTGCGAGCGCCCACAGTGCGCCTGCGACCACCACACCACAGTGCGCATGCCTTCGGGCACCAGCACGTTGGAGGGGAAGACCGAGACCCCCCCCGCGCACGAGCGTTACCGTTACGGGGGGGGGGGGGGGGAGAGGCCCGGGCAACGAGCGTTACCCCCCAGAGGATAAAAAAACAATCTCCAGTAAGCATCTGACGAAGATCCCACCATTCAACCTCAACCACGTTGTCAAGGAGCCCACGTCGCGCTACCCCCCCACGCTGGATCGGGTCGATCACTGTAGGAGCAGCCCGCTGGAGGCCAACGGAGAACGCGCCACTCAGGAACTTCGCATCGGTATTCGCTAGCGCGAGAAGGCGAGTCTTATCAGGCGACCGAACAAGGACAGCGGGGTGCCCGTCGTCTTCGAGGTCGTTGGGCAGAAAGCACATCCTTCCTCGACGCATGCACGCCGAAACGGTACCCCCAGACGCCTGATACATCTCTTCATAAACAGCGAATAAAAACATCAGCAGCCCCCTCAGCTTTCCAGCACCCATACGGAATGCCATCCTCCCCAGGGGCCGAGTGATGCTTTAATCGGACACGCTCAATAAAATCGTCAACATCCAACTTCCAATGCGAGGGGTCCAACTGGATCGGCTGGGCATGGGCGAGGATTTCAAGCCAGATGGTCCGATCAGGTTCCTTGGCAGCAAAAACCGCCTGCCAATGGTCACGAAGGGCCTCGGCAGAGGCCGTCGGAGAAGGGCACGCCTGCCCAGAACTGTCCAGGATCCCAGAGAGCCCGTACCGCCGACGCATCTTGGACCAGGCTCGACGGAGGCGTTGCAAGCGGGCCATGGCCTTAGCCTTCGACTTCTCGTCACCCTCCCACTCGTCCACCGCCCGTTCCTCCGACCCATACCAAGCATCCTTCAGAGACTGCACCAACGCACCCAGGCCGGCTATATCCAAGCATCTCTCACGGTCTGATCAAAATACTGAAGCAACCGAGGATACGCACGGATCGCACGCACACACTGGTCGAACCTGCTCGTACGCCACCCACGGAAAGCCATCATAGCGAAGTGGAGCTTCTCACAATTCTCTTTCGGGGGCTTCATCCGAAGCCGAGCCTTGAACAGAGGGGCCATCTGCCAGAAAATCTCCTTCACCCGAGCCAATTTCTCCCGAGGGGTCAAATCCTGGTCGATTTCCATAATAGCGCTGGCACACAACTCATGGTAAACACAATGTCTGGAAATCCACTTAGGAATCTGGGTGGGCAACGCTGATGGCATTCTCAGAGCGACAGTAGCCACCACGGGGATGTGGTCGGACGAGGCGAAGGTCTTCACGGCATGTCCCAGGGTATTTACCGTCACCGCCAAATCATTCAAGACGGGGGCAGAGAGAGTAGCGGTCCAGACGGGCAACCCCACGGACTTCTCCCTGGAACACATGACGCCGTGTCGGATCTGGTTGGAAAAGCTCTGCCCAAGACCCACAAATAGACTGAAATGCTTCAGTGTGTCCCCTATCCCCTGCTAGCCACGTTCCGTCAGTCCGAAATCGCCCCTCCTCCACCTCCATAAAGTTCCAATCCCCTGCAATCAAGCACATAGTGCGCGCAGCCAAAAGAAGGAAAGCCTGAATCACACAAGTACCTGCGATACATCGCAACAGGATCCGAAGTGTTCGGCATATGAACGTTGACAATCACAAGGTCCCCACGACTTCCCTTCAGGTGCGAGGCGAGGACTCGGCCAGCAATCAAGGGGAACGGAGTGATCGATTCGAACTGCGAAGCCAGCTTACTCGATATAACGGTAACCATACCGCCCCCAGCCCTCGGATCGATCATCGAATGGTGAACAATTGCACTGCGACAGCGGTCATCCCGCTGTAACATCTCCACATCAGACACTGTGCCATGAGTCTC
>CAUYUJ010002499.1:46239-89079 GCA_963575745.1 Prorocentrum cordatum
CAATTATTGGTGTTGAAACTCCTCTATCCGCTCTGGCGCTGTCGTCTCGGCGCCGGCTGCATTTCCCTAGAAAGCGAAGCTCACGCTCAAGCTTTTCGGGGCTGCGCCGGAACCAACAACACTCCCGTCCGTATCCATTTTTGTTCAAGCCACTTCGACTCAATACGGACTCCAGGTTAGCTTTGCCGAGCAGCTTCTGGCCTCGGCGGCGGCTCTTGACGGTAGCCATGTCAAAGAAGACCGCTGTTGGCATCGACTTGGGCACCACTTACTCTTGTGTCGGAGTGTGGAAGAACGACGGCGTCGAGATCATCGCCAACGATCAGGGCAATCGCACCACGCCATCCTACGTTGCTTTCACCGACACCGAGCGCCTGATCGGTGACGCGGCCAAGAACCAGGTGGCCCGCAACCCAGAAAACACCGTCTTCGATGCGAAACGATTGATCGGTCGCAAGTTCGCAGACCCCATCGTGCAGGCCGACATCAAGTTATGGCCGTTCAAGGTCGAGGCAGGACAGGGCGACAAGCCGATGATCGTCGTGACGTCACAGGGCGAGGAGAAAAAGTTTCACCCTGAGGAGGTCTCTTCGATGATTCTGCTCAAGATGAAGGAGACTGCCGAGGCTTACCTGGGGGCCAAGTGTAACGATGCTGTTGTGACTGTTCCAGCCTACTTCAATGACTCCCAGCGCCAGGCCACCAAGGATGCAGGGACGATCTCCGGCATGAACGTTCTTCGAATTATCAACGAGCCCACCGCGGCGGCGATCGCGTACGGCCTGGACAAGAAGGGCAGCGGCGAGAAGAACATCCTCATCTACGACATGGGCGGGGGCACCTTCGACGTCTCTCTGCTGACAATCGAGGACGGCATCTTCGAGGTGAAGGCCACCGCTGGGGACACACATCTGGGGGGCGAGGACTTCGACAACCGCATCGTGGACTTCTGCATGCAAGACTTCAAGCGCAAGAATAGAGGCAAGGACCTCGCGGGCAACCAGCGCGCCATTCGTCGCCTGCGGACACAGTGCGAGCGCGCCAAGAGGACCCTTTCCTCTTCCACGCAGGCCACGATCGAGATTGACTCGCTCTTCGATGGTATCGACTTCTCCTGCTCGCTGTCGCGCGCCCGGTTTGAGGAGCTGAACATGGACTATTTCCGCAATTCTATGGGCCCCGTCGAGAAGTGCCTGCGCGACAGCGGCATCGACAAGCGGAACGTGCACGAGGTCGTTTTGGTTGGTGGATCTACGCGCATTCCGAAGGTGCAGGCCATGATCCAGGAGTTCTTCAACGGCAAGGAGCCTAACAAGTCTATCAACCCGGACGAGGCCGTGGCCTTTGGCGCCGCGGTGCAGGCGGCCATCCTCACCGGCGAGGGGTCCTCGCAGGTCCAGGATCTGCTGCTGCTCGACGTGACGCCCCTGTCGATGGGCCTGGAGACTGCTGGCGGAGTGATGACCAAGCTGATCGAGCGGAACACCACGATTCCTACCAAGAAGGGGCAGACCTTCACCACCTATGCCGACAACCAGCCAGGAGTGCTGATCCAGGTGTTCGAGGGGGAGCGCGCAATGACCAAGGACAACAATCTGTTGGGGAAGTTCCACCTCGACGGCATCCCGCCTGCCCCGCGGGGCGTGCCGCAGATCGAGGTGACGTTCGACATCGACGCGAACGGCATCCTCAACGTGTCCGCACAGGACAAGTCCACGGGTAAGTCCAACCAGATCACCATCACCAACGAGAAGGGGCGGCTGTCCCAGGCGGAGATCGACCGGATGGTGCAGGAGGCGGAGAAGTATCGCGCCGAGGACGAGAGCAATAAGGCAAAGATCGAGGCGAAGAACGGCCTGGAGAACTACTGCTTCACCATGCGGAACACCCTGCAGGAGGAGAAGCTCAAAGAGAAGTTCGAGGATGGAGACAAGGAGAAGATCGAGAAGGCGGTGCAGGATGCCCTTGACTGGCTGGACAAGAACCAGCTGGCCGAGAAGGATGAGTTTGAGGCCAAGCAGAAGGAGCTGGAGGGCATCGTCAACCCCATCATGATGAAGGTGTACCAGGCCGCCGGCGGTGGTGGAATGCCGGAGGGCGGCATGCCGGGCGGCGGGGCTGCCCCCGGCGGCGGCGCGGGGCCCACTGTGGAGGAGGTGGACTAAGCCTGGGGCGTTGACCGCCGCCGAAGCTTGTAATTCGTAATGCCCACACGGTTCTCCGAGCAGCCTGGCAGGCTGGGGTGCGCCATGCACCTTCTTGGCCCTGCCCGGCGAGTTCGGCTGAAGAGACGAGCTGCTTTTACCTTGCCTCGGTCACAGATGTTGGCCGGTCCCCAGCTGCCAGTCGGCCTCCCGACTGGCCATCGGGGTTTTGCGCGTGCGCGCGGAGCCGCAGGCCACAGACTCATAGACTGCGCTGCAGCAGGAGTGCTGCCAAGGCGAGCAAAACAACAAAATATCAACAACAATCATTTTACCAGAATGCTCAATGATTCGACCTGAGACGCCTACATTGAATCACCGCTGCCCCCCGCCTTTTGAAAACGCCCATGCGGCCAAACGTTGGTTCAAAATCTGGCCATGAGGCCAAGCTATTGGACTATGTGTTCCCCCAGCCGTTGTAGAACCCCTTGGGGGAACACTGGGGAGAGGAAAAGAAAGGAGGAGGAAAGGGAGGAGAAGGAGGAGGAGGAGGAGGAGGAGGAGGAGGAGGAGGAGGAGGAGGAGGAGGAGGAAGAGGAGGCCTCTTGAGGCAATTTTGAGGCCTCCTGGGGGCTTCCTAGAAGCCTTTTGAGGGGCTCTAAGGGGCCTGTTGGGTGACGATTAAGGAGACGATTAACAAACCAGTTTGCTCATCCCACTGCTATGTAAACAGGAGACAGCAACCGAAGACGAACCCCTTGGGCGGGTCGATGCCTGCCTCATGAGCCTCGGTATGTTTGGGGTTCGTCAGGCCACTCAGCCTTCGTATTCCTTGACGGGACCTCCCACCTCTGAATTTTGTTCAGGGCCTCTTTGCCAGCTGGGGTGGGTGATGCTCACATGCAGCAGCAAGGCCAGCTCCGAGTCGGCCACCTCCAGTTGGGGTCTTACTGCCAAGGCACCCCCACACCTACAACGTAAATTCGGACCATACATCGTCGCGGGATTGTGTTGCACATGTACTACCTCCCCCTGGACTTCAAACTGATGGGGCAGTGCGACTGGCTTCCACTGGGACTCGACTCGATGGAACTTCCCTGGTTGAGCCAGTCCCAAACCGAACACTTTCCATGCCAAATTTGGCAGTGCAGTCAGACCCACGAACCTTTTACTTTAGTTAAGCTGTATCCATAAGACTTCTCGAGCAGCTTCCCCTTACGCCATGGCTTACTGGCACAATGATTGTCACTCTCCTCCAGGGCAGCCAACGAATTGATTCTAGCTAGCTTGCGCTGTGCCAGCCAGGCCTTGAACTCAGCCTCTGCTAAGGACCGTAGTTCAGGTTCGTTGGGGCTAAGGTTTAGCTCAGCACCTGTATGAGCGAATGTGTCTGCTAAATCATTGCCCCTCGAGAGGTGGATAGCCTGTTTGCCAGCCAGCAGAGCATGGCACTCTAGGTTTTATTCGCAGTTGCTCCCTATCACCCGTCTGCCTACAGCTTCACTCCTTCTTCGAGCCCACCAGAATACCAGATGTCCAGAAGCAACGTTTCGTGCCGACCATCATGCACGACGTGGCAGTCTCTGTCGACCCATATTGGGCCCTGGGGGAGCTTCAGGGCTCACCAGAGGGCCGCAAGTTCAGCACGTTAATGCCCCCACACGCACCTGGACTGGTAACATCTGGATCATTTTCCTCGACCTGCTGCACCGACTGGGAAAAGTACACTCCCTAGCCTGCACGCGCTATCCGCGCGTCCGTGCTCGACACCGAGCCGTCCAGAAAGGCCGTCTTGCTGATGATGCGCTGGTGAGGCGGGACGGTGAGGTCGGGCAGCATGTCGGGGCCGTTCCAGTCCAGGTAGTCTGGCCACTGTTGGTCGCCCCAAGGCGGGGGCGGTGGCACGTCACGTACTCGGGAGCATGGCGCGCTCCCACAACTCCAGGTGCACCTCGTTGGCGATATTGTGTGCAGCTTCAGCCCGCAGCTTCTCGCTTTGCCTGATCCAGTGGTGGTCGGTGTCCAGCGTGTGCTTGCATTCCCAGACCGTATGGCCCATGGTCTCAGGCCAGCGTAAGGTACATCTCTTGCAGAGCCTATCACATATATATATATATATATATATTTATACCCTGCTGCTTTGTCCCATTAGGGCCCACCATCCGATATCATTGCTCCTCTCTCTTGTCTCTCCTGCTGAATAGTTTTCGTTCACAATCCTAGTCCCTTCTTTGGCCTCGCCTTCATTTTCGTTTGCTCCTCCCTTCCTCGCGGTCTCACTTTTTCCTGTCTCCCTCCTCTTCCCATTTTCCTGGCCGCGCCAAGCAAGGAAGGTGTATCCCCGAAAGGGGGTACGATCGAAGACGAAGAGGGCGGGTGTCGAGTCACACCTGAGCAACGAAGGGCGAACAGTCTCAAAATGATTGTTGTTGAGTTCCGATTACTAACCAATCATTGGTGTTGAACCTCCTCTATCCGCTCTGGCGCTCTCGTCTCGGCGCCGGCTGCACTTCCTTAGAAGGTGAAGCTCGCGCTCGAGCTTCTCGGAGCTGCGCCAGAACCAACAACACTCCCGTTCGTATCCATTCTTGTTCAAGCCACTTCGACTCAATACGGACTTCAGGTCAGCTTTGTCGAGCAGCTTCTGGCCTCGGCGGCGGCTCTTGACGGTAGCCATGTCAAAGAAGACCGCTGTTGGCATCGACTTGGGCACCACTTACTCTTGCGTCGGAGTGTGGAAGAACGACGGCGTCGAGATCATCGCCAACGATCAGGGCAATCGCACCACGCCGTCCTACGTTGCTTTCACCGACACCGAGCGCCTGATCGGTGACGCGGCCAAGAACCAGGTGGCCCGCAATCCAGAAAACACCGTCTTCGATGCGAAACGATTGATCGGTCGCAAGTTCGCAGATCCCATCGTACAGGCCGACATCAAGTTATGGCCGTTCAAGGTCGAGGCAGGACAGGGCGACAAGCCGATGATCGTCGTGACGTCACAGGGCGAGGAGAAAAAGTTTCACCCTGAGGAGGTCTCTTCGATGATTCTGCTCAAGATGAAGGAGACTGCCGAGGCTTACCTGGGGGCCAAGTGTAACGATGCTGTTGTGACTGTTCCAGCCTACTTCAATGACTCCCAGCGCCAGGCCACCAAGGATGCAGGGACGATCTCCGGCATGAACGTTCTTCGAATTATCAACGAGCCCACCGCGGCGGCGATCGCGTACGGCCTGGACAAGAAGGGCAGCGGCGAGAAGAACATCCTCATCTACGACATGGGTGGGGGCACCTTCGACGTCTCTCTGCTGACAATCGAGGACGGCATCTTCGAGGTGAAGGCCACCGCTGGGGACACACATCTGGGGGGCGAGGACTTCGACAACCGCATCGTGGACTTCTGCATGCAAGACTTCAAGCGCAAGAATAGAGGCAAGGACCTCGCGGGCAACCAGCGCGCCATTCGTCGCCTGCGGACACAGTGCGAGCGCGCCAAGAGGACCCTTTCCTCTTCCACGCAGGCCACGATCGAGATTGACTCGCTCTTCGATGGTATCGACTTCTCCTGCTCGCTGTCGCGCGCCCGGTTTGAGGAGCTGAACATGGACTATTTCCGCAATTCTATGGGCCCCGTCGAGAAGTGCCTGCGCGACAGCGGCATCGACAAGCGGAACGTGCACGAGGTCGTTTTGGTTGGTGGATCTACGCGCATTCCGAAGGTGCAGGCCATGATCCAGGAGTTCTTCAACGGCAAGGAGCCTAACAAGTCTATCAACCCGGACGAGGCCGTGGCCTTTGGCGCCGCGGTGCAGGCGGCCATCCTCACCGGCGAGGGGTCCTCGCAGGTCCAGGATCTGCTGCTGCTCGACGTGACGCCCCTGTCGATGGGCCTGGAGACTGCTGGCGGAGTGATGACCAAGCTGATCGAGCGGAACACCACGATTCCTACCAAGAAGGGGCAGACCTTCACCACCTATGCCGACAACCAGCCGGGAGTGCTTATCCAGGTGTTCGAGGGGGAGCGCGCAATGACCAAGGACAACAATCTGTTGGGGAAGTTCCACCTCGACGGCATCCCGCCTGCCCCGCGGGGCGTGCCGCAGATCGAGGTGACGTTCGACATCGACGCGAACGGCATCCTCAACGTGTCCGCACAGGACAAGTCCACGGGTAAGTCCAACCAGATCACCATCACCAACGAGAAGGGGCGCCTGTCCCAGGCGGAGATCGACCGGATGGTGCAGGAGGCGGAGAAGTATCGCGCCGAGGACGAGAGCAATAAGGCAAAGATCGAGGCGAAGAACGGCCTGGAGAACTATTGCTTCACCATGCGGAACACCCTGCAGGAGGAGAAGCTCAAAGAGAAGTTCGAGGATGGAGACAAGGAGAAGATCGAGAAGGCGGTGCAGGATGCCCTTGACTGGCTGGACAAGAACCAGCTGGCCGAGAAGGATGAGTTTGAGGCCAAGCAGAAGGAGCTGGAGGGCATCGTCAACCCCATCATGATGAAGGTGTACCAGGCTGCCGGCGGTGGTGGAATGCCGGAGGGCGGCATGCCGGGCGGCGGGGCTGCCCCTGGCGGCGGCGCGGGGCCCACTGTGGAGGAGGTGGACTAAGCCCGAGGCGTTGACCGCCGCCGAAGCTTGTAATTCGGAATGCCCACACGGTTCTCCGAGCAGCCTGGCAGGCTGGGGTGCGCCATGCACCTTCTTGGCCCTGCCCGGCGAGTTCGGCTGAATGCTTTTACCTTGCCTCGGTCACAGATGTTGGCCGGTCCCCAGCTGCCAGTCGGCCTCCTGACTGGCCATCGGGGTTTTGCGCGTGCGCGCGGGGCCGCAGGCCACAGACTCATAGACTTCGCTGCAGCACGAGTGCTGCCAAGGCGAGCAAAGCAACAAAATGACAACAACAGTCAGTTTACCATAATCCCCCCTCCCTTTTGGAGACGCTCATGCTGCCATACGCTGGGCCAGAGACTGGCCATGAGGCCAAGCTATTGGACTAAGTGCTCCCCCAGCCGTTGTGGAACCCCTTGGGCGAACACTGGGGAGAGGAAAAGAAAGGAGGAGGAAAGGGAGGAGAAGGAGAAGGAGGAGGAGGAGGAGAAGGAGGAGGAAGAGGAGGCTTCTTGAGACAATTTTGAGGCCTCCTGGGGGCTTCCTAGGAGCCTTTTGGGGGGCTCTAAGGGGCCTGTTGGGTGACGATTAAGGAGACGATTAACAAACCAGTTTGCTCATCTCACTGCTATGCAAACAGGAGACAGCAACCGAAGACGAACCCCTTGGGCGGGTCGCTGCCTGCCTCATGAGCCTCGGTATGTTTGGGGTTCGTCAGGCCACTCAGCCTTCTTATTCCTTGACGGGACCTCCCACCTCTGAATTTTGTTCGGGGCCTCTTTGCCAGCTGGGGTGGGTGATGCTCACATGCAGCAGCAAGGCCAGCTCCGAGTCGGCCACCTCCAGTGGGGGTCTTACTGCCAAGGCACCCACACCTACAACATGAGTTCTGACCATACGTAGTTGCGGGATTATGTGGCACATGTACTACCTCCCCCTGGACCCATATCGGGCCCTGGGGGAGCTTCAGGGCTTACCAGAGGGCCGCACGTTCAGCACATTAATGCCCCCACACGCACCTGGACTGGTAACATCTGGATCATTTTCCTCGACCTGCTGCACCGACTGGGAAACTTACACTCCCTAGCCTGCACGCGCTATCTGCGCGTCCGTGCTCGAGACCGAGCCGTCCAGAAAGGCCATCTTGCTGATGATGCGCTGGTGAGGCGGGACGGTGAGGTCGGGCAGCATGTCGGGGCCGTTCCAGTTCAGGTAGTCCGGCCACTGTTGGTCGCCCCAAGGCGGGGGCAGTGGCACGTCACGTACTCGGGAGCATGGCACGCTCCCACAACTCCAGGTGCACCTCGTTGGCGATATCGTGTGCAGCTTCAGCCCGCAGCTTCTCGCTTTGCCTGATCCAGTGGTGGTCGGTGTCCAGCGTGTGCTTGCATTCCCAGACGGTATGGCCCATGGTCTCAGGCCAGCGTAAGGTACATCTCTTGCAGAGCCATCATCACATATATATATATATATATACATATATATACCCTGCTGCTTTGTCCCATTAGGGCCCACCCTCCGATATTGTTGCTCCTCTCTCTTGTCTCTTCTGCTGCATAATAGTCGTTCACAATCCTAGCCCCTTCTTTGGCCTCGCCTGCGTTTTCGTTTCCTCCTCCCTCGCGGTCTCACTTTTTCCTGTCTCCCTCCTCTTCCTATTTACGGGCCGCGCCAAGCAAGGAAGGTGTACCCCCGAAAGGGGGTACGATCGAAGACGAAGAGGGCGGGTGTCGAGTGACACCTGAGCAACGAAGGGCGAACAGTCTTAAAATGATGGATGTTGAATTCTGATTACTAACCAATTATTGGTGTTGAACCTCTATCCGCTCTGGCGCTGTCGTCTCGGCGCCGGCTGCATTTCCTCAGAAAGCGAAGCTCACGCTCGAGCTTTTCGGAGCTGCGCCGGAACCAACAACACTCCCGTCCGTATCCATTTTTGTTCAAGCCACTTCGACTCAATACGGACTCCAGGTTAGCTTTGCCGAGCAGCTTCTGGCCTCGGCGGCGGCTCTTGACGGTAGCCATGTCAAAGAAGACCGCTGTTGGCATCGACTTGGGCACCACTTACTCTTGTGTCGGAGTGTGGAAGAACGACGGCGTCGAGATCATCGCCAACGATCAGGGCAATCGCACCACGCCATCCTACGTTGCTTTCACCGACACCGAGCGCCTGATCGGTGACGCGGCCAAGAACCAGGTGGCCCGCAACCCAGAAAACACCGTCTTCGATGCGAAACGATTGATCGGTCGCAAGTTCGCAGACCCCATCGTGCAGGCCGACATCAAGTTATGGCCGTTCAAGGTCGAGGCAGGACAGGGCGACAAGCCGATGATCGTCGTGACGTCACAGGGCGAGGAGAAAAAGTTTCACCCTGAGGAGGTCTCTTCGATGATTCTGCTCAAGATGAAGGAGACTGCCGAGGCTTACCTGGGGGCCAAGTGTAACGATGCTGTTGTGACTGTTTCCAGCCTACTTCAATGACTCCAGCGCCAGGCCACCAAGGATGCAGGACGATCTCCGGCATGAACGTTCTTCGAATTATCAACGAGCCCACCGCGGCGCGATCGCGTACGGCCTGGACAAGAAGGGCAGCGGCGAGAAGAACATCCTCATCTACGACATGGGCGGGGGCACCTTCGACGTCTCTCTGCTGACAATCGAGGACGGCATCTTCGAGGTGAAGGCCACCGCTGGGGACACACATCTGGGGGGCGAGGACTTCGACAACCGCATCGTGGACTTCTGCATGCAAGACTTCAAGCGCAAGAATAGAGGCAAGGACCTCGCGGGCAACCAGCGCGCCATTCGTCGCCTGCGGACACAGTGCGAGCGCGCCAAGAGGACCCTTTCCTCTTCCACGCAGGCCACGATCGAGATTGACTCGCTCTTCGATGGTATCGACTTCTCCTGCTCGCTGTCGCGCGCCCGGTTTGAGGAGCTGAACATGGACTATTTCCGCAATTCTATGGGCCCCGTCGAGAAGTGCCTGCGCGACAGCGGCATCGACAAGCGGAACGTGCACGAGGTCGTTTTGGTTGGTGGATCTACGCGCATTCCGAAGGTGCAGGCCATGATCCAGGAGTTCTTCAACGGCAAGGAGCCTAACAAGTCTATCAACCCGGACGAGGCCGTGGCCTTTGGCGCCGCGGTGCAGGCGGCCATCCTCACCGGCGAGGGGTCCTCGCAGGTCCAGGATCTGCTGCTGCTCGACGTGACGCCCCTGTCGATGGGCCTGGAGACTGCTGGCGGAGTGATGACCAAGCTGATCGAGCGGAACACCACGATTCCTACCAAGAAGGGGCAGACCTTCACCACCTATGCCGACAACCAGCCGGGAGTGCTTATCCAGGTGTTCGAGGGGGAGCGCGCAATGACCAAGGACAACAATCTGTTGGGGAAGTTCCACCTCGACGGCATCCCGCCTGCCCCGCGGGGCGTGCCGCAGATCGAGGTGACGTTCGACATCGACGCGAACGGCATCCTCAACGTGTCCGCACAGGACAAGTCCACGGGTAAGTCCAACCAGATCACCATCACCAACGAGAAGGGGCGCCTGTCCCAGGCGGAGATCGACCGGATGGTGCAGGAGGCGGAGAAGTATCGCGCCGAGGACGAGAGCAATAAGGCAAAGATCGAGGCGAAGAACGGCCTCGAGAACTACTGCTTCACCATGCGGAACACCCTGCAGGAGGAGAAGCTCAAAGAGAAGTTCGAGGATGGAGACAAGGAGAAGATCGAGAAGGCGGTGCAGGATGCCCTTGACTGGCTGGACAAGAACCAGCTGGCCGAGAAGGATGAGTTTGAGGCCAAGCAGAAGGAGCTGGAGGGCATCGTCAACCCCATCATGATGAAGGTGTACCAGGCCGCCGGCGGTGGTGGAATGCCGGAGGGCGGCATGCCGGGCGGCGGGGCTGCCCCCGGCGGCGGCGCGGGGCCCACTGTGGAGGAGGTGGACTAAGCCCGAGGCGTTGACCGCCGCCGAAGCCTTGTAATTCGGAATGCCCACACGGTTCTCCGAGCAGCCTGGCAGGCTGGGGTGCGCCATGCACCTTCTTGGCCCTGCCCGGCGAGTTCGGCTGAATGCTTTTACCTTGCCTCGGTCACAGATGTTGGCCGGTCCCCAGCTGCCAGTCGGCCTCCTGACTGGCCATCGGGGTTTTGCGCGTGCGCGCGGGGCCGCAGGCCACAGACTCATAGACTTCGCTGCAGCACGAGTGCTGCCAAGGCGAGCAAAGCAACAAAATGACAACAACAGTCAGTTTACCATAATCCCCCCTCCCTTTTGGAGACGCTCATGCTGCCATACGCTGGGCCAGAAGACTGGCCATGAGGCCAAGCTATTGGACTAAGTGCTCCCCCAGCCGTTGTGGAACCCCTTGGGCGAACACTGGGGAGAGGAAAAGAAAGGAGGAGGAAAGGGAGGAGAAGGAGAAGGAGGAGGAGGAGGAGAAGGAGGAGGAAGAGGAGGCTTCTTGAGACAATTTTGAGGCCTCCTGGGGGCTTCCTAGGAGCCTTTTGGGGGGCTCTAAGGGGCCTGTTGGGTGACGATTAAGGAGACGATTAACAAACCAGTTTGCTCATCTCACTGCTATGCAAACAGGAGACAGCAACCGAAGACGAACCCCTTGGGCGGGTCGCTGCCTGCCTCATGAGCCTCGGTATGTTTGGGGTTCGTCAGGCCACTCAGCCTTCTTATTCCTTGACGGGACCTCCCACCTCTGAATTTTGTTCGGGGCCTCTTTGCCAGCTGGGGTGGGTGATGCTCACATGCAGCAGCAAGGCCAGCTCCGAGTCGGCCACCTCCAGTGGGGGTCTTACTGCCAAGGCACCCACACCTACAACATGAGTTCTGACCATACGTAGTTGCGGGATTATGTGGCACATGTACTACCTCCCCCTGGACCCATATCGGGCCCTGGGGGAGCTTCAGGGCTCACCAGAGGGCCGCAAGTTCAGCACATTAATGCCCCCACACGCACCTGGACTGGTAACATCTGGATCATTTTCCTCGACCTGCTGCACCGACTGGGAAACTTACACTCCCTAGCCTGCACGCGCTATCTGCGCGTCCGTGCTCGAGACCGAGCCGTCCAGAAAGGCCATCTTGCTGATGATGCGCTGGTGAGGCGGGACGGTGAGGTCGGGCAGCATGTCGGGGCCGTTCCAGTTCAGGTAGTCCGGCCACTGTTGGTCGCCCCAAGGCGGGGGCAGTGGCACGTCACGTACTCGGGAGCATGGCACGCTCCCACAACTCCAGGTGCACCTCGTTGGCGATATCGTGTGCAGCTTCAGCCCGCAGCTTCTCGCTTTGCCTGATCCAGTGGTGGTCGGTGTCCAGCGTGTGCTTGCATTCCCAGACGGTATGGCCCATGGTCTCAGGCCAGCGTAAGGTACATCTCTTGCAGAGCCCATCACACATATATATATATATATATATATATACCCTGCTGCTTTGTCCCATTAGGGCCCACCCTCCGATATTGTTGCTCCTCTCTCTTGTCTCTTCTGCTGCATAATAGTCGTTCACAATCCTAGCCCCTTCTTTGGCCTCGCCTGCGTTTTCGTTTCCTCCTCCCTCGCGGTCTCACTTTTTCCTGTCTCCCTCCTCTTCCTATTTTACGGGCCGCGCCAAGCAAGGAAGGTGTACCCCCGAAAGGGGGTACGATCGAAGACGAAGAGGGCGGGTGTCGAGTGACACCTGAGCAACGAAGGGCGAACAGTCTTAAAATGATGGATGTTGAATTCTGATTACTAACCAATTATTGGTGTTGAACCTCCTCTATCCGCTCTGGCGCTGTCGTCTCGGCGCCGGCTGCATTTCCCTAGAAAGCGAAGCTCACGCTCGAGCTTTTCGGAGCCGCCGAACCAACAACACTCCCGTCCGTATCCATTTTTGTTCAAGCCACTTCGACTTACGGGCACAGCACTTACTCATTTGTGTCGGAGTGTGGAAGAACGACGGCGTCGAGATCATCGCCAACGATCAGGGCAATCGCACCACGCCATCCTACGTTGCTTTCACCGACACCGAGCGCCTGATCGGTGACGCGGCCAAGAACCAGGTGGCCCGCAACCCAGAAAACACCGTCTTCGATGCGAAACGATTGATCGGTCGCAAGTTCGCAGACCCCATCGTGCAGGCCGACATCAAGTTATGGCCGTTCAAGGTCGAGGCAGGACAGGGCGACAAGCCGATGATCGTCGTGACGTCACAGGGCGAGGAGAAAAAGTTTCACCCTGAGGAGGTCTCTTCGATGATTCTGCTCAAGATGAAGGAGACTGCCGAGGCTTACCTGGGGGCCAAGTGTAACGATGCTGTTGTGACTGTTCCAGCCTACTTCAATGACTCCCAGCGCCAGGCCACCAAGGATGCAGGGACGATCTCCGGCATGAACGTTCTTCGAATTATCAACGAGCCCACCGCGGCGGCGATCGCGTACGGCCTGGACAAGAAGGGCAGCGGCGAGAAGAACATCCTCATCTACGACATGGGCGGGGGCACCTTCGACGTCTCTCTGCTGACAATCGAGGACGGCATCTTCGAGGTGAAGGCCACCGCTGGGGACACACATCTGGGGGGCGAGGACTTCGACAACCGCATCGTGGACTTCTGCATGCAAGACTTCAAGCGCAAGAATAGAGGCAAGGACCTCGCGGGCAACCAGCGCGCCATTCGTCGCCTGCGGACACAGTGCGAGCGCGCCAAGAGGACCCTTTCCTCTTCCACGCAGGCCACGATCGAGATTGACTCGCTCTTCGATGGTATCGACTTCTCCTGCTCGCTGTCGCGCGCCCGGTTTGAGGAGCTGAACATGGACTATTTCCGCAATTCTATGGGCCCCGTCGAGAAGTGCCTGCGCGACAGCGGCATCGACAAGCGGAACGTGCACGAGGTCGTTTTGGTTGGTGGATCTACGCGCATTCCGAAGGTGCAGGCCATGATCCAGGAGTTCTTCAACGGCAAGGAGCCTAACAAGTCTATCAACCCGGACGAGGCCGTGGCCTTTGGCGCCGCGGTGCAGGCGGCCATCCTCACCGGCGAGGGGTCCTCGCAGGTCCAGGATCTGCTGCTGCTCGACGTGACGCCCCTGTCGATGGGCCTGGAGACTGCTGGCGGAGTGATGACCAAGCTGATCGAGCGGAACACCACGATTCCTACCAAGAAGGGGCAGACCTTCACCACCTATGCCGACAACCAGCCGGGAGTGCTTATCCAGGTGTTCGAGGGGGAGCGCGCAATGACCAAGGACAACAATCTGTTGGGGAAGTTCCACCTCGACGGCATCCCGCCTGCCCCGCGGGGCGTGCCGCAGATCGAGGTGACGTTCGACATCGACGCGAACGGCATCCTCAACGTGTCCGCACAGGACAAGTCCACGGGTAAGTCCAACCAGATCACCATCACCAACGAGAAGGGGCGCCTGTCCCAGGCGGAGATCGACCGGATGGTGCAGGAGGCGGAGAAGTATCGCGCCGAGGACGAGAGCAATAAGGCAAAGATCGAGGCGAAGAACGGCCTGGAGAACTACTGCTTCACCATGCGGAACACCCTGCAGGAGGAGAAGCTCAAAGAGAAGTTCGAGGATGGAGACAAGGAGAAGATCGAGAAGGCGGTGCAGGATGCCCTTGACTGGCTGGACAAGAACCAGCTGGCCGAGAAGGATGAGTTTGAGGCCAAGCAGAAGGAGCTGGAGGGCATCGTCAACCCCATCATGATGAAGGTGTACCAGGCCGCCGGCGGTGGTGGAATGCCGGAGGGCGGCATGCCGGGCGGCGGGGCTGCCCCCGGCGGCGGCGCGGGGCCCACTGTGGAGGAGGTAGACTAAGCCCGGGGCGTTGACCGCCGCCGAAGCTTGTAATTCGGAATGCCCACACGGTTCTCCGAGCAGCCTGGCAGGCTGGGGTGCGCCATGCACCTTCTTGGCCCTGCCCGGCGAGTTCGGCTGAAGAGACGAGGTGCTTCTACCTTGCCTCGGTCACAGATGTTGGCCGGTCCCCAGCTGCCAGTCGGCCTCCCGACTGGCCATCGGGGTTTTGCGCGTGCGCGCGGAGCCGCAGGCCACAGACTCATAGACTTCGCTGCAGCACGAGTACTGCCAAGGCGAGCAAATCAACAAAATGACAACAACAGTCAGTTTACCATAATCCCTCCTCCCTTTTGGAAAGGCTCATGCTGCCATACGCTGGGCCAGAGTCTGGCCATGAGGCCAAGCTATTGGACTAAGTGCTCCCCCAGCCGTTGTGGAACCCCTTGGGCGAACACTGGGGAGAGGGAAAGAAAGGAGGAGGAAAGGGAGGAGGAGGAGGAGGAGGAGGAGGAGGAGGAGGAGGAGGAGGAGGAGGAGGCCTCTTGAGACAATTTTGAGGCCTCCTGGGGGCTTCCTAGGAGCCTGTTGGGGGGCTCGAAGGGGCCTGTTGGGTGACGATTAAGGAGACGATTCACAAACCAGTTTGCTCATCTCACTGCTATGTAAACAGGAAACAGCAACCGAAGACGAACCCCTTGTGCCGGTCGTTGCCTGCCTCCTGAGCCTCGGTATGTTTGGGGTTCGTCAGGCCACTCAGCCTTCTTATTCCTTGACGGGACCTCCCACCTCTGAATTTTGTTCGGGGCCTCTTTGCCAGCTGGGGTGGGTGATGCTCACATGCAGCAGCAAGGCCAGCTCCGAGTCGGCCACCTCCAGTGGGGGTCTTACTGCCAAGGCACCCACACCTACAACATGAGTTCTGACCATACATAGTTGCGGGATTATGTGGCACATGTACTACCTCCCCCTGGACCCATATCGGGCCCTGGGGGAGCTTCAGGGCTCACCAGAGGGCCGCAAGTTCAGCACATTAATGCCCCCACACGCACCTGGACTGGTAACATCTGGATCATTTTCCTCGACCTGCTGCACCGACTGGGAAACTCACACTCCCTAGCCTGCACGCGCTATCTGCGCGTCCGTGCTCGAGACCGAGCCGTCCAGAAAGGCCATCTTGCTGATGATGCGCTGGTGAGGCGGGACGGTGAGGTCGGGCAGCATGTCGGGGCCGTTCCAGTTCAGGTAGTCCGGCCACTGTTGGTCGCCCCAAGGCGGGGGCGGTGGCACGTCACGTACTCGGGAGCATGGCACGCTCCCACAACTCCAGGTGCACCTCGTTGGCGATATCGTGTGCAGCTTCAGCCCGCAGCTTCTCGCTTTGCCTGATCCAGTGGTGGTCGGTGTCCAGCGTGTGCTTGCATTCCCAGACGGTATGGCCCATGGTCTCAGGCCAGCGTAAGGTACATCTCTTGCAGAGCCTATCACATATATATATATATATATATATATACCCTGCTGCTTTGTCCCATTAGGGCCCACCCTCCGATATTGTTGCTCCTCTCTCTTGTCTCTTCTGCTGCATAATAGTCGTTCACAATCCTAGCCCCTTCTTTGGCCTCGCCTGCGTTTTCGTTTCCTCCTCCCTCGCGGTCTCACTTTTTCCTGTCTCCCTCCTCTTCCTATTTTACGGGCCGCGCCAAGCAAGGAAGGTGTACCCCCGAAAGGGGGTACGATCGAAGACGAAGAGGGCGGGTGTCGAGTGACACCTGAGCAAAGAAGGGCGAACAGTCTTAAAATGATGGATGTTGAATTCTGATTTCTAACCAATTATTGGTGTTGAACCTCCTCTATCCGCTCTGGCGCTGTCGTCTCGGCGCCGGCTGCATTTCCCTAGAACGCGAAGCTCACGCTCGAGCTTTTCGGAGCTGCGCGGGAACCAACAACACTCCCGTCCGTATCCATTTTTGCTCAAGCCACTTCGACTCAATACGGACTCCAGGTTAGCTTTGCCGAGCAGCTTCTGGCCTCGGCGGCGGCTCTTGACGGTAGCCATGTCAAAGAAGACCGCTGTTGGCATCGACTTGGGCACCACTTACTCTTGTGTCGGAGTGTGGAAGAACGACGGCGTCGAGATCATCGCCAACGATCAGGGCAATCGCACCACGCCATCCTACGTTGCTTTCACCGACACCGAGCGCCTGATCGGTGACGCGGCCAAGAACCAGGTGGCCCGCAACCCAGAAAACACCGTCTTCGATGCGAAACGATTGATCGGTCGCAAGTTCGCAGACCCCATCGTGCAGGCCGACATCAAGTTATGGCCGTTCAAGGTCGAGGCAGGACAGGGCGACAAGCCGATGATCGTCGTGACGTCACAGGGCGAGGAGAAAAAGTTTCACCCTGAGGAGGTCTCTTCGATGATTCTGCTCAAGATGAAGGAGACTGCCGAGGCTTACCTGGGGGCCAAGTGTAACGATGCTGTTGTGACTGTTCCAGCCTACTTCAATGACTCCCAGCGCCAGGCCACCAAGGATGCAGGGACGATCTCCGGCATGAACGTTCTTCGAATTATCAACGAGCCCACCGCGGCGGCGATCGCTTACGGCCTGGACAAGAAGGGCAGCGGCGAGAAGAACATCCTCATCTACGACATGGGCGGGGGCACCTTCGACGTCTCTCTGCTGACAATCGAGGACGGCATCTTCGAGGTGAAGGCCACCGCTGGGGACACACATCTGGGGGGCGAGGACTTCGACAACCGCATCGTGGACTTCTGCATGCAAGACTTCAAGCGCAAGAATAGAGGCAAGGACCTCGCGGGCAACCAGCGCGCCATTCGTCGCCTGCGGACACAGTGCGAGCGCGCCAAGAGGACCCTTTCCTCTTCCACGCAGGCCACGATCGAGATTGACTCGCTCTTCGATGGTATCGACTTCTCCTGCTCGCTGTCGCGCGCCCGGTTTGAGGAGCTGAACATGGACTATTTCCGCAATTCTATGGGCCCCGTCGAGAAGTGCCTGCGCGACAGCGGCATCGACAAGCGGAACGTGCACGAGGTCGTTTTGGTTGGTGGATCTACGCGCATTCCGAAGGTGCAGGCCATGATCCAGGAGTTCTTCAACGGCAAGGAGCCTAACAAGTCTATCAACCCGGACGAGGCCGTGGCCTTTGGCGCCGCGGTGCAGGCGGCCATCCTCACCGGCGAGGGGTCCTCGCAGGTCCAGGATCTGCTGCTGCTCGACGTGACGCCCCTGTCGATGGGCCTGGAGACTGCTGGCGGAGTGATGACCAAGCTGATCGAGCGGAACACCACGATTCCTACCAAGAAGGGGCAGACCTTCACCACCTATGCCGATGCCCAAGCGCAATGATCTGTTGGGGAAGTTCCACCTCGACCACGAGACGTTCGAGGCGAACGGCATCCTCAACGTGTCCGCACAGGACAAGTCCACGGGTAAGTCCAACCAGATCACCATCACCAACGAGAAGGGGCGGTCCCAGGCGGAGATCGACCGGATGGTGCAGGAGGCGGAGAAGTATCGCGCCGAGGACGAGAGCAATAAGGCAAAGATCGAGGCGAAGAACGGCCTGGAGAACTACTGCTTCACCATGCGGAACACCCTGCAGGAGGAGAAGCTCAAAGAGAAGTTCGAGGATGGAGACAAGGAGAAGATCGAGAAGGCGGTGCAGGATGCCCTTGACTGGCTGGACAAGAACCAGCTGGCCGAGAAGGATGAGTTTGAGGCCAAGCAGAAGGAGCTGGAGGGCATCGTCAACCCCATCATGATGAAGGTGTACCAGGCCGCCGGCGGTGGTGGAATGCCGGAGGGCGGCATGCCGGGCGGCGGGGCTGCCCCCGGCGGCGGCGCGGGGCCCACTGTGGAGGAGGTGGACTAAGCCCGGGGCGTTGACCGCCGCCGAAGCTTGTAATTCGGAATGCCCACACGGTTCTCCGAGCAGCCTGGCAGGCTGGGGTGCGCCATGCACCTTCTTGGCCCTGCCCGGTGAGTTCGGCTGAAGAGACGAGCTGCTTTTACCTTGCCTCGGTCACAGATGTTGGCCGGTCCCCAGCTGCCAGTCGGCCTCCCGACTGGCCATCGGGGTTTTGCGCGTGCGCGCGGAGCCGCAGGCCACAGACTCATAGACTGCGCTGCAGCAGGAGTGCTGCCAAGGCGAGCAAAACATCAAAATATCAACAGTTATCATTTTACCAGAATGCTCAATGATTCGACCTGAGACGCCTACTTTGAATCACCGCTGCCCCCCGCCTTTTGAAAACGCCCATGCGGCCAAACGTTGGTTCAAAATCTGGCCATGAGGCCAAGCTATTGGACTATGTGTTCCCCCAGCCGTTGTAGAACCCCTTGGGGGAACACTGGGGAGAGGAAAAGAAAGGAGGAGGAGGAGGAGGAGGAGGAAGAGGAGGAGGAGTAGGAGGAGGAGGAGGACGAGGAGGAGGAGGAGAAGGAGGAGGAGGAGTAGGAGGAGGAAAAGGATGAGGAGGAGGAGGAGAAGGAGGAGGAGAAGGGGGAAAGGGAAGAAAGGGAGGAGAAGGCGACCCAGAGGTTTTCTAAGTGGCTAGCGGGTTGGGCTGAGACCCCACTGGGAGTTCTGTAGAAAAGAATGAGACCCACTACAGAGATTTGGCACGCCGTGCACCTCTGTGGTGAATCACCAGGGGGCGGCGGATCGAAGACGCCTACGGCGACTCACCGCCGCCCCCTGCCTTGTAGGATACGCCTATGTGGCCAAACGTTCAGGGCAAGTTTGGCCACGCTATGGGACTATGCGCTCCCCCAGCCGTCGTGGAAGCCCTTCGGGGAACACGTGGGAATGGAAAAGGAGGATGAGGAGAGGTAGGAACAATAATGATGAGGAGAAGGATGAGGAGACTTCTTCGGAGCTTCTTGTGTCACTCTTGGGGCCTCCTGGGAGCTTCCTGGGGACCTCTTGGAGGCCTCTTGGGAGCCTTTGGGGGCTTCTTGGGGGCCTTGGCCCGTCTTAGGGCGTTTCTGGACCGTCTGACGCCGTCGGGAGCCTTCTCGGGGGCCTCTCTGGACCGTCTTGGGGGGCCCAATGCCATCTTGCGCGTCTTGGAGGCTTCTTGGGCCGTCTTGGGGGCCTCTTGGGCCGTCTTGGGGGCCTCTTGGGCTGCTAGGCGGGCCATCTTGGAGGCCTCTTGAGCGATCTTGGGGGGCTCTTGGGCCTTCTGGGGCCGTCGGAAGGCCGAAAAGAAGCAACTTCCAAGATTCTTTAAACAATTGAGGAAAGTCAATGGTCTTCACCTCTTCGGGCTTCCCTGGAGGACCTCTTGGAGACCTTTGGGCCGTCTTGCAGGCCTCTTGGATGCTTCTGGGGCCGTCTTGGGCTCTCTTGGGCCATCTGAGCTGTCTTGGAGGCACCTTCGGACCATCCTGGAAGCCATCTTGGGCCTCTCTTGAGCTCTCTTGGGGCCACCCTGCCCGTCGGGGAGGCCCTATTGGCGGTCCTGGAGGCCATCTTGAGCGGAAACGCCGACGGCAGATGCCGCCGGGCAAGCTCTCTGGGTGGCCGACGCCCTGTGCCGAAGCCTCAGGGGGAGTATAACAAAAAACAGAAAAAAAAACGTACACCTTAGGCGATGCTTAAGAAAATCCAAGTTTTCGGCCAGAGTCTCGATTATTCTTAACGTTTCAATGTAAATCCTAAGATTGTAATGAAAATGTTGGGTTTTTATTCAAGTTCTGAGACTATGAATTTCTTAACCCATGATTTCTTAAGCATTTCGCAGGGTGTAAAAAGAACCGGAGAAAAAACCTAATACCACCTGACATTTGGCACGCCGGGCATCCCTGTGGCAAGACCGCAGGGGTCGGTGGATCGAAGACGCCTGCGGCGAATCACCGCCGCCCCCCGCCCTCTAGAATCGCCCATGTGGCCGAGCGTTGCGGCAAACTCTCTGCCAAGGTATCGGGCCATGTGTTCCCCCAACCGTTGTGGAAACCCTTCGGGGAACACTGGGGGGCGGATGGCGGGGAAGATCAAGAGGAGGCGGAGGAGAAGGTGGAGGAGGAGGAGGAGGAGGAGGAGGAGGAGGAGGAGGAGGAGGAGGAGAAGGAGGCATCTTGGGAGCCTCTGGTGACATTCTTGGGGTCTCCTGGGAGCTTCCTGGGAGCCTCTTGCACCTTTGGGGGCTTCTCGGGGGCCGGGGGCCTCTTTGGCCGTTTTGGTGGGCTCCTGGCCCGTCTGTCGGAAGCCGTCTTGGGGGCCTCTCTGGGCTGACTTGGGCCTTTCTTGGGGTGCTCCAGGGCCGTCTGGGAGGCCATCTTGAGCGTCTTGGAGGCTTCTTGGGCCGTCTTGGGGGCCTCTTGGGGCCGTTTTGGGCCTCTTGGGCGATCTTTGGGGGCACCTGGGTCGTCTCGGGCAGTCGGAACGCCGAAAAACAGCAAATGCCACAATCCTTCAAAAACTGATGGAACATCAATGATTTTGGCTTGTTCGGGCCTTGCTGGAGGCCCTCTTGGAGGCCTCTTGGGTCGTCTTGGGCCATCTCAAGGCCATTTTGACGCCGTCGGAAGCAGTTTTGGGGTCGACTTGGGGCTTTCTTGGGGTGCTCCTGGGCCGTCTGGGAGGCCATCTTAAGCGTCTTGGAGGCTTCTTGGGCCGTCTTGGGGGCCTCTTGGGGCCGTCTTGGGGGCCCCTTGGGCCGTTCTGGGGCCATCTTGTTGGCCTCTTGGGCGATCTTTGGGCGGTCTTTCGGGGCTCTTGGGCCGTCTCGGGCCGTTGGAAGGCCGAAAAGAAGCAACATTCTTCAAAACCCGCAGGAAACTCAGTGTTTTTGGCTTTTTTTCTGGCCTTCCTGGAGGCCCTCTTGGAGGCCTCTTGGGCCGTCATCTTGGTGGGCTCCTGGCCCGTCTGACGCCGTCGGAAGCCGTATTGGAGCCCTCTCTGGGCCGTCTTGGGGCCCTGTTGGGCCGCTTCAGGGCCGCCTTCGAGGCCATCGTGGGCGTCTTGGAGGCCTCTTGGGCCATCTTGGAGGCATCTTGGGGCCATCTTAGGGCCTTTTGGGCTGTCTTCGGGCCATCTTGGAGGCCTCTTGGACGATCTTGGGGCGACCTTGGGGGCCCTTTGGGCCGTCTTGGGCCGACGGAAAGCCCAAAACGCGCAAATGCCAAAATCCCCCCCAAAAACCCAAGGGAAATCAATGATTTTTTGCCTCTTCGGGGCCTCCTGGAGGACCTCTTGGAGGCCTCTTGGGCGCATTGGAGGCCTCTTGGGGGCCTCTTGGCCCATCTTGGAGGCATCTTGGGGCCATCTTGGCCGTCTTGGAGGGCATCTTGGGCCGTCTTGGAGGCATCTTGGAGCCATCTTACCCGTCTTGGAGGCCATCTTGGCCGTCTTAGACGCATCTTGGAGGCCATCTTGGGCCTCTTGGCCGTCTTGGACGCAACAGGGGGAACCACCTGGGCACTTTCGGCAACCTTTCGGGTGGCCGGCGGGACGCGCCGAATCCCCAGGGAGAGTTCTTTAGAAAAAGCCCCCCGAGGTGGCCAAACAGCTCAGGACCCTGTTTCCGAGCCGAATTGTGTCCAGCCGCATGGTGAGAAGATGGAAACCACAAGAAGGGACCTTTTCGAAACACAAGGCGAAGTCGAGGTGGTGCGTCCGGGTCCACGAGGACGAAAACACCACGGATTTGCAGGTGTACGCTCCCACTCTTTGCATGGAGGCTTTGATGCTGTTTTTGACTGTTTCCCTAATGTATGGCATGACTATCTGTATCGGGGACATGAAGAACGCCTTCTGTCAATCAGAACCCCTTGAGAGATCGCGAGGTAGAGTTTTCGTGGAGCCATGCGAGGGAGTCCCGGTTCGTTCGGGCTCCTTGATCGAAGCCTCCGTCCCATCGCGCCACCGTGCCTGGGTTGTAGGTCAGAGGCCTCTGGAACGCCTCTGGGAATCTCTCGGGAGGCCCCTCGGAAGCCTCTCGGGTTCGGTTTTGGATGTCTTCGAGTCCTCTCGGGGGTTTCTTGGGGGCCTCCTGGGGTCTGATTCAGGTGTCTTCGGGGCCTTCTGGAGCTTGTGGGGGCCTCTTGGGAGCCTACTGGCGGTCTCGGGGGCCATCTTGGGGCGGAGGGCTCGACATGTTTATTCATGTTCCCCCTCTGGGGCCTCTCTTGGGCCTCTCTTGGAGCCTTGGGGGCCTCTTGGGCCGTCTTGGGGCCATCTTGGGCCGTCTCGGGGCGATCTTGGGGTATTTTGGGCCGTCTTGGAGCGTCGATACTTAGAAAAGGCGAGGGCACTAAAATCTTAAAAACCCGATGGGACATCCGTGATATTGTCATCTCGAGGCCCTCTTGAGGGGGCCTCCTGGAGCCCTCTTGGGGCGTCTTGGAGTCCTTTTGGGCTGTCTTGGGGTCATCTTGGGCGTCTTGGAGCGCTGTCGGGCTGTCTCTGAATGGCTGTCTTGAATACCTCTTGGGCCCTCTTGGGCTTTTCTTGGAGCCCTCGTCATACAGGCCCTCGGGTCTCTGGAAAAGTCACGCGGAGAAGTTGGCCGGACGCGCTCGGGAGAGATTGATATTTCGGGATCCTTGACCTACATCGAATATTGGAATATTGAATGCTGAGTACAGGGAACTCTAGAAACCTGGGGAACACTCCACTTCGTGCCTCGAGGCACGGTGGCGGATACGAAACATGCATTCGTTCTGAAACAACTCATGTTTCCCCTGCATGTCCTCACAATTCCACATTTCGAGTGCATTAGCGTGCGCTAGTGCGTGGTAATCGATGAGACAGCGCTGAATGTGCGTCGGCTAGCGTCGATTTGGCGCCGATGAGCGTCGACTAGCGTCGATTTGCGTCGGTTAGCGTCGATTCGCAAGAGCCAGCAACACGGCATGGGAGGCTCCCGTGAGTTGCCACATGACGCTCATCATGATAGTACCCCCCTTCATGGGGGACTTATCTATTTCCATACCCAGACCTCCCGCCCGAAAACATTTTGCCAATACCTTTTGCGAGACACTCTACAATCTTCAGTTCAGATATTTTGGGCCTCCTTTGGTTCGTCTTGGCGGCCTCTTGGGCCGTCTTGGTGCTCTCTTGGGCAGTCCGAGGGCATCTTGGGGCGCCCTTGGAAGTTGATTGGCGCCTCTTCGGGACCCCTGTAGCGCCTCTGCAGGGGCCGTTTTGGGGCCTTGTAAGGTTTCTCAGGGCTTACCTGGAACGGGGCTTTTTTTCTGTTGGGGGGAGTGTCGGATGCCTGGGCGACATGCAGGAAACATGTAAACACATTTTTGCTTCAATGCTCGTGGGCTCCCAGGAGCTTCTCTAAGAGCTTCTTGTAAGCCGCCTCTTGGGCGCCTCTTGGTTGCTTGTCGGAGGCCTCCTGGGGCTATCAGGGGGGCCGCAGGGACTGCGCGGCTCTCTCGGGGCGTCTGGGAGGTTCTCGGGGCCGCCTGGGAGGATTGGGCGGCCGTCTCTGGTGTTGCCGGGTCGTCTTGGGCTCATCTTGGCTGGAGCTCGATGCGTCCTACCACTGCGGCCTTCCTCTCGCGGGCCGTGTCTGTATTGAGGGTGCATGCGGTATGGAGAAGGAAAGGGTGCGTGCACTTCGATCGGGCATCCAGCATGTGTAAGAGCGGCGAAGTGTGCAGCGCATGTGCGCCCTCCCCCTCCTTCCATGGATTTTGCCCCACCCTGTCGGAGACCTTTCTGGCTGAGTGTTACGTTCTCACGTTCGGCGTGTGTGCGCTCATCGGTGAGTGCTGCAACCCAGTCCTGTATTTGCAATCGCGGGGCCACCGCGTGCTCTGCAGTCGGTCGCGCGCGCGAGTGTCTGCGACCCGGCACGTGCCCCCATCCCCCGTGGTGACCCCACCTCTCCAGGGCCATCTGTTTGGGCCCAGGCCGCGCGCGCGCGTGTACATCTGCCTGCCTTGCCTCTCTGTAGCCGTTTTGGCTCAAGGCCTGTCCAGGGTTCGTTTCTGCTTATTGTTATGCCTGTTCGTTCTTGACACGCTCGGCGGCCTGATGGCCACGACACTCGCTGTCCTCCTGTGGAGCCTGCCTGCCGCACAGTCCCGCGCCATCGCCACCGCGTCGGAGACGCATCTGCTCCAGCATGCCGATCAGGACCGGGAGTCGAACCTGGGGACCGCCGTCGAGGCCCAGGCCGCACACGGCCTGATGCAGCGTGCGGCAGGAGCGGGTCCGGAGCATCCTAAGCCTGGGTGCTACCTGAGGATCCTGGAGACGAGCGGGTGCGCCAACCAGGAGCTTGCCACGAAGTACAGGGACTGGGCCCTCGAGATGGACCCCGGGGCGACCGACGTCCGCGCGAGCATCCGGGACTGCATGACTGCGGGGACCACGCTGGACCTGAAATGCGGCCTCAGGTCTGGCACCGTGCAGACCTCCTTCAAGTCAGGCTCCGGCCAGGTCGAGATCGCCGCGGCCGCCGAGAAGGCCAAAAAGGAGAAGGTGGCTGCAGAAGCCAAGAAGGTGGCGGACGCGAGGGCGAAGGCGGATGAGGCGGTGCAGGCGGAGGCGGAGCTCAAGAGGCAAGAGGGGGAGCCGGAGAAGGCGCTGGTGCAGGCCAGGACGCAGGCGGAGGAGACGACGCGTGCAGAGGCGGAGGCCAGGAGGCAGGCGGAGTTGAGCGCATTTCAGAAGGCGGTCGCCGAGGCCAAAGTTGTACTGAAGGCCAGGAGGGAGGCGGAGGCGAAGGACACGGCTCGGGCGAAGGATCCTTTCTTCTAGCGGGCCCTGGGCCGAGTCGAGGGCGGCGGCCCGGTGAGGCAGTCGCGGCGTCTGCGTGGCTCTTGAGGCTGCGTCGCTGCGGCGCGATGCAGGCCCTCCTGCGGACCGGGCCACGGCAGGCAACGGCGCCGACGAGCTGGAGTCGGCTGGGGGGTCTGAGGTGGCTCAGCACTGGTTCTGGCCCAGCAGGAGGCGGGGGCCAGGGTGGAGGTCCTGGGTTCGAGCAGGCTTTTTGTCTTCTCGGGTCTCCGTGGGCCGTTGTCGGGCCCGGGACCGCCAGAAACGAAGCCGGGGTGACGAACTACACCAGACGGACTCCTGCAGGGGTCCCGGGACCGCTTTTGATGGGATTTGCTGTAAAGTCCCCCCACCCTCCTGACCGATTTTCTCGGGGCCCAACCAGCCCAGGCCTCCTGGTCGCCTCCAGCCCACGAGGCCTTTCCTTGTCAGGCCGACGAGGCAAGGGCCACCTCCCACGCTCTTCGGCTGCGGGAAAACATCGCGCGAGAGGCTTCGAGAGAGCATCCGAGGGCCCCCGAGAGCTCGGATCGAGGCCCGGGTGCAGCGAATGCGCTGACGTGAGGACCGCCTTGGGTTCGGAAGGGGCTCGCTGTTCCTTGGGCCATTCTGCGGCTGCTCCTCTGTCCCTCCTCGTGCACCCAGGCGCTCCTGGGGGGCCAACGCGGGGCTTCGCTCCTCGTATATCTAGCGCTCCTTGTTTCAGCAGCCTGGCTGGAGACAGCAACCCCCCATGGGGCTTTTGTTTCTAGGGCGGGCGGGTCAAAAAGGCCACCCTTCCGGCGTTCCCGGGAGCTCCGGGAGTTGGGGGCGAATTGATGGGGGGCAAAGCGTGGGGGGGCAGCGAGGGCTGCAGAAACGGGGCCCTCCGGGGCCCCTGCAGGGGCCCGGCCCGAAAAGGGCACCCTTCTCCCCCCCTCCATGTATCTCGGGCCGAACGAAAGGGGTGGGATTGGGAAAGGGGGGGTTACGACATCTGCTGCATGCAGCTGGCTTCGGCCCCACCGAGGGGCCCATCCCTCGATGCATGGGCGCCTCCCGGCTCCGGGAGGCGCTGAGAGAATCGGCTGCGTGAGCTGATTCGCACCCCCCTCCCCTCTGCTAATTACCCCCCCCCTCCGCCCAGCTCGATTATCGCGCCCTCACCAACTCGCGCCCAAGGGTAAAGCCTGCGTGATGTGCCGCGTCCCGGCGGCTCTCCAGGCCTCGGGGGTTCCCAGGAGGTTGGCAGACCACGCACTTGTGACCCAGGGACGGGCCGTTTCTTCATCCTTCAGTTTGGGGCCCGAAAAGTCGGAGGCCTAGAGGTTGACACCAACACCAATTTCGGCGGTGTGCCTCCTCCGGGGGAAGAAGATCCCGATCTCGGTGATGGTGGCAATATTCTGGCTTCCAAGGTGGCCGAACCATCACCACCAACACCGAAATCGAGGATCACCTTCCCCCTATGGAGGCAACCCCCTGTGTTGGAGTTGGTGCCCATTTCCAGGCCTCCAGAAAAGGGCACCCTTCCCCCCCCCCCACTCCGTTTCTCGCACCCTCATCGGCTCGCGCTCCCAGGGGAGGCGCCGCGCGTGGAGGCCCCGAGAGGAGCTCGAGGGCGCCCGAGGGCTCGGGGAGCCGGGGGGCCTGCGGCGCCGGCGGGCCGCCGGTCCTCAAGAGGCCCCCTTTCGAGACGGGGCTCGCCTCGGCTCCTCCGATTCGGGTCGCTCCTCCTCCTCCTCCTCCTCCTCCTCCTCCTCCTCCTCCTCCTCCTCCTCCTCCGGGCACTGCCAAGCCAGAGCCGATGCCGACGCCCCCAGCCAGGGGGGGAGTGCGCACGCACACCTCCCTGGCCCGGGGCGGCCTTCGGGGACTGCAAGTGCACGCATCCCTGGCCCAGGGGGGCCACCGTGGGACGCGGCGCCAAGGCTGCCCCCGACGGCCCCAGGACGCCCCAAGAGGGCCCCAATGGAGCCCCCCCAAGAAGGCTTTCGCTTCCGATTCGACTCGACTTGGGAGTCCGATCCGGGTTCCGGTTCCTCAGTGGAGGCCTTACCAGCTTGCCGATCTCCGCCGATTCGACTTTCGCCGACGTGGCTGCCGGTTTCCGCCGATCCGATTCATTTCGATCGGCGATCCGACTTATCGATTCGATTCTGGGTTGTCCTGCCCAACGCATTTATCGAAGACGCCTTCGGCGAACCACCGCCGCCCCCTGCCTGTTAGGATACCCCTGTGCGGCACAACGTTGGGCCGAAATCAGGCCACGCTATTGGACTATACGTTCCCCCAGCCGTTGTGGACCCCCTTGGGGGAGCAGGGAGAGGACGAGAAAGGAGGAGGAGGAGGAGGAGCAGGAGGAGGAGGAGGAGGAGGAGGAGGAGGAGGAGGAGGAGGAGGAGGAGGGGGAGGAGGAGGAGGAGGAGGAGGAGAGGAGGAGGAGGAGGAGAGGCAGGAGAAGGCGGATGAGGAAGAAGACGAGGCCTCTTGAGACCCTCTTGAAGCCTCTTGGGGAATTCCTGGAAGTCTCTGGGGGCTCTCAGGGGCATCTTGGGGACCTCCTGGGGCCTCATGGGGGTCTGCTGAGACCTTGGGGACCTCTGGGGGGCCTCTCGGGGACCTCCTGAGGGCCTCCTGGCCTTCGGAGGCCGTCTTGGGCCCCTCCTCCTGGGCAGTCGTGGGTCCCTCTTTGAACGCTTAGGGGCCGTTTTGGAGGTCTCTGGGGCCGTTTTGGGGCTGTCTTGGAGGCGTCTTGGGGGCCTCTTGGGCTGTCTTGGGGCCTTCTTGGGCTGCTTGCGGGCCTCTCGGGTGCCTCCTGCGCCGTCCTGGGGCGAACACCTAAGGGCAACCAAGGATTTCAGACTCCGGGAGCCCACTTGGGGCGTCTTCGGGGGCTCTTGGGTTCGATTGGAAGACATCTTGGGCCGTCTTGGGGTCATCTTGGCTGTCTTGGAGGCGCCTTGGCACTGTCTAGGAGGCCATCTTGGGTCTTGAGGGCCTCCTGGGGCGTCATAGGGCCATCTTGGCAGCCTCTTGGCCGATCTTGGGGCTATCTTGGGTGTCTGTTGGACCGTCTTGGGCCGTCGGACGGCCGGAAAGGAGCACGTATCACAATTTATCAAACACCTAGGTCACATCATTGATTTTGGCCTCTTCGGGCCTTCCTGTATGTCCTCTTGGAGGACTTCAGGCCGTTTTGGAGGCCTCTTGGGGGCCTCTTGGGCCGTCTTGGGCCATCTTGAGGCCATCTGAGGCCGTCTTGAATGCATCTGAGGCCGTCTTGGAGGCATCTTGGGGCCATCTTGGGCTCTCTTGGGGCCATCTGGGTTGTCTTGGAGGCCATCTTGGGCGTCTTTGGGGCCTCTTGGGTCCTCATGGGGCCGTCTTGGAGGTTTCTTGGGCCGTCATGATACCAACATCCTTCAAACATGTAAGAAACAACATTGATTCTGGCCTCTTCGGGCCTCTGTATGTCCTCTTGGGGGCCTCTTGGGCCGTCTTGCAGGCGATTTGGGGCCTCCTGAGCGGCCTTTGGGTCATCTTGAGGCCATCTGAGGCCGTCTTGGGTGCATCCAGGGCCGTCTTAGAGACATCTTGGTGCGTCTTTTGGGCTCTCTTGAAACCATCTTGGCCGTCTTGGAGAAATCTTGGAGGTCATCTTGAGCCATCTTTGTCGTCTTGGCGGCGAGTTGACCAATGAGAGGCGGATTGTTTGCAGCTCTCCCTGTGCACGCGGGTTGGGCCGAAGCCCCAGGGGAAGTTCTTTTGAAAAGAAAGAGAACCAACCCAACGTTCAGCATGCCAGGCCCCCCTGTGACAAATCAACAGGGGGCGGTGGATCGAAGACGCCTACGGCGAATCACCGCCGCCCTTGCCTTTTTGAATACAATGTGGCCAAACGTTTGGGTACATTTTGGCCACGCTATTGGACCATGCGCTCCCCCAGCCGTTGTGGAAGCCCTTCTGGAAACACGCGAGGGAGGAAGTGGAGGATGATGAGAGGGAGAAAAAAGGAGGAGGAGGAGGAGGAGGAGGAGGAGGAGGAGGAGGAGGAGGAGGAGGAGGAGGAGGAGGAGGAGGAGGAGGAGGAGGAGGAGGAGGAGGAGGGAGGAGGAGGAGGAGGAGGAGGAGGAGGAGACCTCTTTGGACCTTCTTGGGCCTGCCCCATGGAGGCCTCGGGAAGCCTCTGGAGGCACCAGACCGCCCAAACGTTCCGAGAATGTCTGCACACTTTCCAGCACCTATCGGCCCGCGATGCCCGACCCCCCCCTCGTTGTCCAGCGTCGATCGGCCCCGCATGCCCGAGCCCCCCCCCCACGTCCCGGGGGCGCCCCCGAGGAGGGCGCGAAGCTCTTCGCGCTGCGCGCTTGCGCGCTTCGCGCTTCGCGGCCCTCCGATTCCTCCTCGTCCTCCTCTCCTCTCTGGGGGGGCGGCGCGAGAGGGCGCGAAGCCACTGGCGCTTTCGCGCAGCGCGGGAGCCGCGAGGCTCCGCGCCCCTGCCGCCCCCTCTCTCCCTCGCCGCTCCGAGCCCCCGCCTCGCCCCGGCCGGCGAGGGTGGGCTGGCGCCTCCGTCGGCGGAGATCCTGGCAAAGCTGAAGGGCGAGGACCGCCCCCACCCCCGCGCTTGCCGCCGCCGCCGCCGCCGCCGCCGCCGCTGCCGCCGCCGCCGCCGCCGTCGTCGTCGTCGTCGTCGTCGTCGTCGTCGTCGTCGTCGTCGTCGTCGTCGTCGTCGTCGTCGGTCTCTGTCTCTGTCGCTCTCGGTCTGTCTGCCTGCCTGCTTGTCTGTCTGTCTGTGTCTCTGTATCTGTCTCCGTTTCTATCTGTGCGTTCTCTGCCTCTCTGTCTCTGTTTCGGTCTCTCTCTCTCTCTCTTTCTATCTTTTGTTGTTTCTCTCTCTCTCTCTCTCTTTCTCCCCTCTTCTCTCTCCATATCTCCCCCTCGTTTTCTGTTCGTGATTTGTTAACTTGTTCCCCAGTCGCCTGTGTTGGGTTCTCGTTTTGAATGGAGCGCTTTGGGTGAATACCCTCCTTCCTCCCGCTGCTGCCTCCTGCCTCCTACTTCCTGCCTCCTGTCTCGTCTTCCTTTTCTATCTCCTCCCTTCTCTCCTTCGTCCTGCTTGCGTTGCAGCCCCGTTGTGACTCTGCCTCTCTCGCGTGCTCCTTGGAGGGGGGGACCTCGCGCCTCCCCCGCGGGGGCTGCGAAGCGGGCAGCTGTCGCTACTCTAGTGGGCTCCTGGGAGGCCCAGCGGAGTGGAGTTGAAAACGCACCCAGCCGAGACCTCGCTGCTCCACGGCGGGCTGCGAACTGCGCAACTGTCGCCACGTTGGCTGGGCGGCTGCGAGGTGGGCAATCGTCGCTACTTTCGTGGGCTCCTGGGAGGCCCCGCGGAGTGGAGTTGTCAACGCACCCAGTCGAGACCTCGGGGCTCTCTGGGTGGCTGCGAAGTGCGCAATTGTCGCCACATTCGTGGGCTCCTGGGAGGCCCAGCGGCATTGTGGCCCCCACAGTTGGAGGCAACTGACCCTCAGTTGGAGGCAGCTGGGGGTCAGTTGGGGGCAGCTGGGGGTCAGTTGGAGGCAGCGGAGGGTCAGTTGCCTGCAACTGACCTCCAGTTGGAGGCAACTGAGGGTCAGTTGGGGGCAACTTAGGGTCAGGTGGAGGCAAGTGACCGTCAGTTGGAGGCAACTCAGGGCGAGTTTGATGCAACTGACACCCAGTGGCTTGCCAAGTGACCCTCAGTTGTCTCCAACTGGCCGTCAGTTGGAGGCAGCTGACCCTCAGTCGTCTCCAGCTAACGGTCAGTTGCCCCCAACTGACCCTCAGTTGCCTCTCACTGACCCTCAGTTGCCTCCAACTGACCCTCAGTTGCCTCCAACTGACGGCTAGCTGGAGGGATCTGACCCTCAGTTGCCTCTAACTGAGGGTCAGTAGCCTCCAACTGAGGGTCCGTGGCCTCCAACTGACCTTCACTTGGAGGCAACGGAGGGTCAGTTTGATGCAACTGAGGGTCAGTTGCGGGCAACTGAGCCTTAGCTGGAGGCAGCTGCGGGTCCGCCCGGCCCGCCCCGCCGGTCAAGGCAGTCGCGCGCACGCTCGATGACCCATCATACTTTCATGTCCCGCCCGCCCGTCCCGACCCGACCCGCCCGTTAGGGTCTGCCCGCAGTTGCCCCCAACTGACCCTCAGTTGGGGGCAACTCCTGGGCGGTTGGAGGCAAGTGCCCGTCAATTGGAGGCAACTGCCGGTCAGTTGGAGGTACTTGACCGTCAGTTGGAGGCAACTGACCGTCAGTTGGAGGCAACTGGGCGTCAGTTGGAGGCAAATGACCGTCAGTTGGAGAGAACCGACGGTCAGTTGGCGGCAATTGACCAGGACATTTGCCTCCAACTGACGGTCAGTTTGAGGCAACTGACCAGATCAGTTGCCTTCACATGACGGTCAGTTGGGGGCAAATAAGGGTCAGTTGCCCCTAAGTGACGATAAGTTGGAGGCACCCGACGGTCAGTTGGAGGCAATTTTCGGTCAGCTGGAGGCAACTGATCGTCAGTTGGAGGCAACTGACGGTTAGTTGGAGGCAACTGGAGTTCGGTGGGAGGCCAGTGGGAGTCAGCAGTGGGAGGCAGCTAGTGGTCAGTTGGAGGCACCCCACTGTTGCCTGCAACCCACCGTCCGTTGGAGGCAGCTGACCGTCAGTTGCCTCCAGCTGGCGGTCAGTTACCTCCAACTGACCGCCACTTGCTTCCAGCTGACAGTCGGTTCCCTCCAACTGGCCGTCAGTTGCCGTCAACTGACGGTCAGTTGCCTCCAAGTGACCGTCAGTTGCCTCCAGCTGACGGGAGGTTTCTTCCAGCTGGCGGTCAGGTGCTTCCAACTGACCGTCAGTTGCCTCCAACTGACGGTCCGTTGCCTCCAACTGGCCGTCAGTTGCCTCCAACTGATCGCCAGTTGCTTCCAGCTGACGGTCAGTTGCCTCCCACTGACCGTCAGTTGCCTCCAACTGATGGTCCGTTGCCTCTGAATGTTGGTCGGCTCCTCCCAGCTGACCGTCAGCTCCCTCCAGCTGACAGTCAGTTGCTTCCAACTGACCTTCAGTTGCCTCCAACTGACCGTCAGTTGCCACCAATTGACTGTCAGTTGCCTCCAACTGACCCTCAGTTGCCTCCAACGGGTGGTCAGTTGTTCCCGACTGACCGCCAATTGTCTCCAGCTGACGTTTGCCTCCGACTGATCGTCAGTTGCCTCCAACTAACACTCAGTTGTCTCCAACTGACGGTCAGTTGCCTTCAATGGCCGTCAATCGCCTTCAACTGACCGTCCGTTGCATCCAATTGACGGTCAGCTGTCCCTCAGCGGCGTTCACCTGACGGTCAAGCGCCTCCAGCTGATGGTCAGTTGCCTCCAGCTGACCGCCAGTTGCTTCCAACTGACCGTCAGTTGCCTCCAACTGGCGGTCAGCTGCCTCCAACTGACCGTCAGCTGCCTGCAACTGGCGGTCAGTCGCCTCCAACTGGCGATCCGTTGCCTCCAACTGACCGCCAGTTGCCTCCGAATGACGGTCGGTTGCTCCCAACTGACCGTGGGTTCCTTGCAGTTGACGGTCATTTCCTTCAAGTGACCGTCAGTTGCCTCCAACTGACCATCAGTTGCCTCCAGCTGGCGATCAGTTGCCTCCAGCAGACCCTCAAGTGCCTCCAACTGACTGTCCGTTGCCTCTTGCTGGCCGTCAGTTGTTTCCAACTGACGGCCAGTTGCTTCCAATTGACGGTCAGTTGCCCCCAACTGACGGCCAGTTGCCTCCAGCTGACCGCCAGCTGCTCCCAACTGACCGTTGGTTGCCTTCTACTGACCGCCACTTGCCACCAGCTGGCGGCCAGTTGCTTCTAGCTGATGGACAGTTGCCTCCAACTGACCGCCAGTTTCCTCCCGCTGACCCTCAGTTGGCCCCAGCTGACTGTCAGTTGTCACCAACTGACGGTCAGTTGCCTCCAGCTGGCAGTCAGTTGCCTCCAGCTGACGGGCAGTTTCTTCCAGCTGGCGGTCAGTTGCTTCCAGCTGACCGTCAGTTGCCCCCAGACGGCTGTCAGTTGCGCCCAACTGACGATCAGTTGCCTGCAGCTGGCAGTTCGTTGCTTCCAGCTGGCGATCAGTTGCCCCCCCCCAGCTGACCGCCAGTTGCCTCCACATGACCGTCAGTTGCCTCCAACTGACGGTCAGTTGCCTCCAGCTGACAGTTAGTTGTCTCCAACTGACCGTCAGTTGCATCCAACTGACCCTCAGTTGCCACCAGCTGACGGTCAGTTGCCTCCAACTGACGTTTCGTTGCCTTTAATTGACCGTCAGTTGCCTCCAACTGACCCCCAGTTGCCCTCAGCCGACCCCCAGTTGCCTCCAACTGACGGTCAGTTGCCTCCAGCTGATTGTTAGTTGACTTCAACTGGCCGTTCGCTACCTCCAACGGACCGTCAGTTGCCAACAGCTGACCGCCAACTTCCTCCAGTTGGCAGTCAGTTGCGTCCAGCTGACGGTCATTTGCCTCCAACTGACGGTCCGTTGCCTCCAACTGACGCTCCGTTGCCTCCAGCTGACCCTTAGTTGCCTCCAACTGACGGTCAGTTGCCTCCAACTGACGGTCAGTTGCCTCGAGCTGACTGTCAGTTGCCTCCAACTACCCCTCAGTTGCCTCTAACTGACGGTCAGTTGCCTCCAACTGGCGGTCAGTTGCCTCCCACTGACCCTCAGTTGCTTCCGGCTGGCAGTCAGTTGCCTCCAACTGACGGCCAGTTGCTTCCAATTGACGGTCAGTTGCCTCCAACTGGTGGTCAGTTGCCTCCAGCTGACGGTCAGTTGCCTCCCACTTACGGTCATGTGCCTCCAACGGACAGTCATTTGCCCCCAGCTGACGGTCAGTTGCCTCCAACTGACCCTCACTTGCCTCCAACTGACCCTCAGTTGCTTCGAACTGAGCTTCAGTTGCCTTTAAGTGACTGTCAGTTGCTTCCACGTGAGGGTCATTCGCCTCCAGCTGACGGTCAGTTGCTTCCAATTGACCGTCAGTCGGAGGCAACTCCCGGACGGGTCGGGGGACGGGGTGGCCTCGCGCTCCGTCCCCGGCCCACCCGCTGAATTGCTTCCAGCTGACCGTCAGTTGCCTCGAACTGACCGTCAGTTGCTTCCATCTGACCCTCAGTTGCCTCCACTGACCCTCAGTTGCCTCCAACTGACGCTCCGTTGCCTCCAACTGACAATCAGTTGCCTCCAACTGACGGTCAGTTGCCTCCAGCTGACGGTCAATTGCTTCCAACTAGCCTTCAGTTGTCTCCAACTGACGTCAGTTGCTTCCAACTGACGGTCAGTTGCCTCCCACTGACCCTCAGTAGCCTCCAGCTGGCAGTCAGTTGTCTCCAACTGGCGGTCGTTTGCCTCCGACTGATCGTCAGTTGCTTGCAACTGACGGTCAGTTGCTTTCAACTGATCGTCAGTTGCCTCCAAGTGCCCCTCAGTTGCCTCCAACTGTCGGTCAGTTGCCGTCAACTTACGGTCAGTTGCCAGTTGCCGCCAATTGACGGTCAGTTGTCTCCAACTGACCCTGAGTTGCCTCCAACTGCCTCCAATTGGCAGTCAGTTGCCCCCATTTGACCCTTAGTTGTCCCCAACTGGCCCTCAGTTGCCTTCAACTGACGGTCAGTTGCCCCCAACTGACGGTCAGTTGCTTCCAACTGACGGCCAGCTACTTCCAGCTTGCAGCCAATTGCCTTCAACTGACGGTCAGTTGCCTTCAACTGAGCCTCGGATGCTTTCAACTGACCGTCAGTTGCCCCCACTGACCCTCAGTTGCCTTCAACTGACGGTCAGTTCGCCTCCATCTGACGGTCAGTTGCCTCCAACTGACGGTCCGCTGCCTCCAACTGACGGTCAGTTGCCTCCAACTGGCAGTCAGTTGTCTCCAACTGACGGTCAGTTGCTTTCAACTGATCGTCAGTTGCTTCCAACTGACCCCCAGTTGCCTCCAAATGACCATCAGTTGGCCGTGGGGAACATTCTGCCCAGCGGAGTGGAGTTGTAAACACGCCCAGCCGAGACCTTTTGGCTCCCTGGGTGCTTGTGAAGTGCGCAATTGTCGCCACGTTGGTGGGCCCCTGGAGGCCCAGCGGAGTGGAGTTGTAAAAGCGCCCAGTCGTGAATTAGCTGCTCCATGGGAGGTTGTGAGCTGCTCAATTGTTGCCGTTTTCGTGTGTCCCTGGGAGGCCAAGCGGAGTGGAGTTGTAAACGCACCCGGTCGAGACCTCGAGGCTCCCAGGGGGGCTGCGAAGTGGGCAGCTATCGCCACTTTCGTGGGCTCCTGGGAGGCTCATCGGAGTGGAGCTGTAAACGCACCCAGCTGACACCTCGCGGCTCCCCTGGGCGGCTGCGAACTGAGCAATCGTTGCCACTTTCGCGGGCTCCTCGGAGGTCCATTGGAGTGTAGTTGTAAACGCACCCAGCTGAGACCTGAGACCTCGCGGCTCCCCCGGGGGTGTGAAGTGCGCAATTGTCGCCACGTTGGTGGGCTCTTGGGAAGCCCACCGGAGTGGAGTTGTACACACACCCAGCCGAGACCTCGCGGCTCCCCGAGACCCCGCGACTCTTTGCGGGGCTGCGAATTTCGCAATTATCGCCACTTTCGTGGGTTCCTGCGGGTCTTTCAACATATTGGTCTGTATTGATCGGGCCCTGTGTAGGAACGATTGTGTGCGCCGCAGGACTATTTTTTACAGTCCGATTGTTTTCGGTGTTTCAAACTGATGCTCTTGCTGCAGCGTGGGCCTCATTTTCGGATCTGCGCTTTGCCCCCGTTGGCTCTCGCCCCAGCGCGGGCCACTTTTCTGGATCCGAGTCTTTTTCATTTTTGTCGCCCCCCTCATTTCCCCTTCTCCGCCTTCCCCTGGTCCCCCTGCTCCTCCCGCTCCTTCCACTCCAGTTCCTGCTGCTGCTGCTGCTGTTCGTCTTCGTCCTCCTCCTTCCTCCTCCTCCTTCTCCTCCTTTTCCTCCTGCGCATCCTCCTGCTCACCCGCTGCCTCCGCCTATTTACGCAGCTCCTTTTTGCCCCGACTGCGCATCACCCGTTTGTTGTTGTTGTTGTTGTTGTTGTTGTTGTTGTTGTTGTTGTTGTTGTTGTTGTTATTGCTGTTGCTGTTGTTGTTGTTGTTGTTGCTGCTGCTGCTGCTGCTGTTTTTGTTATTGTCGTCGTTGCTGTTGTTGTTGTTGTTGTTGTTGTGGTTGTTGTTGTTGTTGTTGTTGCTGCTGCTGTTGTTGTTGTTGTGGTTGCTGCTGTTGTTGTTGTTGCTACTGTTGCTGCTGTTTTTTTTTGTTTTCGTGTTTTCTGTGTGTTCCTAGCTTGCTGTATATAGAGATGTCTGTATGTATGTATGTATGTATGTATGTATGTATGTATGTATGTATGTATGTATGTATGTATGTATGTATGTATGTATGTATGTATATATACATATATATATATATATATATATATACACCCTGCGGGTGCACTTGTACCTGGTGCACGATGTATGATATGTGTAGTAGATGCACGTATGTGTTTCTTTGTACTTTTAAGTCTGTGTATGTGTATACATATGTGTATAGGGTATATGTAGATGTGAATGTATGTGTGTTTGTGTACATCTGTGTAAGTGCGTCCTGTGAAGAGGAGCCTCAGGGAGGCCCAGGGAGCTTCAGGGAGCCTCAGGGAGCCTCAGTGAGCCCCAGTGCGCCTCAGGGAGCTTCAGAGAGCCTCAGGGAGCCTCAGGGAGCCTCAGAGAGCCTCAGCGAGCCTCAGAAAGCTTCAGGGAGCCTCCGGGAGCCTCAGGGAGCCTCAGAGAGCCTCCGAGAGTCTCAGGGAGCCCCAGGGAGCCTCAGGGAGGCCCAGGGAGGCTCAGGGAGCCTCAGAGCGCTTTGCTCTTTTTGCTCTTTTTGCTCGCAAGGCCTAGGTGCCCTAAGCCTCACGCCCCCAGTACTCGGCCAAGCGCGCCTGCCTGTCCGCTTTCACAGGATGACGGCATCGAAACCACCACTGGTAGACGTAGCTCCAGAGCTCCACGTTCAGGTTGCCCTCGCCGTCACTTCCCCAGATTCCCTTCGGAATCCACTCCTTGATGCGAGACCACCGCTCATCGATCAGTTCTGTCTTCACATCGAGTGTGCCATACCCACGCACACGCGCCTTCTCATTCCATATCCCCTTGGAATGTACACATAATCGATGGCGTAGGCCAGGCTCACGAGCCAGGCGGGCGTACAAACGAGCACCGTCAGAGACCAGCACCGACTTGTTCGCGACGTGGTCAAGGCCGCCCGACGCCAAGACGTCCTCGCGGCACTCTACCTGGGAGGAGGAGGAAATCACTACAGGTCAGTTCCCTTGGCCCTCCACCCTCCCTGCCTTCATCGCCCCCTCTCCTCCTCCTCCTCCTCCTCCTCCTCCTCCTCCTCCTCCTTTTCCTCCTCCTCCTCCTTTTCCTCCTCCTCCTCCTCCTCGTCGCCCTCCTCCTCCTCCTCCTCCTCGTCCTCTGTCCCACCCCCTCCCTCCTGTCACCCCCATCCCTCCATCCGACGAAGGCAGGGGGGGGAGGGCCAAGAGAGGTGGCCTGTCCTGTTTTACTCCTCACACTACCGGGCACACGGCATTGGGCGCAACCTTTTTGACGGGCACGAAGTACACCAATGTTCGCGGCACGGCTCCACGAGCGCAGGCAGTGGGCACGGGTACTTGACCTGGGGGAGAACGCAGAATTTGATGCCGTTGTAGATGTCACCGCATCTGCTGCCCCGAAAGAAGACCGAGGTGAGCTTTCTCTTCTTGACCGCCAGCGTGGCCTGGAGCGCCTTCTTCCGCTTGGTCTGCGGGCCGTTCCCTGTCTGGCCGTGTCCGTCGAGCTTGGTGCAGGTGCAGCCTGCATGGCACCGAGGGCAAGGGTAGCTCCTGCAGTTACCACGCGCACCCGCCTTGGCCAAGCGCCAGTTGGCCAGAGCCTTCCACGCTTTGGCCATGCTCCGCTTGGCTGCCAAGGCCAGCTTTGCCTCGTCCTTGGTGCTCCTGGTAAAGCAGCGGCGCCTCTCGTTTGCCGCCTTCTTGCGCCCCTTCGCTGCCTTCCTGGCCGTGGAGACCTTCACAGGCGCGCCGTGCCCGATGGGAGATACCTCTGTGTCTAGTTGGTCGAGCCTCGTCCGTCCGCGGCGATGAAGGCAAGTTGGTGTTCCTCCTGTTTCTCCTTCTTCCCCCTCCCGTCCTCCTCCTCCTCCTCCTCCTCCGTCTCCTCCTCCGCCTCCTCCTCCTCGCCTCTTCCTCCACGTGTATCTCCCAGGGGGAAAGGCGTGCCCGCGTGGACCCTGCGGCTGCCCTTGTGCGACACCCTGCGCTGCAGCTTGTGGGCCTTGCGGTGGATGAACTTCGTCTGTATCCCCGCCACCTTGAGGCCCGACCCGCCTGCCTTGAGCGCGTCCACCACGGCGCTGGGGGAGTGGGCCTTCTGCACGCTGCGGAGGAGCTGCTGGGCGAGCTTGGGGCAACTCCTGAGGTTGTGGCCAGCCTTGCCGCAGTGCTGGCACACTCGCTGCTGAGGCTTCGGCATCACTGCAAGCGGCGCCTTTTAGCAGTAGCAGAGTCTGGCCCTGGCTCTGGCTCTGGCTCCTCCACGGGGCCCACGGGGCCCTCTGCCTCCTCGTCGCTGTCGAGCTCCGTGCCTGGCACGAAGCTGCTCTCCTCGCTCTCGCTGGCCTCCTCGTACCCGCAGGGTCCGAGCTCGTTGTTGTCCTCCTAGTCGGACAGCCAGTCCGTCACTGGGTCGTCCTCGTAGTCTAACTCCCAGTTGTGGTCGGGGTCGAACCAGCAAGGGAGGCAACTTACCACGGAAGAGCTGCGTTGCAGCCCCGGAAACGAGTGCCAGCCACAAGGAGACCTGCAGTAGTCGCACCTGGGCATGCCAAAATGGCCCGCTGGGAGCCTCAGGGCCTTGGGCCAAAACGGCTATGTGGTGCACCAGTGGCATGAATGAAGTGCAAGAACCATGTACAAAACAACACCAAAAAGCACAGTGCTTTTTGGTAGTGGTCACCATGCTAATCTGTAGATCACCAGGAGCTACAGCCACGGACCCCTCCCTACAGTAGAAGAAATCCGGGCATCGAAGAAATCCGTTCCTGCCTTCCACGCTCAGAAAGCCCTGGCCAGACTAGCCTTTGGCCCAGGATTGGTGTGTGTGTGTGTTTCCCTGCCAGGGCAGGGCTCCGCGGCTGCGGCTCTCCGAAAGCGCAGGCCGTTCAATGTTGAACGAATGGCTGCTGGCGGCGTTCAACCTCGAACGCTCGCTGTTTGGACATTGCACAAGTCGACACGGCACAAAAACCTATAGTAGTACCGGTATAGCTGGCGCCCTCCGAGCTGGGGCGCACCTGCGCAGCGCGCATCTCCTCGAGCAGGGCCGCGACGAGGCGCCATTGAGACTTTGAGACGGCTGGCGGTCTGAGCTGTCTGAGCGAATTTTGCCTGAGCACCTGGCACCTCCCATGCATCCATCCTGTCCTTCTGGCACCTTCTGTGTGTCCCTCTTCTCCCTGCCATGCCTCTGCTCAGGCCTATGCCTCTGCTCAGGCGTATCCCTCATATCCGGCATATCCGTCCTACCCATCCTATCCCTCATATCCCAGCATGTACGACGCACTACCAACTACAACCTTGTCCAACTGCCCAGCCGCAACAAGCTAGTAACGACGCACAGCGCCGCGGATACGAACCACGCACTACAACGAACCACCAGGTGCAAGAAGTGCACCCGTTAGGATATATATATATATATATATATATATATATGTATGCACCAGGTCGGCTATGACACGACTCCGCGGATAGGCTATGACACGCGTTTTCGGATAGAGGGGAAGTGATGGGAGGGAGAGATATGTTAGATGTGGCGCCAGCGCACCTGGTTTGCCCTCTCCCTCTCCTCCTGTCTCAGGAGAGGCCAGACGTACCCCTCGAGCAGGGGTGCTGCCCTTGGAGATAGCCCGTCGGGGCCACCTCGTGACGCCCAGGTGCCAGTTCTCGACGCGCGTCGCTGCTGGAGTCGTGGCCCCTGCGCCGCCTCAGTGGGAGCACGTCGCCCTGGGGGGCTTTTAAACGTCCTCGTCTGCGTTATCGTCGTCGTCGTCGTCGTCGTCGTCGTCGTCGTCGTCGTCGTCGTCGTCGTCGTTGTCGTCACCCCTCCCACGTAGAGCGACGCCGATCGCGGCCCAGAGCAGCGCGGCTCCTTCGAGTCCGCGGCGCAGGAGGGCCGAAGACGGCGGTCGAGCGGCGGCGGGGCGCGCCGAGGCAGCGGCGAGGCACGGGGGGCACAGAGGACGCGCCGAGGCGCGAGGCGGTCGGGGAGGCCCGGGGGGGGCGAGGGGGCCACGCTCCGGCCACGAAGGTCTGCGTGTGCGTGCCCTTCGCCTCCGGCTCCTGTCCAAGGTGTTCCTTTTCCTGTGCAAGCTCCTCGGCACCGCCTGCACCCCGGCCCGCCCTCCGGCCGTCTGAGGCCCCGCCCGCCGTGCCCTGTCTCCCCAATTAGAGCTGTGCGTAGCCCGCCTAGCTTTTACCGGAAGAGGGTCGCTCTCGCCCCGCAGACCAAAAAAGTGCGTGCCCGTGTGCCGGGACTTGAAGTGCAGGGCCCCAGCTCGGCTGCACGCGCTCCCCGCGCGTGCTGGGCGCCGCCGCGCGCGGCAGCGCCTTGCCGGGTTCGGCCCAGAGCACGCGGCGAGCGCGCCGTCTGGGCTCTGTCGATGTCGTGGCCCCTGGGACGCCTCGGCGGGGGTACGCGCGTCGTCTTGGGAAGACGCTTGGGCCCTTCCACAGTCAACTCGCGTAGTAAGTATGAGCAGCCTTCCAAGGCTACCCTTGCGTCCTTGCCCCTTCGGCCCATCCTTGGCGACTTTCGCTGGCCCGCCCCGTTCGAAAACGCCCGCATGGTCCTCCAAGGCCCTTGCATCCTTACCACGCATCCTTATTATGCGACTTGACTGTAGTCGTCGTCGTCGTCGTCGTCGTCGTCGTCGTCGTCGTCGTCGTCGTCGTCGTCGTCGTCGTCGTCGTCGTCGTCATCGTCGCCGTCGCAGCCGTCGTCGTTGTCGTCGTCGTCGTCATCGTCGTCGTCGTCGTCGGTGTCGTTGTCGTCGTAGTCCTCACTGTCGTCGTCGTCGTTGTCGTCGTCGTCGTTGTCGTCGTCGTCGTCGTCGGCTTCGTCGCTGCGCACAGAAGGTTTTCGAACATTTTTTTTGGCGTCTCGAGTGTTTTGCCCTCAGCAACGAATGTTGTTAAGGGGTTCGACCTGCTTGAAGGAGGCCACCTTTCGGAACTGCGGCGCAGCTGCCCTGTCACGCGTGCCGTGCCGTGCCGTCCCGTGCCGTGCGTCCTTCAGCTCCACTTGGAGGTGGCATCAACGGGGGGGGGCGAAAGTTGAACCCTTTTGCTGGTGCGAGATCGTCTTTTTGTTTCTCGGAAGGCGGCCTGCGCACTGCGCGCCGTGCCGTGCCGTGCCGGCGCCTCGGCATGGCACACGCGTGCCGTGCTGCGTCGTGCCGTGCCCGCGTGCCGTGCCTGCGTTGCAGGGTGCGAGGAGGTGCTGTGCCGGGCCGTGCGTCTGAGAATGGGAGCACTGTGCCGTGCTGTGCCGTGCCATGCCCGCGTGCCGCGCCGTGTCCGCGGTCTGGAAAGCGACAAAAGGTGCTGCCCGCGCGTCCTGCCCTGCCCTGCCCTGCCACTGCCGTGCCGCGCCCGTGCCGTCCCGTGCGCCGTGCCGTGCCCGCTCTCCGTGCCGCGCGCCCGCGCGCCAGTGCCGCGCGCCCGCGTGCCGCGCGGCGGTGCAAATGCATCTCGACGCTCCTCCTCCTCCTCCTCCTCCTCCTCCTCCTCCTTCTCCTCATGCCTCCTCCTCCTCCTCCCCCTCCTCCTCCTCCTCCTCCTCCTCCTCCTCCTCCCCCTCCTCATGCCTCCTCCTCCTCCCCCTCCCCCTCCCCCTCCCCTCACCGTGCGTGCTCTCGTGCAGCCCTGGCAGCGCCCGTGGGTGCGCCCTGGCCTCGGCCCCAGCTGCAGCCGCGGTGCCCGCTGCCTCGGCTGACCGCACCGGCGTGCTCCACGCCGAACCCTTCCACGCCTGAGCGCTTTCCCCTTCCCCCTCCCCCCGCGCGACCGCCCTCGTCTTGTGTCCTCCCTTTTGCACGCCGGCCAATTCGCCTTTCGGTTGCCCCGATCAGCCCCACGCTGGTGCGGACTGCCTCTGCCTCGCCGCTGACGTAAAACCTGTGTGTTTGTGTGTGTGTGTGTGTGCGTGTGTGCGTGTGTGCGTGTGTGCGTGTGTGCGTGTGTGCGTGTGTGCGTGCGTGCGTGTGCGTGTGCGTGTGCGTGTGCGCGCGCGTGTGTGTGTGTGTGTGCGTGTGTGTGTGTGTGTGTGTGTGTGTGTGTGTGCGTGCGTGCGTGCGTGCGTGGTGTGTGTGTGTGTGCGTGCGTGCGTGCGTGCGT
>CAUYUJ010002500.1:0-2500 GCA_963575745.1 Prorocentrum cordatum
TCCTCCTCCTCCTCCTCCTCCTCCTCCTCCTCCTCCTCCTCCTCCTCCTCCTCCTCCTCCTCCCCCTCCTCCTCTCCTCCCCCTTATAGCTGACTCACCCGTGTCGCGCCCAGGGGCCCGTGTTTAGGGCGGGCCATGCGTTTCGCCTGAGACGGCCTCACCCGTGACGACTCCGAATATAAAAAGCGCGACAACAGCTTCACAGCTGGAGGGCGGGTGGTTTTCCGAATGGTGCTCTCGCCTTCGCGCCGCGCACATTCGGTTTAAAGACTTGCAAAGGGCTTCACGGATTGAGGGCGGGTCCCTTCCAAAATGTGTTCGCCTTAGCGCCGCGCAGATTCGTTCTCAACATTGGCATGGGTTTCACGGGTGGCTCCTGCCTTCGCGCCACGCACATTCGTTTTGAACATTTGCCCGAATGTCACGGGTTGAGGGCAGGTGGGTTTCAACATGTGGCTCCCGCCTTCGCGCCGCACACATTCGTTTCAAACATTTGCAAGAGCTTCACGGATTGAGAGCGGGCCGTTTTCAAAATGTGACTCTCGCCTTAGCGCCACGCACACCCGCTTTAAACAGTTGCAAGGGTTTCACGAATCCCCATGACCAGCGTACCAGCAATGCTGTGTTGGAAGGGTTCAGGATTATGCTGGCGCAGCAGTTATGTTGATTCGCTGCGTTGGAGTCCCAAGAATGACGTTATGGCGCCTTTCTGGGTTGTCAAGACGCAACGGTCAGGTGTATACGCGGCGTTGATATCACGAGAACCATGTTTTGGCATGCTTCAGGATATTCAAACGGTTGCCTTCTCAACGGGGCAGTTCCCTCAATGGGAACAAACCGATGTGGGGGGCTGCGAAGGTGAAGCTTGGAGGGAGGGGTAATTCCAACATCGTTGGTGACTCTTGATGTTGCAATGGTCCTACTCCTCCTCAGCATCATCACCGTCCCTCCCCCATTCCTCCTCCTCCTCCTCCTCCTCCATCCCTCCCCCGTCCTCCTTCCTCCTCCTTCCTCCTCCTTCCTCCTCCTTCCTCCTTCCTCCGTCCTCCTTCGTCCTTCCTCCTTCCTCCGTCCTCCTTCCCCCCGACAGGCTGCAACATGAATCCAAATTCAATCCCACCAGCCCTCTGGGCGTAGGTGGTTTAGGGAGTTTCCTCTTCCAACCCCCTGTCTTCCCCGTCGGGGAAAGGTCTATCACTTTTCCCTATTAATAACCGCCCCCTCCCCCAGGCGACTGGGGGCCAACCAGGGACCATGCCGACCCCCCCGCCATCCATGCAAAAACTATACAAAACACACTCTGCCTCCTAATTCTGAGCATGCGCAGCCAACCCGATGCGCCCCCCCCCCCCCGCCACCCCTGTCAAACAACAATACAGAGTACACTTGGCGGCGGCGGCTGCGGCGGCTGCGGCGGCGGTGGCGGCGGCTGCGGCGGCGGCCGCGGCGGCGGCGGCGGCGGCGGCGGGGGCGGCGGCGGCGGCGGCGGCGGCTGCGGCGCGCGCGCGGTAGGCGGTAGCGGTGGCGCAGCGGCTGCGGCGGCGGTGCGGCAGCGGGGGGCGGCGGCGGCGGCGGCGGCGGCGGCGGCGGCGGCGGCGGCGGGCGGCGGCGGCGGCGGCGGCGGCGGGCGGCGGATTTGCCCCCAGTAGCTGCCCATCCAACGACGACTGCTGAATATGCTGAGGCTCGGGCCAGACTCGGGTGCTACGTATGTGTTGGGAGGGCGGGTGGGAGTGAGCGAGACGGCTTGCGGGCGGGGAGGGGGTCTTGACCCTTCCCCCTACCCCCTCCCTTGGTCCTGGACGGGGGGCACGGCGAAGGGTTACAACGTCCAAGATGGCCCAATACGGCTCCAAGAGCGCCTCGGAGAGCCCAAGGTGACCTCCAAGGTGGCTCAAGATAGCCTAAGAAACCTCACTATGTCTCCGAAGATGCTCCAAAAGGCCACAAGACCGCCCCAAGACGGCTCCACGAGGCCAAATAGCTTCCCAAGGAGACCCCCACAAGGTCAAACTCTTTGAAACACCTAAGGCAAGCACATGGTTTTTGCCGTCCCGTCTTTTGGCCACCCGAGGCCTCAAGATGGCTCCAAGATGGCCCAAGAGGGCCCAAAGAGGGGCCCAAGAAAGCCCCAAAACGGCCCCAAGAGCGCCCCAAGCGCGCTCCAAGAGGGGTCCACGACACGAAAACTCCACACTCCACACAACCAAAAGTTTGAACAGTTGAATATTTTCACAAATTTCAAAACTTTCAAACCGTTTGAACCTTTTGAGACTTTCAACAATTCCGAAGTTTCCAAAGGCCTGGAACTCCCGAAACCCAGGCGACCATGCATCCCGAAAGTTCGAAACCACCAGCAGTTTGAAATTTTCTATTGTTCAGAAATTTCAAAGCTTTCAAACCGCTTGAACAGTTTAAACATGTAAAAAATTCAGAATTCTCAAAGTTTCGAAGGGCCTGGAACTCCCACCCAGGCGACCAGGAATCCCAAAAACTCTAA